>WOVY01000064.1:0-489339 GCA_013436015.1 Rhipicephalus annulatus | reverse complement strand
TTCTCTGAATGAGGCATGGCTCAGACAGTGAATTGGATCGATGATTTGAAAAGAGAACACGGCGTTCTTTCGACATCGTTTCTTTGGAAACCTGTATACTTTACATGGAAAGTGAGCAAGCCGTCGCCACCGGCACCCTTCTGCTGCAGCCCCCCATCTTGGCCGCTTTACCTGTCCAGTGATTCTACTCTTGCGCCAACTGCGTCAAGGGGTGTTAAAAGGGTCTTCATTGCGCCATCCTGATGATATCGACGCCGATTGCGCCAATCTGCGTCAAGAAGAGCATCATCGGCATTCGCACCGCTGGTGTGTAAAGCACATGCAGCCTGATCTGGGGCCACTATAGTGCGCAACCACGCACTAAGAATTTTAATATCAAGCAGCACTCACGCATACGTATACCGATTAAGCCACGACGCTATGCACGCTAGAATGTGAAACTATGCGCTGTAGGCGTTTACAGATAGAAAATTACCTGCTCAAATGTGCTATGGAAGTTGAACATTTGTGCTGCTCCGAAAGGCTTAAAAATTGCGAATAAAAGCATTGCGTCTTGTCAGGAGTTATCGGCATCATCGCTACTGATTCACATCAGAAAACTAAACGAGGTTTAGCTAAAACCGCAGTTTTTGTCCCATTCACGTATTTCTTCACTTACTCTTCTGGCACCGCCGGGCCCTCTACTTTATTTCTTGAAGCACTAACTTCAGTAATTGCTTTGCATCTGGACTCACTGTATCGATTTCGATCTGCCGTTAATTTCGCGAGGTGTTTCCAGCAGGCTATTACAGCGTGTTTTTATTTGTTGTTTGAATCTGTATTTATAAAAAAGATTAATGAAGTGTCAGTGGCTGTTTTCACGCCGAAATCCTGTCTCTATACTTACTGACTTTGAGCACTGGTTCGAGATTTTTGTTGACGCTCAGGCTCCACCATTTCATCATGTTTTGTCTCTGTTCAATCCCTTAGGCGTTAATTAATTGTGTCTGTGTAATTAAACTTATACATCCTGATTGGTGTAAATAGAAGTTGGCGTCGCAGCGCCACCGAATTTTGCCATTTTTTTCGTGACCAGCTTTCTTTGTAGTTCCTCTTTCTCTTGATGTGCTTGCTGAAGGCGCACTTCCACCGGCCTCCTTATGTGAGCGTATCACCAGATTTCTTCATCGCTCTAAGGGGCCGCCCTCTTGTATACTGCCTTAACACAATATCCAAAGTAACCGCATTATATTATTATTCTGCGTCTTTATTTCTGCGACAATCTCAGTTACGCTATACTCCATAAAAAGAACAAGAAATAGCTGATCGTGTCGTTTACGACATACAACTTGTTTATATATCCGGCGAAACAAATTGCGTGTGAAATTTTGCTGTATTCCTGACATAATTGAGTTGTACATTTCCTTGTTTTGTCTGGTCACATGAAATGAATTGTGCAAAAAAAAGGGGGGGGGGGGGGGGGGGCGGGGGGATTGGCAGCAGCGAAAAGTGGTTTAGTAAGGGAAACATCACTGTGGTGTTTAGTGTAACTAACTTTTGTGAAATTTATAAGTCAAGTATGACATATATCACCTTTATTCACCGTCAAAACTGGCGAACAGATTGAGGCCGTTTTTTGTGTTGGCTTCAAGGACATACCATGGCACCATCTACGTGATGACGTCACTCATAGGATGACGGGTTGACTTTGTCTGCTAGAACACCGCACTTCCTGCGCTTTTTCTCTGGGCCCCGTGCGTGTTTCTCTTAGTTTTGAAGCTCAGTCCTTAAAGAAGTGGTACGACCCGATAATACGGGCAAGCAACCTACCAATCGGTACCCCGGTGGCACTCTCGTGTCCAATTTGCGTCGTAAAACCACGACTAAAACCTGTGCAGCCATGGGGACGATGCAAGTGGTTTCGCGAAAGCAAAGCTGCTGTATTCCACAACCACGCATCCTATCTGTGATGTCAAAACGATCGCAGCGCTGGCCTCTCTAGATGAGGACCGTCGCTGTCAATATGTGCACGTATTTCATAGCTGCACAAACATACGCCTCATTTAACATGCCGTAACATACAAATGCCCGAGTGCATGCTCATAAAATGCTTGTACTATAGCTGTTTTTTTCTTGGTGCCTAAAATCTTTGTACCGCTTCCTATTTGAGTTCATTGCGGGCGAAAACAAGCTATCCTTCGAGTGCGGCAAATGCCATACATGCTGGCGGTTAGCAAATCAAGGAAAGCCTAAGCAAATGAATATTGTTTTGTTAGCGTATATAGAGGAAGATGTGATAATTATTGCTAACGAGTTTTTATATGTATAGTCTTTATACGCGAACAATTGAACAATTACCAGAAACAACATGAATGAAATATGAATGACGTCCCTCGTCACAGCCGGGAACGCTGGCTCCAGAGGGCACCTTTCGGGTTTTAGCACTTGAAGTAGAAACAGTAACAGTGTTTTTTTTTTGCGGGGACTCTGTGCTATTTCTACAGACAAATGATCACCAACAGTGCGCTAACTCGTAAAATAATAGCGGAAATACAATGGCCTGCTGTTGAATAAAGTGCTGTCTTTTTTTCACTTCATCACACCTAAAGCTCTTTGAATGGCGCCCTACATTATGCGTGGTTAGAGCTCTTGGTTTGATATTGGGCATTGGCAAGTCATGAATGGTGCATAAAAGTTCCAGAATGGGAATGTAAACAAAGGCAGGCCTAGACGTTGGCACGAATCTTAGTCTATATATGAATCTACATTGATGCAACCGAGGACCAGTGGCACCGAGGCCTGATTTTAACCTACCCCCTAAGGAATGCCTTCTTGTTTCAAGCTGGTTTAAATTCACCTGCTCTGTTTGCCCAAGTTGACTTCAAGATTTGAAATGAATTCAAAAAAGAAAAAAAAAACCTTGGACACAACATTTCTATTGCCCGCAACCGTTGCGAATGAAAAATTTCCATGAATGGGCCAGGCCCTATACCGCAACGTGCGGGAACCGCCCGCCAAGTAAACAATCATGATGACCAAAGATCACGCAGCTGCATACGTGACGCTGCGTCCTTATATTTACCGAAAAGAGGCAATTTCACAGCACCGGTATCCTCTCCTTGATTTCGCACGTACTCTGTTAAAGGAGGAGGTCACAAGGAGGTGTCAGGAGCACACGTGCCTTAAATGTCACGGGAATATAATAATAAGGAAGCTTTTTACTACACCGCACACTGTTGTTCTATAAGATAAACAAACGCGAGATTTCAAAAAAAAAGAAGACTAGAAAACAGCTCGGGTTAGCCAGGAGCAAAACTCAACCGCTCCGATCAAATCCGATCGTGGCTCGTGAATAATCATGAGCGCTACGCTTTATGCGTAGAGTGGTTATTGCTGAAAATACACCTGGGAAAATGCGTCGCTTCCACCTGTTCTATCCCAGCACCTACCTCTTCTCGGACCTCTCACTATTTCTGTTGTTTATGTTACTTCTGCAAGTATGCCATGGCTATAGTGTAATGATCGGTGGCAATTAGTTATGCATGCAGCACAGCAGGCGAAGCAACATTGCGATGCCTATGTCGACCATATATGCATAACAGCTTCCGCCTACGCCGTCGTGCTGTAGGCCCGTGTGCTCAGATTTGGGTGCACGTTAAAGAACCCCATGTGGTCAAAATTTCAGGAGCGCTCCACTACGACGTCTCGCATAATCATATCGTGGTTTTGGGACGTTAAGCCCCACATATCAATCAATCAATCAAATCTACACTGTCGTGGCGTGCGATGCTGCACCGGAATTCTTTTCGCCCGTCAGTGGACGGACGACAAATGATGTGGGACGATGCCGATATTGGTTTTGAGACAGATTCGAACGTATACGAACGGGGCTGCTGGCTAGAGCCGCGAGGCAGAAGACGGCGATATAGCTGTGGGAATAGAAGCCGGCGCCAACTGTCGCGCCAAGTAGGTGTTATTTCTAGTCGGCAGCAGCAGCAACAGCAACAACAACAACAACGGCGCGTTGAGAAACGATTCTCTCTCGGGGTTACGTCAATTTGTCTTCACCTGCAGGCGTCGTGTTACTTCCGGTGAAACAATCTACAGGCTTTAAAAGCGACGAAGGATGAAAAAAAAAGACCCGTGAAGTGTCGATGTTCTTTTTTGTTTGTTTCTAGTTATTTCATGAGTTATGTCGTTCCACATTAAGAAAATAATCTTATATATATATATATATATATATATATATATAGTCTAGTAGATCCTCCGTGAGCGGTCACAACGTGGTTTATTTCGACGTTTCGGCCTAGAGTCTGGCCTTCATCAGGAATAAAGATACAGTTTGTCTGTGCTCAGCTTTATACAATCTCAAATCAGAGGGCAAGGAAGAGGGAAAAAAGGAAAAAAAAAGAAAAGAAAAGGAAAGAAAAAAAGAAAAATATTACACGGTGGACGCCCCTCGGGTGCCCCCCTTTCCACTTTTCCCTCCACTTCCCCCCATCTCTCTCCCCCCTCTCTCCTTCACCTTTCTTATGTCAGGGGTCTGTGTATGTTTCCGTTCACTAGCGCATTCCTCCCGATCAGACGGCCCCTCCTGGCACTGGCGGTTCGGTGTGGGGCAAAAAAGAGCTTTTCAGGAAGTCCTAAGCTTTTAACTACTCGGGGTCCCGTAAACAATTCGTCGTAGAAGGACCGGGGCCGCGTATTGTGGCAGAGGCTGGTCAGCGGGCATTTTAGGAAGTTCTAAGCCTTTAACTACTCCGCGCCCTGTCAACATTTCGTCGTAAAAATAGGGGTGCCCCGTATTGCGGTAGGCTGTGCAAGCGCGTGCAATGCGAATTCCTGGCCCGCTTCTAAATTACGCGTGTCGTGGGGGCACAGCCGGGAGGCCCCCACGACACGCGTAATTTAGAAGCGGGCCAGGAATTCGCATTGCACGCGCTTGCACAGCCTACCGCAATACGGGGCACCCCTATTTTTACGACGAAATGTTGACAGGGCGCGGAGTAGTTAAAGGCTTAGAACTTCCTAAAATGCCCGCTGACCAGCCTCTGCCACAATACGCGGCCCCGGTCCTTCTACGACGAATTGTTTACGGGACCCCGAGTAGTTAAAAGCTTAGGACTTCCTGAAAAGCTCTTTTTTGCCCCACACCGAACCGCCAGTGCCAGGAGGGGCCGTCTGATCGGGAGGAATGCGCTAGTGAACGGAAACATACACAGACCCCTGACATAAGAAAGGTGAAGGAGAGAGGGGGGAGAGAGATGGGGGGAAGTGGAGGGAAAAGTGGAAAGGGGGGCACCCGAGGGGCGTCCACCGTGTAATATTTTTCTTTTTTTTCTTTCCTTTTCTTTTCTTTTTTTTCCTTTTTTCCCTCTTCCTTGCCCTCTGATTTGAGATTGTATAAAGCTGAGCACAGACAAACTGTATCTTTATTCCTGATGAAGGCCAGACTCTAGGCCGAAACGTCGAAATAAACCACGTTGTGACCGCTCACGGAGGATCTACTAGACTATATGCAACGCTACGGCCACTCAACCACCATGCCTGCCTATATATATATATATATATATATATATATATATATATATATATATATATATATATATATATATATATATATATATATATATATATATGAAATTCTGCAACACCCTTAAAAGCACATGTGAGACGTTCAGGAGATGAACAAACAACTGCAGAGAGTGAGGCAGAAGCCATTCAGTGTTTAATGAAAGAAGTCTAGGCACACTATTTACATTAGATGAAGATGGCTAAGGTTGTCAAAATAAAGCCCGCTGTTTTTTCATTTTAATATTACTTATAGAACTGTGAAAATAGCGGCGTTGCTTTATAACCTGAGTTTCTCGAAAGAAACCAAATCGATACACGGAATGATTTTTTGTAGTTAGCTTCGTGGACGAATCAGTTAAGTGACAATATTTCCTTTTGGCAGCGCGACGGGTTAGGGTCACCTGTAAAAACTTTAGAAAAAGAATTTCCGTCATAAGTGCAATAGATGGGGCTAGTTGTATGAATCTCATATTTTACGTCAACACGCTGACGTCAGACCTCAAATTATAAAAGAGAGAAAGAGAGAGAGAGAGAAGCCACTGTTATCGTCTTATATTTGTGTGCGTTGGCATGTTTGTGTTTGTGCGTATGTGTGTCTGTGTGTGCGTGCGTGCGTGCTGTGGGGGGGGGGGTGATTTAGTCTAAGCGAAAGATAGCTGAAATGTCCCAACAAGCAAGAAGCACTCAGGAAAAAGGTATTTCGGAGCATGCAATGGCTGTTTTCTTCTATCTTAAATGCGAAGCATTTGTTAGCGAAGCTCAGTGACTTTGAGCGTAAGTTTTTATTATTATTTTAATTGCGACAAAGACTTGCCTTTAAGGCATAATATTTTTCGAGTATATTTGATAAATGTGTGCTGTTAGGCTGATGTTGTGTATGAAAAGAAGTAGTGTCTTATGGAATGTGTTGTCATGTATCCAGCAGTTGTAACTGGTTGTGTCGCTGTAGCGAAAGCCGGCTTGAAGGAGGTGGCAAGAGCGTTGAGGCTGCAGCCCTTTGTCCATATCTATCTATCTATCTATCTATCTATCTATCTATCTATCTATCTATCTATCTATCTATCTATCTATCTATCTATCTATCTATCTATCTATCTATCTATCTTGTCGCTTACGTTTGGGTGCTCTCTTGGTCACCCCTTTAACTTGGCGTGAAGTAAAATTAGCATGGGAGGGTAAGATAGTATGACGAATGTGACGTGCTGGTCAAGACATAAATAATGTCACAATCCCGTTGCGTACGTCGTCAAACACTTCTCGCCAGAGAGTGGCACATACCCACGAGCGGGTATATGCCATTGGTGTTCGGGTATATGTTCTACCGGAACATTTAGTATCTACCCAGGAAAGACGAGAACACGCATGGGCAATTTTAACCCATGAGCGTTAAGAAATACCCGACATCGGTAGCATCGACCCGAGGAATGCAAAGGATAAATGTCAGGGAACCCGGCTGGGATCGAACGCAAGCCTTCTGCGTGGCATTGAAGCATTTTACCACAGAGCTACGCCAGGTCTCGGAACTACTTTTAAAATAGAAGCTGATCTTCGTGAAACGTCAATAGAGGTTGCAGTGCTGCCTACTCAATTTTATAAACATTACAGATCTACTCATTTGATGCAGCCGTCACGTCGTGTTAACGTCAATAGACCCTTTAGAAAATTTAGTCTGGTGACGTGACTTTTCCGCCATATTTTGTTCACTGGTACGAGCCGGCGGGCTGTGTGTTCCAGCGACGCCGCTGAGCGCTCCCTACAGCGCACACGGACACCCCTTGAGTTCCTGGAGGACATGCACCGCGTTTGGACGGTACGCCAATGAGGTCCCTTGGAGGCCATGTCCTTGCTCTGCCGGTCATAACAGCCTGTCCGCCGCCCGAAGAGAGCACTCAAAGGCAACAGTGGTCCTTGAGTGAACTCAGTCATATGCATTGTGGCTGCATACTATTGAAGTAATCAACATTAAACAAGAGTGAATTGACCAAATTCCCATTCTCTACTTGCTTAATATGTTGCTTTCTGCATTCATTGGATTGTCTCTGAAAAACATGTTTATGCCGAGGGAGATAAGGATAATGTTCAGCCCTCAAGAGCGCCCCGCCGCGGTGGTCTAGTGGCTAAGGTACTCGGCTGCTGACCCGCAGGGCGCGGGTTCAAATCCCGGCTGCGGCGGCTGCATTTCCGATGGAGGCGGAAATGTTGTAGGCCCGTGTGCTCAGATTTGGGTGCACGTTAAAGAACCCCAGGTGGTCAAAATTTCCGGAGCCCTCCACTACGGCGTCTCTCATAATCATATGGTGGTTTTGGGACGTTAAACCCCACATATTAATTATTAATTAGCCCTCAAGAGCACGGAAGATCAAAATCAACGTTGGTCGATGCTGCGGTTAGGCTATGTCTAACTGCCACCACGTGGAAGTACCCCGTGGTGCCTCCCTAAGGAGTGGCGCCTCTCAAGATCCTTAAATATTCATTTCTATACCGTCCCATAATGTGTGTGAGCACGTTTCTATGTTGTTTCTTTTCTCAGTTTTACATACTTTGAAGAAAAAGAGCACAACTAAGCCACGGTTGCTTTCAACTTTCTTATATTTCTTTCACTGTTGTGACTGCTCTCGATGGACAAACATGCGCAAACCAGCACACCCGTGAGGTGGCATCGAGCATTGGCGCATCAGCCGGGGGGACAAGGGGGGCGCGAGCCCCACCACTGAGAAAAGTTGGGGGGCTGAGCCTCCCACTTTCGACAGTAGTCACTCTTGGCTGCACGATGGGGAAACCAACAAGTAAGGCAACGTTTTCCGTCACAACAGTAATCGTTCAATTATGTTCTTACGGTAGATTGAAAATGTGACGAGGAAATGTTACAAATAGTAAAATTTGGCCAAAACTTCCGCTGTGGTAATTTTCCTTGTAGGTTCTTTGTGGAGCGCATCGCCTGTGCGACGTTTTCCCGTCTTGTGCTATAGTATTGCAGAGCAGGCAAGTGCTGAACAGGGGCCCCATGTTATTACATCACTTGTTCATGTTTTATTCTGCTGTGACTTGATGCAGTTACGGGTTGGAACGAGCAAACTTTTTAGGAACCGGTCAAACTATTTGCAGCTTCCGGAAATTAATTTCCTTCGAAATGGGTATATAATCACCGCTGCTCTGTCGAAGCTGTTGCGAGCTGATGAGCGTGACAAATCATTTTTTGATGTTTTTTGAAGTTTTCCCGCACTAAAAGGCCAAAAACTGTTTTTTTAATCTCTGATAAACCTGATCAGCCTTGCTTATGGTAACTTGAAAGTTGGAGATAGCGGCAGTAAAACGCGAAAGTAAAACACGCCTTTACAGAGGTAACTGAATACTTACTGTACATTGACAAATGAGGGTTTGCCGAATGTATGTTTATATGTTTGGCGGCTATAGCCCACTTTACCGTGTATATATGTATCCTCGTTAACGCTTGGTACATCTCCATCTTTACGACTAACATCTATGACAAATTTATTAAACAAACTATTGTGGTATCTGTTGATGTTAACAGCCACAGCATAAACAGAGAGAGAGAGGCGTGATAGCAAGGTTAGCGTCTTTTGTTCGACGAAAGGGCGTCGTTTCTCTTCCTCTGTGTATGCAAATATTCATTGACATCAAAGTGCGAGCGGGTATATATATATATATATATATATATATATATATATATATATATATATATATATATATATATAAGAGGTAGGTCGACCGTCCCCTCACTTGAGGCCTAGGCCCAGCCAACGAAACTTGCTGGTTTCTACGTAGAAAGTTGCTTCCTCCTCTTTGTGACCGACGATAGTGCGCTAGTACTTCAATGCCATGCAGCATATATTAGAATTGGTGCGGGTGAAAACTGCATTTGATCATCTGTGCGTGCGTACGTGCGTGCGTACATGCGTGTGTGTGTGTGTGTGTGTGTGTGTGTGTGTGTGTGTTTGCTGCGCGGATGACTGTTTTGTATGGAATAGATAAGACGCTGCAATGTCAATACCGTCAGAGTGCAATTTGTATGGTTTACTCAGGAAATAACAAGCTCCGTAGAGCAGCTACTGCTGATACACAAGTGACGCACATGCGCAGGCAACAAGAACTAATCTGCGTTCTTTGCGTGTGTCTTGCCCCCCCCCCCCCCCTAAATCATAAGCTTCGGGCTCAATCTGATTAGCGGAGATAAGCCTGGTTTTTTCTGGGGAAGAAGACCGAGACTGCGAGCTATTTGCGCAATCGTACTATCGACTGCTTTCCCGGTGCCTACCTTTGGCATAAGCTGACCTGGATTTACATTACGCACGTTGAAAGGTCATGCCGCTAATACGAAATAACGAACCCTTTCATTTATGGAGCTTTATATGAGCTTCGTTATATATCCTTCATATAACGACGATGTATATACATTCGGAGGCAACCATCAAAGCTGGAAGGAGTTGAATGTCCTGCGTGATTTCTGAGACTACTAATGAGGGTTACAGTTGGAATCAACTGCTTTGGCTGCCTTTATTTGTAATTAGGACAAACGCAGAGTACCTGTGCAGCGTGCATTAAGATTCTTTGGCTAAACTGAGAAAGAGAGTGATGAAGATGCACGGAAAGACACGGAGGTTATCCATACGCACGTCCGGTTTGCTACCTTGCACTGGGGAAGGGGTGAAAGGGAGAAAGAGATAGGAGAAACGGAAGAAAAATACACACAATCATGAGCCCATTCGGGGAAGCACACGCAGTCTACATGGGGTCGCTCAGGCTTGTTGTGTTCAAGTACTGTAGTAGCGCTTCAGTCACTTTCTGCGCTATTGAGGCACACGCCCAAGGTCTGAGAATCTTCTGCGCAGAGAATGGTCTATAGTCCAGTTGGTTCAAACCTATCTGGAGCTGCCATTACTGGGTGTCGTAGCAAGCGAAGCTACACAGGACGTGTTCGATGGTCTCTTCAGCTCCGCAGGAGTAACATGTAGAGGTGTCTGCCATTACGATGTGAAAGTAGTACGCTTTTGCGAATGGAACACTCAACCAAAGGTGGCATAACAGTGTCGCATCGGGGCAGAAAAGTTGCGATGGTAGCTATAGCTGGAGCGAAGGACCCAGTTCATGTAATTGACACCTTTGCAAGCTGGTAGGCGACCGAAACGTGCGTGTAATATCTCGCGCCAGCAATTAAAGTTGTCTTGCCGCATCAGTCCTTAATAAAGGAATCTCACTAGCTCCTTCATGGGCTGAGTTGGCTGCATCATCGGTCAAATAGTTTCCAGTAATAACGATATGTTCAGGCAGCCACTGATATATAATATCATGCCCTCGAACTAGAGCTTCATGGTGGCAATGTCTTATTTCATTCGCAATTTCTCATGATGATTCTTCTTACGAATGTAAAACTTCAAACTCTGAAGTGCTGCCTTCGAATCGCAGAATATGACCACTTTCCTGGATGCTCTTGAACCAGATTTTGTAAAGCGGCTCTTGTAGCAGCAAGCTCCGATGCCGTAAACGTATCCTACAACCGAAACCAAGAGTTCCAAATAAACGAGTATCCTTCATGCAGGTGGCTTAAGGGCTGTGGTTATTCGCCGTGTGCTGAAAAACACCGTGCCTTCCAAAGATTCTACGGAAAGACTTGTCGAACATGTATAGCGTACATATATGTTTGCCTCATCTTTGTATATTTATCAAGATCACACAACCTTATTACTCGATGAGCGACCCGTATAGAGGACAATCTGCAGATGTAGCTTACCGGCTGAATATTTTGTGAAGTATTCTACGTGGTGACGTTCTTAAGGCGTTATTGATAGGACGAACCGTACTTTTGGTGACGCGGAGTTAAAATTTCTACTTACTCATGAAAGTTTTACCTCGTCAAAATGCTCATCAAATGTTTCCCCCAAAAAGTCAAATGTACTCGGTATTCGCTGATGGCAGCGGGCTCACAATCATACTGTTTTTTTTTCAAAACCCAAGAAATATTTTTTTCCAACAAGAAAACGTTTTATGCCGAGGCCTACCAGAGGTCCACTGAGGCACTTCTGTTACCGATATAATGTTGATGTAGGGCGTATTCAGGTATGACAAAAAAGCTATAAAAATGTTGCAACGATGAGAATTACCTGGAAAATTGAACCCGTCACCTCTCAGTCTGCGACGATAGGTGCTGGATGCTCTATCGTCCAAGGGGCTACCGACGCTAATGTATACGAGGCTCCACAAACGCGTCTTATATCTCTCACACATTCTCTCTCTCCCTCTGTGCTCGACTTGCGTGGTGGTGTCGCCGTCTGTGAACGGTGAAATACTGTGTGATTACCGTCATCTCTGAGATTGCCACCGCGCCCCATTGCCGCTGCCAATCGCGGAGGCCCCATCATTATACTTGAGAGCGCCGATAGAGAGCGATTCGATAGGCAGCTATGTTTTAAGCTACGTTACTAAGACGCGATGCGTTGCAGTTTGGGCACCTCGATGCCAGAAAAGCAACGCGCGCTGACATCAAGGATGCGTCCCAGGTTACTCCACGTGATTTTCCTTTCAAGTCGCGGCATCGTGTGCCGGTTCGTTGTCAAGGTAGTGCAGCTTTCACGTACACCAGTGGACTTTCGCTGCTGCCTACTGTTTCGAGTACCGACTAGTAAAACTGCTGCAATAGGTGCCGCAGAAAGCCAGCGACATCCACGAATCAGTGTCACGTCTTGTTGGAGGTCGACAAATCCCAGAGAGAGGAACGCCTTGGTGCTTTCATAGTTCAACCTTTGAACCTCTGCCTCCGGCGTCCCAGAAATGAAGTTTGATAGTCTATGCATGAGCACAGGCGCAGGTACCCTACTACCGGGGAGCGCCCATCTTACCGTGTCACTTCTCAATTGACGACGCGTTTAAGCAGTGTATATCGAGTCAGTGTATGTTATGTGTCAGTTGATGAGAATTTTTCAAGGATTTCAGCGTGTCTGGGTTTTCGTTTACAACAACTTCAGCTACTATAAGAGTTAACTCATGCTCGTGAGTGCTAGTCATCGGGATGCAGATGTTCTGATAGGCGACAACGTTCATGGGTACATCCACGTCAGATGGTGCTGCAGCTGCCAAACACCGATAGACATTCGTACGTGCTCTATATATCAATAAAAAAATTCTTCTGTGAACATACCTTGGACTTTTGTGTTATGCCGGTTTCAATCAAGAAGGATCAGCCATGCTTATATCGGTTTATTCAACACCTATTTACCCAATCGTCGATTCCTAGCTTGCTAACCGAGAAAGTTGTGCCACATCGCTTTTTTGGTTTTTTTTTCAGAGAATGCTTGCGCTCGTAGTCAAGTGCAATATTTCCACTCAAGAACGCGCAAAAGTTGTCTTTCATAATAAAAAGCATTCGCTTTTGTGGGTCAGCGGCTATAGCGTGCTCGGCTGCTGATTCGAAGGTCATGGGTTTGATCCCGGCCATGGTGGTCCCATTTCCACGGAGGGGAAACGGTGGAGGCCTGTGTACTGTGCGACGACAGTGCCCGTTAAGGAACACAAGATGGTAAAATTTCAGTAAACCCGTCACTACGGCGTGTGTCTTTCATATTTAAATCGTGATTTCGGGATTTGAAATCCCACATTTTTCAATAAAGAAAAGCAACCGCACGCGAAGTCTACCATTACATTTAGCTGCATTTTTGGCATAGGCCCTGTAAATTTAGAAAAAAAAGGCGCAGGTTTCGAGAAAACTTAAAATGTAAAATTCCCATGTCTCTAATTAGTCCAGTAACATTAACCTTTAAAATTAGTGTATCAGAAACTCTCAAAGGGACAGTTTTCATACGCGATTTCACAGCTCACGAGAAAAAAAGTTGTTTTGTGCTTTCTGTGCTTTATTTCTCGCACAAAGGACGAAAACCTGACCGACGTCATGCCAACTAGCTTCATTTGAAACTTCAGGGCAATAATTGTTATATCTGCCGAAGGTTTCGCAGAAGCTGTGCACTCAGTAACTAGGGCTGCATTTCAGAGTGGTGCATGTTACATACATTCGGTCATCCTTAGCTGTAATGTGACATGCAGCGTATAGAGCTGTGATCATTACTTACCAAAGAGCTATAGAGCGAAATGCTTTATGCTTAAAATCTGTTCTTGAATGTGCATTGTTTACCTAAAAGATTGTTCGCTAAAAAAGATTGCCTAAGGAGATGAAAATACATTTAAATTTATATTTCTAACTAGATTTGTACTTTAATGCAACAATGTGTTAAAATTTGGTGCAGTGGTTACTCATAAACAAGCTTCCCCATTCCTGTGTATTCAGATAGGATCTCCCAAGCAAAAGCTACCGCTGAACACATCATTGCACTTTTAATGATCAACCTAGGAAAATACTACCTGCAGCTATCGAATGAGAGATTTTCTGCTTGAAGACTATAAAAAGGATAAACTCAGTGGAAGCAATGTATTAGGAGACCGCATGAAGAATTGTATGAAAACGTAAATATAAATAGTTCGTATTCAATTTTTGCTGCCTTAGAAATAACTTAGTTTTTTTTTTCCTTTTCATCGCAAGAGCTGTACCGATCGCTATGTGTAACGTAATGTACCACCTCGCATCTGAGTACCTTGGCCGTCCGAAGTAACCTGCAAGAAAACAATTAGTTAAGGCCCGTTATAATGAAACGTTGAACGATTTGCCTACGCCGTGAACATCGCCCTGTTCCTCTTTTTGTTTTTGTGACTAATGCTGTTGCAGTTGCGTTGTGATTGGATTTTTTATCTATAAAATGTAATGTGCTATAAAAGATGACGTTGTTGTTTTTCGTCAAGATTTGAATTGATCACTTTGATCTGTTTCCTTTTTAAACCCCACTTCTTTTTTTAAACGCATTCATTGATGGAAAATGCCTGCGTTGTATTTTGCAGAGTTTATTTTCTTGCCATTAGGGCCACATTAGCAAAGCTTTTCTTCTACAAATGTTTTTGCCGTCCACTGGCTGCTTTCGCTGATTACATGCAACAGCATCGGCAAGGAATAAAATTTCCTTTCGTACGCAGCTTTTATGAAATCGGGCTCACTCCTTCTGATACACGTAACTCGGCATATTGGAGGCCTGTGTTGCAATGTGAAGAATTATCGCGAAGTTGAACTGCCTTTCGTGCGTCTGAATGAGGTGGAATGATTTGCGCGTGGGATGATTTGTCGCCCTGAAGGTAAACGGGCTGCATGCATCAGTCGCGCTCAATGAGCTTCATGATACTTAGGCAGACGTTCATCGTTTCTCATTAAAACTGAAATTGCCGATGATATTAAAAAAAATGGCTGCGGTTTAGCTCGGCTAGTCCCGCTTGTGCAAGCGAAAGCTTGTTTAGTGCAGGGAGGGGTAAAATGAGACACGGGGTAAAACGCAACGTTTTGACATTGTTAGCCTCTGTAGCTAATATAACAAGTACTTTTCTTTGTTTCTCTACGTAAGCAATGGGTGGTGTCGGTTGTCTTTCTTTTCAAGTGTAAACGTTGATGATTTATCGCAGCGTTCACGCGGGAACGCTGCTATAGTGTCGGTGCTTTTGTGACCCGTCCGAAAGGGGTGAAATTCTGCTCAACCAAATTTTTGGATTTATGCATGAAGCTGCTCCGGCGTCAGTACAACGATATAAGTACTTATTTTGTTACTCTATAATTCTGGCTACTTACCACCAAAAGTTTGGTTAAATTGACGCCCAGAACTTAAGTGAACTTTTTTTTCTAATTCGAGAGTGCCAGAGGGGCAAAACGTGACCAAAAGGCATCAAGCTGCCTCAGAGAGTGTCTTATTAGGTGAACCATTCAGTTACACTCACTATATTCTCACTCTTTGTTTAGAAGAGTTCAGGCGTGCAATCAAATAAGATCTAGAGCTTCCTGGCAAGAAAACGACATTAAAAAGCACTGATTGCTGTTGAAGACAGGGCTCACTCTATTCATACTTCGTCAAGGTTGTTCCCAAGGATGCTCTTAAGAGGCGCATGAAAACCTGGAAAAATCTTCAACTGGGGCCATTCACAAACACGTCTTGGAATCGAGTTTTGGGGAATTTTTTCTCATGCCGAATTTTCGAAAAGAACAAGTGATAGAAAATCCGAAACGCAACGCCTCACCAAGCCCGGATTATGAAGTTCAAAGCCACAAAATGCCCGTGCAGTTTTGCATCAAAAGGGCAAAAAGAGGTGAAGAAGAGGTGCCCAAAAATATCTTGCTTTCAAACCTCAAAAAATCAAATGAAGTGCTAGCGTTGAACAAAAGACAAAATTAGCACAAAGAAGCACTGCCTATGTTTCATCTGAAACGAGTTCTGGGAAAACAGGGTGCCCCCGTCTGTCGGGATTCAATGCATGGAGTGGAAATACTGTACTGACGAAGACAACGTGAGGACCCACAGAGTGATTTTCAAGTGCCTCTATGTTGCAACACCTGAAGAGGAGGAGGAATTAACCTAATGGTAAGAAACTAGCAGGTTTAGGTGGCCAAGCCTAGGCTTCCCATGAGGCTCTGCGAACACCTGAAGAGATGCATTTTTTTTTCACACTGTCCCGTTCTGCCCGCCGGTTGGAGCAAAAGGAGACACCTCGTGCCTTGTTATTTCTTTCCATAATGAGCTTTCAAACAGTAGCAACATGGTCATATTTATGTAGGACATACCTTAAACCCGAAAAAAAGTATCTGCATAAACTTTTTATATAAACATTTTATAGTAACAATGGTGATAAAAATCCATAGTCACTTTTACTCAAAATTTGCCTCATTTTGCCTCACCTGTCTTCGTGATGCATGATTACCTGCCTATCAGAAGCGCAATTTGCCAACCGAACGATATGGCTAGCCGAACGCACCATACTGCTAGCACTCAGCACCGTCCTCTTGTCAGTAGCCGAAGCCATCAGTGAAGTTGATTACAAGGCGTCTATTGTCTCCCTAAAGCTCGTCGCTGTCGTCATTCTACATACTTCTTCCGAAGTTGAGCTCGCCGACGTTCCGTATCATCACTCTTTTCAGCCATGCACTTTGCGTGCTAGTACTCGTGTTTCCGCTTCAACTCAAACTAGCAAGACGAGCGACATGTGCCTGATGTTCCGATGCCACTTGCCTCTTTCGCCACTGGGACCACGAAGACGATTTCGGCAGAAATGAACCACCGTCTGAGCTCCATCCTTCCATCACGTAAACATGGCATAACTGCTAAACTATCTATCTATCTATCTATCTATCTATCTATCTATCTATCTATCTATCTATCTATCTATCTATCTATCTATCTATCTATCTATCTATCTATCTATCTATCTATCTATCTATCTATCTATCTATCTATCTATCTATCTATCTATCTATCTATCTATCTATCTATCTATCTCTTAAGGTGTTCGCACAGCCTCATGGGAAGCCTAGGCTTGGTCACCTAAACTTGCTAGTTTCTTACCATAAAGTTTATTCCTCATCTTCACCAGGTGTTGCGGTGTAGGGGCACTTGAAAATCACTCCGTGGGCCCTCACGTTGTCTTCGTCAGTACAGTATTTCCACTCCATGCATTGAATCCCGCGCTCGGACCAGACGGGGCACAGGGGCGAGTCACATGGTTATTCACATGGACACGACTAGAGAGGCAGCGTTCGTCATCCTAGCAGCGGTTTAAGCAGTGGTGGTGGCGGCCGCGGCACACGTAGTATGCGTTCTTCGCGTCAAGCCCAAACGGAGATACATAGCCAAACTTGCCCAACTAGGCCACAAAAGCTTTCCTTTAAAATAACGAATCAAAACTATTTCTTTACAATCATGTCGTACACTTCAATTGGATTTTTTTTCGTGGTCATTGCAAAAACCTCGCTTACAGCTGCATTGGACAAGAAAGTCGTTCTTTTTTTACAGAGTATGCCTGTTTAGGTAACTTAGTAGTATCGTATACTCGCCAGTTATATTACGAGGCATTCTGCTCACACGCTATCAGTCTTGGTTAGGAACATTTAAAATGTATTATTTTTATATCGGGAAAGATATAGAAACTGAATAACTCAGTTTCGCCATGGAATAAGCCTGACCATTGGGTAAGCATGAAGTAAGCCAGATTGCAGCTTGCAAAGTACAGCCGCGGTGATGTAGTGGCTAAGGGACTTGGCTGGTAGCCCGCAGGGCGGCGGATTGAATCCCAGCTGCGGCGGCTACAGTGACCTAGAATAGCGGCGGCTGCATTTCCGATAGAGGCGGAAATGCTGTAAGCCCTTGTGCTCTGATTTGGGTTCACGTTAAAGAACAGACAAAATAGAACTGGCAGAGCTTTCGAAGTTGATTAATGGACGTAAGGTATGCGATGTAAGAAGGTATAACATGGAGAGAATTGAACACGCTCTGAAAAACGGAGGCAGTGTCAAAGCATTGAAGAGGAAACTTGGGATAGGCAAAAGTCAGATGTATGCACTAAGGGACAAAGAAGGCAAAAGAACTACCAAAATGGATAGGATAGTTAAAATAGCGGAGGAGTTTTACAGAGATCTGTACAGTAGCCGAGCCAATCACGACCTTAATACTATAATAACTAGCAGTAACCCAGATTACACCCCACCAGTAATTATAGAAGAAGTCAGAAAAGCTTTGGAGAGCATGCAAAGGGGCAAAGCTGCTGGTGAGGATCAGGTAACATCAGATCTGCTGAAAGATGGAGGACAGATTGTGTTAGAAAAACGAGCCACCCTGTTTACGAGGTGTCTCCTGGCGGGAAGAGTACCAGAGTCTTGGAAGAATGCTAACATCATCTTAATACATAAGAAAGGAGATGACAAGGACTTGAAGAATTACAGGCCGATCAGCTTGCTCTCTGTAATATACAAGCTACTTACAAAGGTAATTGCTAACAGAGTAAAGAAAACATTAGAATTCAATCAACTAAAGCAACAAGCAGGATTTCGAACAGGCTACTCAACAATTGACCACATTCATACTATCAATCAGGTAATAGAGAAATGCTCAGAGTATAACCAACCACTATACATAGCCTTCATAGATTACGAGAAGGCGTTTGATTCAGTAGAAATATCAGCCGTCATGCAAACACTGCGGAATCAGGGCGTAGATGAAGTATATATAAACATTCTGGAAGAAATCTACAGGGGATCAACTGCTACCATAGTGCTTCATAAAGAAAGCAACAGAATACCAATCAAGAAGGGTGTAAGGCAGGGGGACACAATTTCCCCAATGCTATTTACCGCGTGCTTACAGGAGGTTTTCAGAAGCCTGGAATGGGAACAGTTAGGGATAATAGTCAATGGAGAATACCTTAGTAACCTGCGCTTCGCCGATGACATTGCATTGCTGAGTAACTCGGGGGACGAATTGCAACTCATGATTACAGAGTTAGACAAGGAGAGCAGAAAGGTGGGTCTTAAAATTAATCTGCAGAAAACGAAAGTAATGTACAACAACCTCGGCAAGGAGCAGCGCTTCGAGATAGGTAATAGTGCACTTGAAGTTGTAAAAGACTATGTCTACTTAGGGCAGGTAATAACCGCAGAGCCGAACCACGAGATTGAAGTAACTGGAAGAATAAGAATGGGGTGGAGCACATTCGTCAAGCACTCTCAAATTATGACAGGTAGATTGCCACTATCCCTCAAGAGGAAGGTATATAACAGCTGTATCTTGCCGGTACTTAGCTACGGAGCAGAAACCTGGAGACTTACAAAGAGGGTTCAGCTTAAATTGAGGACGACGCAGCGAGCAATGGAAAGAAAAATGGTAGGTGTAACCTTAAGAGACAAGAAGAGAGCAGAGTGAATTAGGGAACAAACGGGGGTTAAGGATATCATAGCTGAAGTCAAGAAGAAGAAATGGACATGGGCAGTGCATGTAGTGCGTAGACAGGATAACCGCTGGTCATTAAGGGTGACTGACTGGATTCCCAGAGAAGGGAAGCGGGTTAGGGGGAGACAGAAGGTTAGGTGGGCAGATGAGATTAAGAAGTTTGCGGGTATAAATTGGCAGCAGCAAGCACAGGACCGGGTTAACTGGCGGAACATGGGAGAGGCCTTTGTCCTGCAGTGGACGTAGTCAGGCGGATGATGATGATGATGAGGATGATGATGATGATGAAAAAACCCCAGGTGGTCGGAATTTCCGGAGCCCTCTACTACGTCGTCTCTCAAAATCATAAGGTGGTTTAGAAATGATAAACCTCGCTATTATTATTATTATTATTATTATTATTATTATTATTATTATTATTATTATTATTATTATTATTATTATTATTATTATTATTATTATTGCTAGTGCAGGACATTGCGCTTCAAGTCTGCCGTTGAAACTTGGCAATGGTAGCATTGTCCTCTTGGTTCAGAAGTTACGCATCGTTGTAGCCTAATTACCTTATAATACTTGTCCTGAACTTCCGCATCAAGTAAAGCTACCATCTTTGCATCTGTTGCCAAAGCGATGAAAAATAATTTAAACATCTGCCTCGGGTTATACTACTTCGAACATAAACCTTTATTCATTATGACCATGAAATTACTTATTTTAGGGAGAACTTCGACTGAATTTAATTAAACAGAAACATTTAGTCGGTGTTAAAGAAATGCCCATTTTCGTGGGTCAGTCGAGAAATGTGTGAATGAATGAATAAACTTTATTTCAAGTCCGGCAGTTTCCTTCGGGCAAGGGGGGGGGGGATTAACCCCTGTCTGTCCCCACCCTCCGTCGGTTATGATGGCGGTGCCTCAGGTGACCATTCGCAGTCCTTAGACCAGGGCGGCAATTTCGTCTTGCCGGATGGCCCAAAGCTAGTCGGCCAGCTCGTCTCTTATGAGTGCCGCCTTCCAGCGGCAGCGAGGCTGACGCCGCAGACGTGCAGCAGTGACCGTCGCCCCTGCCCTCGCGCGGTGGTAGGAGCAACTATTCGCCTCGGTGTTCGTCCCTGCCGAAAATGCGTCACAAATTGAGCGGTGGCAGCGACATTCCCTTTTTGGAACAATGCGAAAGCATGTGCCGCAGTGTGGCCCTTTTTCCGAACGCTTTACATGCGTCTGATAGGTACAGGCTTGGCGTAGGATAGCCGGGCTGAATATGTATTTATTTGTATTATTCTCAGAGTTACGGTCGGTCTTTTGTTGAATTTCTTGTGTGGATGCGTGACAAATATAATTCCTGAGGTTCAAAGTGCGGAAAGCATGATATGATTACGAAGCACGCCGTTGTGGAGGGCTTGGCGAATTTCCACCAGCTCGTGTGCTTTTGACGTACACTCACCTTCTACACAACGCGGGCCTTTTGCATTACGCCTTTATTTATATACAACGGAAACTACCAGAAAAAAAAAACTCAAAAATTTCGGGCAAGAAGCCATTCACCGTAACCAGTGTATCACCGTGGTAAATAAAAAAAATCACACTACAGGAAGGCATTTAGATTAAACAAGCTAGCGGGAAAAAAGGGGAATGCCAGGAGATTAAAATTGCGTCTGTGTTCGATAGCCTATAGTCTTCTTGTCCTGGCTTATGTTGCGGTCGCTTCCAACGATCATATTAGCTTGAGAAGGGATGCTAACTATTGTTTTGTTTGAGTTGTTTTGATAGCACAAAGAACGCAACAGAGCCGTGCGATAAAACTTCTCCTCCCATGTTTAGGTAGCATCGGTCAGCTCGACAAACTTTAGTTGCAGCTGGAACGTACATAATGGGAAACTCTATCAGCGCACGTCTCCGCCCAAGAAAAAAAAACTCGGTGTGCTATTTTTTTTTATTTCTCTTGAACATTTCACATTTCTTTTATTTCTCTTCGTCTCTCTTTCTGTCTTTTCATTCACTTTTCTCTTCTCCACGCAGAGTAGCAAGTCATCGATTTGTATAGGCCGTAATGCTATGCTATTCAATAAAACATTCGCCCTCTTTCTCTCTCTCTCTGATACTTCTTTTAGACAGCGAAATACAAACACATAGCTAAGTGGAAAGCGGCCACAATAACTCTCATTCTCATTCTCACTCGACCGGCAAAAGAGACAGTGTCGCGAAGACGGTATCAACACACCATCAATGCGGAGTACCTTTTTCGTAAAAAAAAAAAGAAGGTGGCTGAACAGAACCGTTAGATCTCGCTAGTGTGGTGGTCTTACCACCACACTGTATACGATTTATTATGTGCTATATGGATGATTGCTTGATATGTGAAGTTTTCCAAGACCATTATATAATTAGGAGAGACACCATAGTGGATGACTCCGAGAATTTCTACCACCTGAAGTTCTTTAACGTGCATCCAATTCTGAGCACCCCGGCCTACAGCATTTTCGTTTCCATCGAAAATGCAGCCGCCGCAGCCGGGATTCCATCCCGTGATCTGCGGGTCAGCAGCCGAGTACCTTCGCCACTAGACCACCGTGGCGGGGCGCTTTTGGGGTTTTAAGAATCGAAATCCCGATGGGAATATGTGGCACACCGTGTTGGAGGGTGCGAGAAATATACGTAGGGGGAAAGTCGCTTTCCTCCGACCAATGATAAATTGCCCACAAAAAAATTATTCGGATATAATTAAGTTACATTATTTCGGCCCTAATAAACTGAACTGCCTAGAAAAACGAGCTTTAAACTACAGTGCCTGTAGCTGCTTCAAATGTTTGCGTTATTTAAATTGCTTCATGCTTCTGATTATCCTACAGTATAATACTATATCGCATTAATACTATATCGCATTAAATTATAAAGCTTTTTAGCATACGTTATATAGTATGCGTCAGTTATCAATACTCAGCATTGGAGTGGGTGGGCTGAGCGCCCTGAAAATCGGCTTACGTGGTTCGATAATCATATCTTCTGCTTCCGTCCATTTTGTAAAGGTATACAGGGTGTTTCATAAATTGTGTGCAATTTAGTTAAATGGCTATTTGCTCACCATCTTCATACATGCTTTTTCTGTAGTGGCAGGCATTGTATGAACGCTGAAGACGTCATTTGTAACGGTAATTAGGGAAGTAAAATAATTACCTATTTATTTAGTGGAATTAGGCAGTTATGTCAAAAGGAAGAATTGGAGTCCCTGATGCGAAAAATTCATCCTCGCTTTGAGATTTCACAAAACCGGTCTTCAGTAATCACTACGAATCAATGAAATTCTCCTAAATACTATGGTGAAACCGAAACCAACGGACCGAAGAGCGTAACAAGCAGACGACTATAAAGACATAACCATTCAAAAAACCGGTTACAGGGGTGCAGTTCTTCCCCGTTCGATAACGCATATGCGTCATGCGTGCTGTAATAGGTGACTGGTAATATGGGCAATCGCAGAGAACTGTGGGATTCGACGGCTTCCGGTTCGACGCACCACGCGGGTTAGCAGTGGCACGCGTGCAATTTGGTACCGCTCCGGTGAAAAAAACACCTCTCCGTGCAATTTCAGTGCTTTAGAAGTTGTTTTTTTTTGCTAACCATGATTGCGACGATGACACGCTACAAAAGGCAACAACAGTAAGGAAACTTTTTTATCGCACTAAAATGATCTGCAGTGCTGTATGCTGCGCGGGGGTATAGTGTCAGTTATAGGCTAGCAGATCAGCCGATAGAGATGACAGTTCTCATTGAATGATACGTTACTGCAGATAAAAAATCACCATTTTAAAGATCTCGGGGGATGGGGATGAATGTAGCAGTGTGCTAAGAGTTCATTTCGGGATCGCTGCTTCGGCCCTCATCGTCGGTCGATCGGCATGAAGCGCAACACTTACTGAGCGCGCTGAGATAACTGTTTTTTTCTAGCCTTCAGCACGTTATAAGACGCATTTGTTAGTCGAAGCCAGATGCATATTTCAACGCTGATCTTGGTCAAGCTGCACGGCACGGTGGCACATAAACAATATTGTCAGACATAGACGGCGCCGAATAATCGAAATGGTGGGCTTGTTTAACGCACTTCTTCCTTTATGTGCCGTCCTGGCGCACAATTTGACCAAGGTAAACGCGAATGCACTCGTCCAGCGCTTCGTGTAAACTTACTCTTGTGTGAAGCTTTTGCCTTTTTTGCCACATATATGGCTGCATTTTCCGGCGCTCATCTCGTATGGCAGGTAGATTTTGCCCGCGCGTTCTGCATATTATCTTGACTATAGGTGCGCCTGCGCGATAATTTATTTCTCGTTATAATCGCAGCAAATTCATGCGTAAGTTTTTTACTACTGCGGAATACGCACGTACTTGTGATAAAATGGTCTTCGCACACACTGGTTCCAACGTTCGGTACCCAAAGGCTACATTCCGCGGTCGTCTACTGGCTAAGTACTCAGCTGCTGACCCGCAGGTCGCGGGATGGAATCCCGGCAGTGGTGGCTGCATTTCCGATGGAGGCGAAAATGTTGTAGGCCCGTGTGCTTAGATTTGGGTGCACGTTAAAGAACCCCAGGAGGTCTAAATATCCGGAGCCCTCCCCTACGGTGTCTCTCATAATCATATGGTTGTTTTGGAACGTTAAACCCCGCATATCATTATCCAAAGGCTACCTGTCCCTGTGGCTCTCTTCACAATCGCGGCCCGCTTCATTTTTTTTCTTGATCCCATGAAAATCGATACCTGCGTTTGCCTTTCCCGCTCAAGTGGGAGCAGCCAACGACTGAACAACCGACCATGGTTTATCAGGACGAAGATAAACGGGCGACCGCGCACGTGAATCCCGAATAATCTGAGGTTTGCGGTGGAGCGGTTCGCCATCGTCTACTCTTTTTGAACCAGAAGCCGGCGGAAGATGGTGCATCCCACAATCCCTCGCTCTTTTACTGGTCACCTATTGTGAGCGCAGCCCACACACCGACACAACGAAGTCAGTTGATGGTTGATATAACGAGGCTACGTCATTGCAGTTGCGCTCTTTCGTGTTTCGGTTTTGCCGCTGACTTGGGGAGTATTTTATAAAATCGTACTTATTAATAGGGGCCGCTTTTGTGAAATCTCAAAGCGGCAATAGGTTTTCCGCATGAAAGACTTCGATTCTCTCTGTGACTGAACTGCCTAACTACACTACTTAAAAAGTTCATTATATTTACTTTCCTAATTACCGTTCTAAATAATATCTTCAATGCTCTTAAGATCCCAGCCACTATATAAATGTCAACTGTGAAGACAGTGAGCAAATAGAGTGTTTTCTTGATTTTGAAAGAATACTGGACACATTTCTTGAAACACCTTGTATAAAAAACGCGTAAAAGTGTGATTAGAAATGTTCATCGTATATATATATATATATATATATATATATATATATATATATATATATATATATATATATATATATAATATATATCTATATATATATATATATATATATATATATATAAACACTTCCTGAACAGCTTGGAAACGATGAATGACACGGAAGGAAAATGCGAATAGAGCCTTCAAGTCGGGTGATGGATTACATGGCAACGCTTGCCGAATAGCACAGCCGTCAATGCTGGATATCGCGTCGGAAGCCATCGGTCAAACTGATGTACAAAATTATACGGAATGGCAGGAAGGAAGCAATCATAACTAGATAGAGGGTGTCAGAATATCGTTGCACCCGACGCGCTGCGTATATCTGCAGTGAAAAATTGATGAACACGAGGAAGATCAAATAAATATGCGCATAATAGCACGCACGCGAATGAATTATTCACAAGTGGTTGACTGGGTCCTGTTCAGACTTGTGCCTTAGAAAAGAAGTATACCGCAGATTTGAGCAGTTGTCAGAAGAAAACACTGGAATATGTGTACTACGGTGTCTATCTTTATGAAATAGAGCCCGCTGCTGCCTACAGCAGGATCAGCCGACAAATAAATAAAGTGTTTCTCCTTTTCGCGTTGGTAACAAACTAAACAAGCATGGCTGCGGGACAACTTCTGCAAGATTGTGCACTCATTCCGGTCTCGCAATGGGCGATGCCGCCAAAAGTGGACGCGCTTCCTTTATCTTTCGATTTATGGTGCCGCCGCGTCAGAGCGCAGGCCACGCGCTTGCATCTTTCCTTTCATAAAAATTGACACTGTAAAGTCGTCAGCAAGCTTAATACAAATTCTCCAACGCGTGGCATGGACTAGTTTGACTGATTCTAGCCACCGAGTGCTAGGCGTTGTTGGCGAGATAATACCGCTGCTTGGATAGCCTGTTGACATCCATGGTGACATCTCGGCATCAGAACACGAAGCAGCATGGCGCTACCATGGCGCTACCGTCAATCGATCTGTTTTAGGACACGCTGCGGAACGTTCGTCTTAAACTTGTCGGCAAATGTACGCGCCGTGTTGAAGTTGCGCTTTTGGAGCCATGGGCAGTATTTCGAACCATGCAGGTGAAAATATTATACGTAATTTGGTGCGAAGGTTTAATCTTTTATACACAAGAAAAATATATTCTTGTAAAATAAAACCAGTGTAAAAACCTGACCTGATATTGTAAAACAATGGCAAAGAAAACAATTGAGAAAAATATTTTCTTAAATAACCCGAGGTGGTCGAAATTTCTGAAGCCCTCCACTGCAGCGTCTCTCATAATCTTATGGTGGTTTTAGGACGCTAAACACCGCATATTATTCAATCAATCAATCAATCAATCGAGAAATATATTTTCACTTCTATCGGTAGTACATACGAGTGGGCATTTCGTGCGAACATTGCAAAAACAAAAACATTTTTATTCCCAGTGATAACAAGAAAAAAATAATAGAGCGGTGCAATTTATAGAATAGACTCAACTTCTCCTTGAAAATTTTGTTCCTGCATATAATTGTATTTCCACTTTACCAAAAGTTTCAGAAGATCACCTGCGAGTACACTGTGGTTGCGGTATTCGGCTGCTGGCCTGAAATACGTGGATTTGAATTCGGCAGTGGCGGCCGAATTTCAATGAAGACGGAATGCTATAGCTCCACATTCTGCACCATTTGAATGCGCATCGAAGCAGGTGGTCGAAACTATCCGGAACGTTCCACTGCGAAACCTGTCATAGCCGGAATAAATTTGGGACGTTAAATCCTATAAACCAACCAACCTACTAAACTGGCTTTTTATGTCGCCGTTAAGGAGCTGATATGATTTGGTCTTAGGTGCTGACCTACTTTCATACGTTTCTCTTTTGGCACTATGCTGATGTTGAATATTCATCGTGAAACATTTCGCAATATATTTGTAAGAATACAGAAGGCATTCTGGATGGGCAACTTTAAGGTTTTCAATTTCTGGGATCGTCTCAACTTCGGAATCTGTGTCATACCTAACCCCCGAACAAGTTTCACCTCGCACACATAAAATAGCGATTGAATAGCGTATTATCCTTCCAGAAACATTATTTGCCCATTTTCCTTCAAGCTGGCGGAATAAATTTTGTTTTTTTTTCAGCTTGAAAGAAATTGATCAGATGTTTTGCCGAAGAAGATATGTACATCTTAGAGATCATTCGCATGTTTCTTTTGATCACAATCAAACAAATGTGTGCGGCGTTCCTCTAACATCACTGCAATATCTTCATTAGTGAAGTACCCTTCTTCAAAACACACATGAAAAACGTGTAAAAAATCTATGCACAAAGAAGCCAAATAACACTGTATAAAGGGTGGAAGTAGGCTGGACACATTTTATGCCTAATAACGTCAACAAACATTCCTCAGACCTTGCCCCGCCGCGGTGTTCTAGTGGCTAAGGTACTTGGCTGCTGACCCGCAGGTCGCGGGATTGAATCCAGGCTGCGGCGGCTGCATTTTCCGATGGAGGCGAAATGCTGTAGGCCCAGGTGCTCAGAGTCGGGTGCACGTTAAAGAACCGCAGGTTGTCAAAATTTCCGGAGCTCTTCACTACGGCGTCCCTCATAATCATATGGTGGTTTTGGGATGTTAAACTCCACATATCAATAAATTATTCCTTAGACCTTTCATTTTAAGTATCTGACTCACTTGAAACGCAACGCAGTTCGTTCTTACCGAGGAAAAATTGTACGAGATGAAGCCATCAGAATATATGACGTCGCAACGACTTGGTGACCTAAAGTCAGCAGAACTACGTGTGTTAACCTTTGAGGCGTTTTTCTGGCTCTCCAAGCGTCTTCTCGCTGCAGAATTATTGCTTCTGTTTCAAACAATAATTTAAGAAAACGAAAAGAACCTTATTACAATTCGTTGTGTTTATACGAGGCTCCTCATCCAAATCTTATTTCCGATGGAGGCGGAAATGTTCTAGGCCTGTGTACTGAGATTTGGGTGCACGTTAAAGAACCCCAGGTGGTCGAAATTTCTGGAGCCCTCCACTACGGCGTTTCTCATAATAATATAGTGGTTTCGGGACGTTAAACCCCACAAAATCAATCAATCATCCAAATCTTTAATGCTCAAACGTTTTTTCTTTATCGCTCTAATACACATTATACGAAAACTCAAGGCGTATTCTCGCTGTCGCGGTCGTCTCGTTCCGTACAAAGCTGATAACATCGCCCCGTGCATCGTATCTTCTTAAGTGCGAGAGAAAGCTTTTGAGCGATGCAGATGGGTGCGCCTCAAGAAGTGAAGAAATGTACCGGACGGCTTCATCGGGACAAGAAGCCTGTAGGAGTGCCGGTGGAATGACTGTTCGCTCGCGAAGCAACTGCGATATTTGATCTAGCGGGCGCGGTCGCACCAGCTATCTCGACAGACATCAGTATACGTGGCTCTTACCCTTGCTGTGCTCTCATTGCTTACTTCATGCTGATGCCCCGGACGTCACGAAAACGGCTTCTCATCTAGAGCGACTCTATTTGTTATGCAACCATTTTGGAAAGTTTCGCGAGAGGAGATCCTAATGAATTTAGCAGCTAATCTTACTTCATTCAACATTGCGATTTCAGGCAATCGCATTCACTGCTTCACCGAGCAGCGAAATCCTGGTTTTGATTCTATTCTTTTGTGGTTTTATTTCCCGTTTTGTTCGGATGAACTTACTCGTTTTCGTAGCTTAGTTCGATCATGATAACAATATACAGGAATCTGACAATCGCTTGTATGTGTTCTGTGAACAACTGCTTCGAAATGTTGTTGGTACGTAAATGGATAGAAATAAGCCTATAACGCTCTTTTGGAACACAGCCACTTGAAGGAACACTCACGGAACGCAGCGCCCCGCAGCGACTTCGAGGACGTATTTGTTCTGTGGGGCGACGCGCTAACATAATACAAAAGCCGGTTTTCATCTATGGATTGGACGTAATGGCCTGTTCTACCAACCTGTCAGATGCATTATCCTCGTATATTGTGCAAATAACGTCGTATTTTGCTGCCGAGCTTCTGCTTCTGATATTCGAAAGACAGCACTCTCTGTCGCCATGCTTGCTTTTCCTACCACAATTGTTATTTTTTGTGTGTATTACTCGCGATCCCCGAAAATTCTCCAATGCGCCAATCGCAGCGGGAGCTTTCAGTATACCTTGTGAAGAGACCTGGCTGCGTAAGCTCTCCTGCACAGAATCGCTCGAATCTCTGAATTCACACTACTTTTTTTTTCTTTTAGCGATCTTGTTCGAAGAGTTTTCTCTGACTGCTGCTCCATTATACCATCGTGGGCAGCTGGTACAACGTATAAAGAGCCCTTATAGCTTTCCGCCATTTTGAGCGAAATTGAAAAATTAAGGCTTTGTTCAGAAATAAAGCACACAGCATCACTTCATGCTCAGCAACAACAAAAACCTTCAATTTCAAGTTAATGCAAACATGTTTGGTGGCTGCAAGTGTTTATTGAAAATCGCGAGGCCTGCATGAAACACGCAGTACAGTCACAGCGAAAGAATGATGAGTGCCCTTTCTGAGCCTTTAAATAATCTTTGGGTAAATGCTAGAAGCACACTTGCTGGGTACCCACTACGCCATAAATAACCACTATTTTTGTGTAGCAGACATGCGAACATTCACTATACTATCAATCGCAATGCTTCAGAAAAGCTTGGTATCTCCTAAACACTTGCAGCAAATTTTTGCGAATTTTGTGTTGCATTCAATGGCTGACGACGATGAAGAATTACGCCTGAAGTGCGTATGTGCCACAGTTATAAGGGGATCAAAAACAAGCCTCTGTAATGGGTCGGAGCATTGGACGACCCACTCGTTACGCGATTCGCATTGTGTGACGCCTGGTTGTTCCTTGGCTGTTACAAAACGCGGTAGAACTCGCATTAACGCGATTTCTTTCCTGACATCAAACTTACCTAACACCAGTTTGCGAACAAGTCCCAAGCCTTGGTGTAGCTCAGAGGTGGAGTACTGGGCTGGCACGGAGTGGACCCGTATTCGAATCCCACTTTTTCACGTCTTGTTTCAATGTTTTTTATTTAGTTTTTTTGCTTATTTCGTACGATAGTGGTTACGGACACCGGTGGCGGCGGACAACTAAGGCGCTGCGCGTGACCCGTTTATTGATCTCATAACAGCTTTCGCTTTAAAACTGTTATACATGAATGAGCTGTTTGAACAATTTTCAGTGCTGCAGCAGAGTTTTGCAGATTAGTTTATTTATATTCACAGAATTCCAAATTTTTATATTGTATGCTTTTAGCGGCTCTGAGCACATCTTATTGTTTGGTTCTTTTTTTTTGCGTTGGGTGTGCTGCAAAAGGGCTCTAGTGTAAGACGCTTTCCATTGGCCCAATTAGTAAGAGCTGGTGCGACGACATGTCATGGGTCACGCATTTCGCTAACTATTATAAGAAGCACAAGCTGCATTTTTTGGAGTCTTATTTGAACAACTTAAACATAAAATGATCGAACGTTTTCCTTTTCAATTCATTCATGATATCCTGGAACAGGCTCAAATGGCGAAAGTACAGCCAGGAGGAGGAGCACTAGAAATAAGAATGATTAGTAGAGAAGAAAAGCCAGGGATGTAGGACCACCGGTTTTCAATGCGCAGATGTTCTTAGCAAACTTGGATGGGTTTGACCGCATCTATCTATCTATCTATCTATCTATCTATCTATCTATCTATCTATCTATCTATCTATCTATCTATCTATCTATCTATCTATCTATCTATCTATCCCTTTTAGCTCTCCTGGCCGTTTGGATAATGGGATCTATACCGAAATGGGTATGGCATAACATGACTGTATAACAAGCATAAGTGGCTAGTCATAATATGAAAAGATTCACATGCATGTCATGAATGTCATGGTTCATATGACATGGTCTTGCTGCTCTTGTGGGGGTTTCGTTCACATGACATATCGCAAAACTAGTGGGGTATGACATGACTGCATTGCGAACACAACTGACAGGCACTCACGTGGAAATAATGGCATGCGTGTCATGTAAGAACATGACTACATGTCATTGTGATGATGCGCTTGTAGTCGTTTCGCTAGCTTCAAATGCATCAAATTTCGTATTACGTATTGTGAATGGAAGAGGAAGGTATAGGACTGGTGCAATCATGATACTTATAACATGCGTGTCACGTAAGAACATGACTATATGCCACGCTCGTGATGCGCTGGCGGTCGTTTCCCCAGCTTCACATGTACGAAACTTGGCATTGCGAGACGTGAATAGGTGACGAAGGTATGTGTCTGGTGCAAACATGAAAATCCTGACATGCGTTTTATTTAAGAACAAGAATACATGCCACCTTTTGATGTGCTCGCGATCGTTTTGCTAGCTTCAAGTATACTAAATATGGTATTACGTGACGCAAATGAATGACTGGTGCGAAGATGACAATCCTGACATGCGTGTCATGTAAGAACACGAATACATGCCACGCTCATGATGCAGTTGCGGTCGTTTTGCTAGTTTGACATACACCAAGTTAGGAATTACGTGACCCGAATGGACGGCGAAGGATAATGACCCGTCCAAACATGATAATCATGTAATGCTGCCATGTAAAACATGACTATATGCTACGCTCATAGTGCGGTCGCGACCATTTCGCTAGCTTCACATATACAAAAACTGGTATTACGGGACGTTAATGAATGACGAAGGTATATGAGTGATGCAAACATGATAACCATGACATGCGTGTCATTTAAGAACTTGACAACATACCATCGTCATGATGCGCACGTGGCCGTTTCGCTAGCTTCACATATACCAAATTTGGTATCACGTGCCGGGAATAGGCAACGAAGATAAATGACACGTCCAGACACGATAATCGTGACATGAAGTTCATGTAGGGCATAATCTGCGTGCCCGCTACTGCTTGTTCTAGCATTGAAAACGTTAGTGTGCCGATGTTACGTGACTATAAAAAAAATACTTGCATCTTATCTCAAAACGTGAGTGGGCATAACAGTTTTATTAGTGTTTACTACCACGTCCGGCCGCCTTGTAACATAGTGCTGATTTTAATGATATATCGACCTTCCTCATTCGTGCTTCGCATATCACTGATTCCCACTGTGTGTTACCCTGCCGTGGTGGTCTAGTGGCTAAGGTACGCGGCTGCTGACCCGCAGGTCGCGGGTTCGAATCCCGGCTGTGGCGGCTGCATTTACGATGAAGGCGGAAATTGTGTAGGCCCGTGTGCTCAGATTTGGGCGCGCGTTAAAAACCCCAGGTGGTCAAAATTTCCGAAGCGCTCCACTACGGCGTCTCTCATAATCATATGGTGGTTTTGAGACGCTAAACCCCACATATCACTATCGATTCCCACTGTACGTGGGATCTGCCAGTTTTATTTTTTACCCTAGAAAATGATGGAAAGATTAAAGGTGAAGTGGAATGAGAGAAACCAACAGATCACACAGTACAAAGAAGTGAAAATAAAGGTTAGCAAGGATGCGCGTCCAGTTTGCTACCCTGGGTTGGGAGGTTAACGAAAGACCTGGAAAAATAAAAAAAGGGAAAGATCCGAGCAACATACACGAAGTTGTAACAAATGATGACTCTTATTAGTACTATAGGGTCTTTCTTGCAGACTCATGCGCAATCGGGATAAGCTCGACTAGGCGCTATCGCATTCCGTTTGATGACCGTTGGCAGCACGCGGACAAAAGGAACAGCAAAGGTGCGGTGCGATTTGTACTTACGCATAAAGTACCGCCTCTTATAGCATCTATACCAGCAACCCCCAAACATAGCTTTCATTGATTATGGTAAAGCGTCTGACTCAGCTGAGGCATCAGGAGTAATGCAGGCACTATACGGAATCAGGGCATCGAATAACCCTACATAAACATACTGGAAGAAATCTACAGAGGATCCACAGCCACCATCGTTCTCCATAAAGAAAGTGACAGAACCCCAATAAGGATTGGTGTAAATCAGGGCGAGCTGATCTCTCTAAGCCTATTCACTGCGTGTTTACCGGAGGTTTTCAGGTCCCTAGATTGAGAGAAGCTAGGAATAAGAGTTAATGGAGAGTAACCAGCAATTAACTTATGATATTGCCTTGGTGAATTACTCAGAGTATAAATTACAGCTCATGATTACGGAACTGGTCATGGAAAATAGAAGATTAGGCCTGAAAATTGATGTGCACAAAACTATAAAGTAATGTGCGACAGCCTTGGCAGAAAACAGCACTTCGCAATAGGTGGAGAGACGCTGGAAGTTGTAAAAGAATATGTCTACTTAGGACAGATAGTAACCGCGGAGCCGAACCATGACAGTAAAATAACTAGACAAATAAGGATGGCGTGGATCACATTAGGCAAGCATTCTCAAATCGTGAATGATAATCTGCCACTAACCCTCAAGAGGAAGGTATATACCAGCTGCATCTTGCCGGTACTTACCTATGAAGCAGAAACCTGGACGCTTACAAAGAGCGTTTAGCTTAAATTGAGGATGAGGCAGCGAGCGATGTGAAGGAAAATAATAAGTGTAACTTTAGGAGACAAGAAAAGAGCAGAGTGGGTCAGGAAACAAACTGAGGTTAAGAATATCATAGTTGAAATCAAGAAGAAAAGAACATGGGCCGGGCACGTAACGCGTTGGCAAAATAACCGGTGGTCATTTAGGGTTACCGACTGGATTCCCAGAAAGAGCAAACGCACGAAAGCGAGATAAAAAGTTAGGTGTGTCGATGATAATAATAGGTTCGCCACTATAACGTGGCAGCAGAAACCAAAAGACCTGGTTGGTTGGTGGATCATGGGACAGGTCTTTGCTCTGCAGTGGGCTGATGCTGCTGCAATGAGCTGTAGTGAGGCTGATGATGATGACTCTAGCATGAAATTAGAGCTGACTTGACAAAGCATACAGTTCAACTGAGGTCAAACATGATGAGCTCAAGTAAACACGGTCCATGCTTCGAAGTCGTCATGGCGTTTTATGATGGAGGTTCGGGCAATATGCCAGACGTCCCTGCGCTCTACATAGACTTACCTCGGAGCCTATGCCTTTACCGCCAAACAACCTTTACTACGGCATGTGAACTGAAAATCCGAGAGCTAGATTCTTCATTTATGAGATGCGATGCAAGGATACGAGCAATATAGGATTGGAGGGCCGGCTATGAAGAGCGCAAGGCATTTCCCCGTGAGAGATCCTGCGCGTTCCAGACTTCCTGGCATAATACAATAAAGGTGAAGAAAGTGTGACGGTATATTTCGCGCACACATATTGATACAGGTAGTCATGTGAAAAAAAAAGTTTTGTGCCTTTATTTCTCTTCTCTGCTATAATTCGTATTCTTTAGCCAGTATATATGAACCCGTACACCGCCTCGTGACGGTGTAACACTTCTCTGGGGCTTATACAACTTCACAATATTGCAGGCGCACGTTTGAAAACCGTGCTAAAATGTGCCGGCATGCATCTTCATTGGTATAGAGGGTAGCTCACGCTGAAGTTTATGTAACCGAGATCGGGTGGAGGCGCGGATGCTCAATAAACATTCCTACGGCGCAGGACCCGTACTTTGAGCACGTTGGTTTTCTCGTATGTTCTGCTCCATGCTTGATCGAAAGATATTGCCTAACCTCCTCGCGCACGTTGTCGTTCACGTGATAGTCCCAATCTTTTTAAACTTTTCAGCCTACCTTGCCAGTGCCGCCCGATGTTCGAGTTGCGCAAGGAATGCGTTTTCTCTCTGTTAAAGTCATAAAAATACTTTTAAAAATAACAAGAATAACCGAATGGATAAGAAAGACGATGGCTTTAAACTCAACTTCGTTACAGTTGCGTCTGCTAGATAGGCGGCCGTGTTTCGTAAATATCCGTTTTTCTCGCGTCTCCGTTACTCCTTATAACAGGTTCTTCTGAGCGGCTCATCTCCAAGCCTGGAACTCTTCAAGTGAGGATGAATCCAACGAATAGCGAACAAAAAAAAACATGATCGGAAGGGTTGCACAATCTTGCCCAGTTCTCAAAACTTACTTTAACAAAGTTGATACCTCTGCTGTTTCGTAATGCACGTGCATCGCCGTGATGCACTCATACCGTCTTTCGGTAACGAATGACATTGTCTAAAGTGATAACATTGCCATTCGCAAAACAGGAGTGCATCCTTTATTTGCCTGTGCCTTAAATATTTCCGTGAGAGGGCAAGAGCGAGGGATAGAAATATGTTTATATGAGTTGGATATGGTTGCCAGTTGGAGCCTGCATAATAATAATAACAATAATTATAATAATAATAATAATAATAATAATAATAATAATAATAATATTAATCTGCACTGTCATTGTCACCGGATGAAGACGATGAAACCAGCCGGCTGGGTTCGCTGACTGCGGTTGTGAATTATGAGTAGCTCCATTCACTGAATCATTCAAAAGTAGTGGCTGCCAATATCACTGCGCAACCTCGATTAAGAGTATGATTTAACCGACTGGCTTGTTTATCCAATTGTCAGTTTGTTTTTCAACTGCATGCTGATTATCTGCACGTGCTGGCAAAACATTTACGACAGAAGCGCTCGTTGGAGCAGTGAATTCGGCAGGCCAATATCTAACAGCACTTATGAAAGAAGAATAAGACGATGATAAAGAGGAGGAGATGAAAAAGACAACAAAGAAGTTGAATTTCATTCACGACAGTCTCGGACAAGGGGTCATGAGCTCGATTGGTAGGGCTCCATTTCAAGGCTCCACTAGCTTCTGCCACCTGCTTGACGTGACTAAGGAGCGCAGGCTGTAGTTTCAGGACAGAGCTGGCGAGCCGTGAAAAGTTCAGTAATTTAGCTTCACAGAACTGGTGTCGATAGAAAATACTCTAGTTCTAGTTACTGTTCATCAGACTTTTCAATGAATTCATACTACTAGGGAACATACACTAGAGACTACACAGAATGACACACCACGGCAACCGCTATAGGGTTGATGTGTGTAGTCTGAAGGCTGTGTTCGTAAGTGTTATGAACATAAACTAGGTCAATACCAACTGGCTCAAATAGATGCATTCCGAGAACTTGTCTTCATACTGCTGCATCTTACCAACAAAAAAAGATGAGAAATGGGTTTCACGAAGCTTACTATTGAGAATTTGTAAAATCTTTCGACCAAGTGAGGGCTTGCTGAGCAACTTCTATATTTAAAGAAATGAGGTCCCCTGAAGCTTTGCCATCAAGAGTTAAAAGCAATAGCGAAATCCGCGCGTCTGCGTGCACACAGACACACACACACACACGCACACACAAACACACACACACACACACGCACACACAAACACAAACACACACAAACACACACAAACACACACACACACACACATGGTCACGCACTATCGTCTTCCCAATCAGTACGCGCAACCAGTATTGTGTCGTAAAGAACGCTCCCTCAAGTGCAAACACCCCCAGGCTCCTATTATGGGCAAACCTCCTATAGGCGTGGGTCTGTCCATCCCTTGTATGTATGTGCGTGACCGCCTGTAGTTTTACATTTGCCAACTGCCCACGACTTCGTCCTTGCAAACATCTCACTACAACCCATCACCAATCCACCACTTAACCAACCATAAAGCAAATACTGTTGAGAATAGTCAATAATTGCTCGATTGTTTGATATATTGGGTTTAATGTCCCAAAACCACGATAGGATTAAGAGAGATGCCGTAGTGGAGGACTCCAGAAATGTCTACCACCTGGTGTTGTTTAACATGCGCATAAATCTGAGCACACGGGCCTACAGTATTTTCGCCTCCATGAAAATTGCAGCCACCGCCGCCGGGATTTGATCCCGCGACGGGCGGGTCAGAAGCCGAGTACCTTAGCCACTGGACCACCATGGCCGGTCAGAAGTAGCCAATATGAAATGCAAGATGGTCGTGAGATTTTATCCAGGTGCGCGTTAAAAAGCCATAAATTGTCCCACTGTGTCCATCTCTTGTTTGTGCGTGACCACCTGTAGTTCCACCTCTGCAATCTGCCCACTACTTCGTCCTTCCAAACGCCCCATCACCAATCCACCACTTCATCGACCACAAAGGAAATACTGTTGAGAAGTAGCCATGAAATGCAAGATGGTCATGTACTTGTATCCAGGTGTGTCCCTTGTTTTTACGTGACCGCCTATAGTTCCGCCTCTGCAAACTGCCCACTACTTTGTTTTTCCAAACGCCCCATCACCAATCCACCACTTCATCGACTACAAAGGAAATACTGTTGAGAAGTAGCTATGAAATGCAAGATGGTCATGTACTTGTATCCAGGTGTGTCCCTTGTTTTTACGTGACCACCTATAGTTCCACCTCTGCAAACTGCCCACTACTTTGTTTTTCCAAATGCCCCATCACCAATCCACCACTTCATCAACCACAAAGGAAATACTGTTGAGAAGTAGCCATGAAATGAAAGATGGTCATGTACTTGTATCTACGTGTGTCCCTTGTTTGTACGTGCACACCTATAGTTTCACCTCTGCAAACTGCCCACTACTTTGTTTTTCCAAACGCCCCATCGCCAATCCACCACTTCATCAACCACAAAGCAAATACTGTTGAGAAGTAGCCATGAAATGCAAGATGGTCATGTACTTGTATCTAGGTGTGTCCCTTGTTTGTACGTGACCACCTATAGTTCCACCTCTGCAAACTGCCCACTACTTTGTTTTTCCAAACGCCCCATCACCAATCCACCACTTCATCGACCACAAAGGAAATACTGTTGAGAAGTAGCCATGAAATGCAAGATGGTCATGTACTTGTATCCAGGTGTGTCCCTTGTTTTTACGTGACCGCCTATAGTTCCGCCTCTGCAAACTGCCCACTACTTTGTTTTTCCAAACGCCCCATCACCAATCCACCACTTCATCAACCACAAAGGAAATACTGTTGAGAAGTAGCCATGAAATGCAAGATGGTCATGTACTTGTATCTAGGTGTGTCCCTTGTTTGTACGTTACCGCCTATAGTTCCACCTCTGCAAACTGCCCACTACTTTGTTTTTCCAAACGCCCCATCACCAATCCACCACTTCATCAACCACAAAGGAAATACTGTTGAGAAGTAGCCATGAAATGCAAGATGGTAATGTACTTGTATCTAGGTGTGTCCCTTGTTTGTACGTGACCACCTATAGTTCCACCTCTGCAAACTGCCCACTACTTTGTTTTTCCAAACGCCCCATCGCCAATCCACCACTTCATCGACCACAAGGGAAATACTGTTGAGAAGCAGCCATGAAATGCAAGATGGTCATGTACTTGTATCCAGGTGTGTCCCTTGTTTGTACGTGACCGCCTATAGTTCCACCTCTGCAAACTGCCCACTACTTTGTTTTTCCAAACGCCCCATCACCAATCCACCACTTCATTGACCACAAAGGAAATACTGTTGAGAAGTAGCCATGAAATGCAAGATGGTCATGTACTTGTATCCAGGTGTGTCCCTTGTTTGTACGTGACTACCTATAGTTGCACCTCTGCAAACTGCCCATTACTCTGTTTTTCCAAACGCCCCATCACCAATCCACCACTTCATCGACCACAAAGCAAACACTGTTGAGAAGTAGCCATGAAATGCAAGATGGTCATGTACTTGTATCTAGGTGTGTCCCTTGTTTGTACGTGACTGCCTATAGTTCCACCTCTGCAAACTGCCCACTACTGTGTTTTTCCAAACGCCCCATCGCCAATCCACCACTTCATCGACCTCAAGGGAAATACTGTTGAGAAGTAGCCATGAAATGCAAGATGGTCATGTTCTTGTATCCAGGTGTGTCCCATGTTTGTACGTGACTGCCTATAGTTCCACATCTGCAAACTGCCCATTACTTTGTTTTTCCAAACGCCCCATCACCAATCCACCACTTCATCGACCACAAAGCAAATACTGTTGAGAAGTAGCCATGAAATGCAAGATGGTCATGTACTTGTATCTAGGTGTGTCTCTTGTTTGTACGTGACCGCCTATAGTTCCACTTCTGCAAACTGCCCACTACTTTGTTTTTCCAAACGCCCCATCGCCAATCCACCATTTCATCGACCAAAAGGGAAATACTGTTGAAAAGTAGCAATGAAATACAAGATGGTCATGTACTTGTATCCAGGTGTGTCCCTTGTTTGTACGTGACCGCCTATAGTTCCACCTCTTCAAACTGCCCACTACTTTGTTTTTCGAAACGCCCCATCACCAATCCACCACTTCATCGACCACAAAAGAAATACAGTTGAGAAGTAGCCATGAAATGCAAGATGGTCATGTACTTGTATCCAGGTGTGTCCCTTGTTTGTACGTGACTACCTATAGTTCCACCTCTGCAAACTGCCCATTTGTTTTTCCAAACGCCCCATCACCAATCCACCACTTCATCGACCACAAAGCAAATACTGTTGAGAAGTAGCCATGAAATGCAAGATGGTCATGTACTTGTATCCAGGTGTGTCCCATGTTTTGTACGTGACCGCCTATAGTTCCACCTCTGCAAGCTGCCCACTACTTCGTCCTTGCAAACATCCCACTGCGCCCCATCACTAATCCACTACTTCACCGATCATAAAGCCGTTGTAATGAAGGGGAAACAGAAGCGACGTATAGCTACCACTGACGAATGATGGAATTGCTTGTATAGAAATATACAGTATTCGTCACGTCTTTCATGAAGACGTAGGCAGTATCCGCTGATGGTTCACGGCATAGCGATGAAACCCTCCAGCGCTTCGCCCCACTCGTCATCATTCACTCCGTGGATATGTTGTGATTCTTTCTTCGTTGCATCCCTCTCAAATTTTCGCTCATTGAAAACGCTGCTTTTTAGCTCACAAAAACGCCGTCAATGCGAGAAATTCTGCGAAACAAGCTCTTTGAAGCAATCGCGTTAATATTGACCTGCACACGCAGAGCGCCCGCAATGCTTCTCTTTCACGGTTCTCGCTCGGTTGGTGGGTGGTTACAGTTTACAGTCTCTTCAGGCGTCACTTCTTCCCTCTCAACAAAAACCATCCCACTAGATTCAATTGCAACAACTGAGTGCACTATGGACAAATGCAGTCGCAGGAAGGAAAAAGTAAAATGACCTCAATGCAACACTTAGGGGTCCAAGAGTGGCACGCGCACTCACTGTATTGGTAGAACTGTTAATATTTGTGAGCTATCTTTTTCTTCACATTCCGTGTATTTATCTCTTGCCTTTCTGCCTCTAACATTGTTTCACCATGACTCTCGTATCAGAAGCATTGTTAGCTTTCTGGGTCCCGCCTGGTTGTGCATTGTTCCTGGTGCCGACGCACTTATGAGTATGCATGCGATGATTTTGTGTCAGGACGTCGTCATGTGACATCATTGTACGTGGAGTCAGTGGGGCGTTTTGTGTCGTAATTGAGCCGTAATCTCTGATTATACGCGACTTTTTTGCATCGTTCGTGTTTACGCCGCTGATGGTCACTTTTCTTGTTTGATGAGGCATCTAAGGCTGTCGCCTTATTACGCGTATAACTCCTAACTGGAACCAAAACGAATGATTGCTATTTTAGGACAAGTTTTTATTAACTTTTTAAAAACCGCAAAGGCTCAACCAGATCCCGTAAGGGGAAGCCCACCTAGTTTTCGTACAGGACGGCCCCTTAGGCACCGCTCCCCACCCTCCATGTACATAACTTCCATGAATAAATGTTTTTTACCACTACCAACTGGATATGCTTAGAAGAAAAACACAAGTGTCATTCGATACTTAGGCCATAATTAAAAACAAAAAAAAAACAAGAAGAAATAGTAGCGACGCCTGTTCACTGCCAAATTGTGAAGGGACTTCTTGAATCTAGCATGTTATTCGTGTGCGTGGTACAGAGTTTCATCCACTAAACATTGAGAACTAGGGCGGCTGAGTGTCGTCCACTAAAAAACGAGGCTCACAACATTGACGCATAATAGTAATATTGGGGATTCTACGTCCCACAATTACGATATGTTTATGAGATACGCCGTAATAAAGCGCTCCAGAAATTTTTATCCTCTGACGTTCTTTAATGCGCGTTGACATCGCGCAGCACACGGGCCTCAGCCATTTCGCCTCCATTGAAATGCAACTGCGCTGCTTGCAATCGAACCCGCGACCTTCTGATCAGTAGCAGAGTACCGTGGCCACTGATCAACTGAGGCGAACAGATACACACACCAACATGCTTTTGCAACTCACATCTCTATCAGGCTGCTCACCACTTCGTATGGGCCAAGGTATTCCGTCACAACGATTTTTTCGAGAAAGCCACTGGGGCCAGATGGGTGTCCACACCCACACGTGGTTGCTGCACTTGTGCTGAACGTTCTGTCTGTTGAAGTTGTAACAGGAGGCGTTGGTATTCTGCTGAGCGCGTGTGTGGGTCCTAGCGGAGAAAGCGATCTTGTTCATCTTTCTGCATGTTGTAATCAGCCCTGCCCCATCGTCGTCGACTAGGAGCATCACATAAAAAACTATGTAATTATTCAATTAACCGATACTTCCTGCCTTGGCAGAGATCGGCCTTGGGTGAACTATCTCTACGTTAATGCGTAAAATCTTGCTCACTTTCCGTTCTTTCACTTATCGCAGTGTTTCATGCATCCTTCGTTTTCAGCTCACGTTTTGCACGCTTCTAAGCAAAAAAAATGCTTTTGTGGGAGTAGCACAAATTACATTTTCATTCACGCCTAGTGCGACATCTTCTACCTTACGCTAATTCTTTGTTTACGAGGTGTAGAAAGTTTTCGGTAATGGCTCATGCATGGTTGTACTTTCTCAGTGCCAATTAATGCAGAATTACCTGCAAATCTACGCGAGATACATATACTGCCAAACATTTAAATATTCGCCAGCATTGTAAATGACTGTGCTCGTCTCCAGTATTGTAAATGACTGCTCGTCTTCTTGTGGAGCCTTACAGGGCCATTTTCTGCAACCAAGTTTAAGGCGAAGGAAAGAGAGAGAGAACAATAATATAAAAAAAGGCAGGGAGGTTAACCAAGGCTGAGTCCTGACGGGTGTATACCTTGCACTGGGGATGAGGGGGAAGGACACTTATAGAGGAGGATAGAAATGTCACTGATTGAGCCGATGCGTAACAGTTTCACGTTTGATATCACAAACGACGAATAAGACCGGTGTCCTTGAGGAAACGCAACAGCGCTTTCGTTGTCGTTCAGAACTATAATGGGCAGCCCTATGGTCCCAGCACATTCTCAACAGCGGATGCGCGTCCATCCACTTTGTATAGAACAGTGCGGAGGTGAAGCCTGTCATCTGTGTATGCCGGGCAGTAACACGAAATGTACAGAATGAATTGGTCAGAGTTCAGGTAATCTGCAACTACGTACTATAGGGCCAACCGTACAATCCCTGTCACTGTACACAGCTAATTTTTTCGAAATAAGTTGCAGTGACGTGCTCAGAACGTACACAGTGCTCCACTCTTAAAGAGAACATTGGAGCAGGTGGCGGCCGCGACTAGTCTTGCACAGGTGCAATGCCTGCTGTGAGTCGTACATTTTTGTCGTCCTCTACCGTCTGCTTCCACGCTACGAATCATCGCTACTCTTTGCGAAGCAGATCGTTCATTCGACTTATAGGGGCCTTGCAACACTTCTTCAGCAGAGTCAGAAAACGCTGCCATCGGTATAGAGGCTCCCGACAACACGCTAGCCAAATATTATAGCGCAGCACACGACCTCGAATTCACAATAATTTATCACTCAGCTAAAACTAGCTTTGTTTTCTCTCGACAAATCACGGATAATAAACCCACTAAGCCCATCTATCAGCCATTGGCCGATTTGAACACGGCGTGGTCGGTTGTTCCAGAGGTCGCCGCGAGAGGCCGTCACTTGTCCACGCGTGCGCGCGTGATCGCACTGAAAAAGCCGCGTTTTCAAAGAAAAAAAGAAAAAAAATGGTCAAGGTCACAAGGCGTGAGTGACGTTTTTTTTTTGTTTGCCCCTCCCATACCTCCCTGCTCAGCTTCCAGCGCTGGGATGCACACGAGTGGGAAATCCCCGACGAGAGGAGAAAGAATGCGATTGCAGCGTGGGACAAGTCTTTGAAACTCCACTCGTACTGGACGGATTCCCAAAATTTTTGCTGCATTCAATTTGTGAGGTAATACGCTTTTCCGGTGAATTATTACCAAGGTTACTCAAAAAAAGTGCTTCAGGGCCCCTTCAAGAGTACAACTCAGAGCATGCGCTTCGCCGGCGTAGAATTCGTCGCAGCCGCCGGCCGGCAGTGGCGCCGCGCGGATGCCGCACGCTCGGATGTTCCCTTTACATTGAATCGCAGTGTATATAAAAAAAATAAAACATATCAGTAACAACGAACATGACGAGGCACAAAGAGCAAGAGTGGAACTTTTAGTACTTGAACTAGTGCAAAATTCTTTTACGACACGGACACGGGACTTCGTCCCTGTCTGCTTGCGTTATGGCACATTTAGAAACGTTTTTACCATGGAGTTTCTTATAAGTACATTAGAGGGAACTCTAGCACTATGGTATTTATCGAAGCTGTAGCGCATAGCGCTAGTCATTATAGCATGGCGCTTCAGGGAGCATGGAAATGAGGGGTAATAGATAGACTTGTCCAATCTTCGTATTTTCGGCTACATTTAGCTTCGTGTGGTTTCGAGCTGCTTTGTCACCAGGCGACAATTAGCAAAGTTTTAACAGTTACGCTTCACCACCTTAATCTTTTAGGCTCACCAATTGAAATCGGGTCACGAAGTTCAGAAAGGTTTGTTATTCTATTTCAAACAAAACCAAAAAAACTACAATAAACGACGCCACAGGGGCGTTTGAAGCCCGCAAGCATAAAGACTAGCATTTCTATGCATACTACCCGTCATTCACGTGGTCTGTGAACGATCGCAGCGCCAGAATCACCTCTAGTTAATTTTAGGAAACTGGAATTTGTACGACTCACACTGACGACTGTGGCTGTGCACATGCAAATAACTTGAAAATGCTGAAATGGTATCTGCAGAACTGTGGTGTAAAGGCGTAAGGCGGAGCATAGGACAGAAAACTCACTGGTGCGCAGCATATATTGTTCGCATGTTCAATATAAACTCTGACCTGGGTGGTGCAGTCACACACTATCCTCGGCATTAGAACCGCAGTGGTCACTGTTGATATCAAACAAGTTTTTTTTTTCTCTCAGCAAATTTTCATCGTCTTTTTAGATGATTAAACTGAAAAATGTCGACACACCGCTGTATTTTTAAGTTCAAACGCAGAAAAACTGTAAACTAAATTACCATTATTGAAGGATAACATAGCTTAGACGTTGCGGCCATTCTGCCGGTGTTCATGCAGCTCCATGAGCTCAGTGGTTGCTGTAATACGGTGGCTGTTCGGTTCAACATAATAATAATAATAATAATAATAATAATAATAATAATAATAATAATAATATTAAACAGGCAGTTCATTCAATGCACGCGAAATAATCTTGGCCAATTCAGAGTGACCCATATCCCCAATTTCATCATTTCTGAAACCCTGCTGAGTGTACCGTTGCCTCGTGCATCGTTGCAAACTTTATCTTGAACATTTATTTCCGAACGCGTTCGCACTGATTGCCATATCCTGCCTGCAAACTATAATTTGCTGGCTGCTTCGAGAGATGTGTCCCAAAAATGCTCAAAATTAAGCGAAAGAGAATGTTTGCTCGATACACTGCATTGATTTTTTTGGTGTGTCAGACACCTTGATCGCTGAGAATAAATACAGTACTAAATAATAAAAATAGGAATTTACCTTTTAATTAGCTGGAACAGGTTGTCGGGACAAGTGGGAGAAATGGGGCCCTTCAAATCCAAAGCTTATCGCCGCTTTGAGATTTCTAAGAAGCGTCAGCCGCTAATGTTAGTAGAGTAATGAAATATGCCTAATTTCGCTGACGAAACCGTAATCAAAACGTGGAAGGGCACAAGTGCCACATTTTGTGAGATGCGCAGAATAAGTGAGCGTCGTTATATCAACCATTGATCGAATTTCTTTCGTGGGTGTCGTTTGGACCGAATAGATGGCATCCCATATCTGTTACCAGTCGTTGCGGTTCGGGTCCGGTGGGTCTCACCGTAGCCTTAGAAGGCCGCCGCAACCGGACCCGCTTAGCCCATGTTGCAGGGAGGAAGGCGCATTGTAAGGAAGGTATTTAGAGAGATTTATTTACATAGAAGACAAATGAATAAGATAGCTTCAGGATGACAACCTCGTGTGGAGAAGCTTTGCGTAGAAAAACTCTACGTTGAAAAAGCTCCTGAAATAATCCGCAACGACTGATTAAAAAGTCTCGATTCCCCAGATCCGTGGATGCGAAACAGGGTTCCAAATTACACTGTCCAATCGCAGGACACACAACTTCCGATGGGGCCGCCTGCAACCAGCCAGGCCAGCGTCTTTGACTATAGGACGGAGTCACCACACTTCAGCGGCTGCACCACCTTTGACGGCTGAGAAGGTCGCTGCGGTGATGAGTCTCACACTCGTGACGACGCATCAAAAGGACCGCTAATCAGAACGCTCAATTAGAGGGATGGCTTACCATCCGCGGTGACGCTGCTGTTCCTTCGAGCTCACTACTTCGAGAAAAGATGTCGCGACCAAAACGCAATGTGGTCGACTCGTCAAACATCTTGCGACGCCGGACTGCAGGGTGCCTCTCTTCCCTGCTAGGAATGACAATATCCGGGCTGGAACGGTGTTAAGCAGGCTAGCAGCCCTTCGGCGACTCGTCAGATCTATCTATCTATCTATCTATCTATCTATCTATCTATCTATCTATCTATCTATCTATCTATCTATCTATCTATCTATCTATCTATCTATCTATCTATCTATCTATCTATCTATCTATCTATCTATCTATCTATCACTTTCTGCTCTCGTGGCTGTTTCGATCATGATATCAATACCAAAATTTGTATGGTAAAGCATGACAGTATGACAAACTTAAGTGACTAGTCATAACATGAAAATTATGATATGTATGTGATGACATATTGCATGACACATTGCGTTCACATGACATATTGCAAAACTGGCATGACATGACATGACTGCATGGCTTGACTGATTGATTGATTGATTGATTGATTGATATGGGGGCGTAACGTCCCAAAACCACCATATGATTATGAGAGATGCCGTAGTGGAGGGCTCCGGAAATTTCGACCACGTGGGATTATTTAACGTGCAGCAAAATATGAGCACACGTGCCTACAGCGTTTTCGCTTCCATCGAAAATGAAGCCGCCGCAGCTGGAACTCGATCCCGTGACCTGCGGGTGAGCAGCCGAGTACCTTAGCCACTAAAGCTCCTCGGTGGGGCTTTCTTTCTTTCTTTCTTTATTTTACCCTCAGGGCTTTACAGCATTGTAGAGGGGAGGGGCAAAAAGCAAAACATACACTTAATAAGTCAGCCAACGCACAAAAAGTACAAAAGATTCAATAAGAAAACGAGCAAAAGCGAAACGGGCAAAAGAACAACAAACAAAAAGAGGCAAAAGCGAAACGGGCAAAAAGCAAAACATACACGTAAGAAGCCAGCCAACGCACAAAAGGTGCAAAAGATTCAATAATAAGAAAACGACAAAAAAATGCGGTGTGAAATACAAGTTACGAATACAATGAGATACTATCGCGTGCGCGACATGTAATGCATTTTACATGGAAGATGTCAAGGCCTGACGGAACGCGTCAGGTTCAGTAATACTGACGGTTGATGTTGACAGAAGATTCCAGTCGCGACATGTGTTAGGAAGGAAAGACTGGGAAAAGGTGACGGTGTTACTTCGAGGGATATGCACTTTGTGGAGGTGATCTATGCGGGATGATATGAAAGATGCAGGCTGCAATAAGCGCGATTTTAGAACGTGATTGTGATAGTATATTTTTTGGAACGCGCAAAGGCGAGCGATTTTTCTGCGCATGACAAGTGGAGGGAGATTAAGCCTGACCTTCATGGCAGTTACACTAGATGTTCGATTATAGCTGCAAAGAATGAAACGTGACGACCGGTTTTGGATTGCCTCTAATTTGTTAACGAGTGTTATATGGCCGGGATCCCATACACATGCGGCGTACTCCAGTAGAGGACGGATGTAGGTGATGTACAGCTGTTTCTTTAAAAAAGTCGGCGCAACAGGAAAGTTTCGTTTTAAGTAACCGAGCATGCGATTAGACTTGGATGTGACGTGATTAATGTGGTCGGACCATGATAGCGAGTTAGTAATGTGAACACCAAGATACTTATAAGATCGGACATATTCAAGAGGGGTTGCGTTCAGGCTGTATGAATAGTTATCGATAGATGTGTGGTTACGTGAAACTCTCATTGCTTTACATTTAGAAATGTTAAGTTCCATTTTCCAAAGGTTACACCAATGTAAAATGTTGTTTAGGTCTGATTGTAAGGTTTCGTTGTCGTTATGATCAGTAATTTTACGGTAAATGACACAATCGTCAGCGAAGAGGCAAATAGGGGAGGATATGTTATTAGGCAAGTCATTAATATAAATTAAAAATAGTAGTGGGCCTAAAACAGAACCTTGAGGTATGCCTGAACGCACGGGCACTTCAGAGGAATTAATATCGTTAGTACAAACAAACTGTGTGCGGTTAGAAAGAAATTCTTTTATCCAGTCAAGTAATAACGGGTCTATGCTCAAGCAATGTAATTTTAGTAGGAGCAGTTCATGGTTAACCTTGTCAAAAGCTTTGGCGAAATCTAGGAAAATACAATTAATAGTCGTACCTGAGTCAAGTGCAGCGTGGAGATCATTAGTAAATAGTATTAGTTGTGTTTCGCAAGAAAAAAATTTGCGGAAACCATGCTGAGAGTTATGAAAGAAGTTATTTGATTCCAAATGTTTAACGAGGTTTGAGTAAATTATATGCTCCATTAGTTTGCAAGGGACCGATGTGAGAGAAATAGGACGATAATTACGGGGGTTATGTCTTTCACCAGATTTATGGAGTAAGATCACCTTAGCGGTTTTCCAGTCTTTAGGTAGACAGTTATCTTGGAGCGATTTAGTAAAGAGGCAGCCTAAGATAATGGAACTGTATTCCTTAGTATTCTGAAGAAATTAGAGTTAATTGAGTCAACTCCACATGACGATGATCGCTTTAGCTTATCAATTAGTGTCGCAATGCCGGTTGTATTAAAGGTAATGGGATCCATAGGAAGACAGTCAAGATTCTGTATGCATGGACGATTGTTAATGATGAAGTCGGAAAAAGAAGAAGCGAACGTTTCATTCAGTAACGAAGCACAGTGATCTTTTGGGACTGGATTACCAAGTTCATCAACAAGGCAAATAGTTGAGTCCTCTTTTGGCTTAAATGTGTTCCAAAACTGTTTTGGATTAGCTTGCAACAGTGCTGGTAGTGTGAAGTGAAAGAAATGGTGTTTGGCACTATTGAGAGCGTCATTGTAGGACTTAGCTGCCGTTTTATAGACAGACCAGCGTTCGGCGCTTTGTAATCGTTTCGCGGCACGAAACAGCCGTGATTTTTTATTCGACAACCTTTTAAGGTGCCTAGAATACCAAGGTGCGTTAGAATTGCTGTATATAGTTCTTAGAGGGACATGTTGGGCTGTTAGTTCAGCAACCTTTACTTTGAATGACTGCCATAGTATTTCAACGGGTTTGTGAGAATAATCTAAAGAAATTCATCGAGAAAAGAGCAGAGACTGGAGTTTATAGCTTCAAAGTCTGCTTTGCTGTAGTCTCTTATCTGTTTCAACTGTCTACGTGGGTTTGGTGCAGGAAGGCTAATGGTAAAGTGAAGTATGTCATGATCGCTTAAGCCAGGGGTGTGTGTTACAGAAGAAGCGATATCAGGAACTGATGTTAGTATCAGGTCAAGTAATGACGCTGTGGTGGGCGTTACACGCGTTGGCCGAGTTACCAACTGAGACAGATTAAAGTCCAGGCATGCATGAATAAAAGCGATAGCTTCCGCGGATGATGAAATGGAGGACAGGTAAGGTTCTGGCCACTGAATATGTGGAAAATTGAAATCACCAGCAAGAAAGACGGGCACAGCAGGAAACTTGACAGTGATTTCATTCACCGAGTCATGAAACGCCTCAGAAAAACCACTGGCACAACTTGGAGGACGATAACAGGCACCAAAAATTATTTTCTTGAAGTTGATTGTTAAACAGCACCAAATTATTTCCAAGCTACTCACAGTTGAAATTAGGAAACTCTCGAAGGTTTCATTTACAGCAATCAAAACACCACCACCAATCCTCTCGTCACGGTCACGTCGGTACACAACAAACTTTTTGTTGCAATAAAACAGCTCGTTGTTTTTTATTTCGTTTGACAACCAAGTTTCACTTAATATAACAACATCTGCTTCCGAATCGTTGATTAGAGCACTGAGACTCTCTTTTTTATTACTAAGGCTTCGGATGTTGGTATACAGAACAGGTATAGGAAACAAAACGGCACCACCCCTCGCGGTATCCTATTTTTTTTGTGGCTTGCGTTCTACTAGAGCGCGTTAACCTAGGCGAGAGAGGGGCATTCTGACAAGAGCGGGAAGTTGACGTAGGCTTACACATATTGTCTGAAGGTTCTTCGCGAACACGCTCATGCACACTGTCTTCGCCTGGATCGTAAATATAGCACTTACCACCTGCGAGAAGTTTGTTGTGGGTTAACTTAGTGGTTATGTTAAGCGTTTTGCTGAACTCACTCAGTTTTTTCCGGGCAGTGCGCGTAGCGAGTGAATAGTCTTGCTTTATACTTAGTTCAGTTCCAGAAAGCAGAGAGCGCTTTGAGAAAACTAAATCTTTACTTTTGTCCGCAGCAAACTTAGCAATAATGGGTCTGTTACTCCCTGCTTTGTATCGTCCCAACCTATGGGCACGTACAATACTATCTGACGAAAGCTGCAGCTGTAGTCTGTCCGATGCAAGCGCGATAATTTTTGCTGATGATCGCTCCCAGTTTTCCAGAGGATCATCTGCAATGCCAAAGAACAGCAGGTTGTCCCGCCTAGAACGATCTTCAGCATCTTCAAGTCTAGCGCGCAATGTGGTTAGTTCTTTTTGCATTGTAGTTACATATTCACGTGTGCGGCAGACGTCACCCTGAAATCCCTCGAAACAAGCTCTTTGTTGTTCCACTGACTGCAAGCGCTCATTAATGCCCGATACAGTGGACACCAAAGAAGTGTGGGCAGCTTTAAGGTCGTCTATTGCTTGCGCAATGTTGCTTTGGTTTGCCTCAATTCGAATGCATCGAGCATTTGTTTCTTTCACCATTTTAAGTATTTCATCAGTAGGACCGGGATTTTGCTCGACGTCTCCGCACAACGCCAAAAACAAGGCACAGAAAGGTTCAAGCAGGACGCTGGGGCATGGAAGCACAACGACGAATCGGTTGTCCGATCGTAAAGATTTAAGAGGTGGTAATGAACTGCAACTAACCTGCGCAATGATGAACAAGAATCGTGAGTGCCACATTTTGGTTGTGCGTCCATGCCCACTGGCGATAAGATCCGTTAGATGGGCTTTTAAAGGGTCCGGTAGGCGTGTTGTCGATGTTGCTGTGGCTGTGACACTCCGGGGAAAGGTGAACTGTGGGAAATTGTACATGGCATCGCTATCGGTCCTCAGCAACTGTGGTTGTGCGCCATGAATACACCAGCCAGGGGCGTTGCCTGAAGATCCCTTGTCGAAACCACCATCAGTCGAGTCCGTGGACGCGGCGCCGTCCGTGCAGTCGGCAAATCCAGCGAAACCAAGAAGCTGCGCAATGATGAACAAGAATCGTGAGTGCCACATTTTGGTTGTGCGTCCATGCCCACGCATGACTGCATGGTGAACATAAGTGACATATCCTAACGTGGAAACCTCTGATTCCATGGCGATGAAGCTTTTCTAGAAGCGTGTCATGGTTTAACCGATCGAACGCTTTCGAAAAAACGCCCGTATAGTTATTTCTTTTTGGGTGGCTAGAGCAGTGAATAAACTAACTTATATACTCATCGTCTACGAGCAGGGCGTTCAGGGCTGCTCGCGAGCAGCGCGAAGAAATCTTCGCAGAAGATACGCGCTTCGATCAAATTTAGCCCACTCAAGTGCACCAATGATAGAATCTCGCGCGAACTGTTTTTATTTCCTTTCAAACTCATAAGTATTTTTGAAAAGAGAATTGAAACTACTCTAAATGATTAAGTCCCGCTCATTTCAATTTCACTGCTTTGACCATTTCAGACGCGGAGTTATCCGAGAAGATTATGACAGGAAGTTCTCAATCCGCGCTTAAGTTTCTTCGAGTTTCGTTGGCTCTCCAGCGAGGGAAACAAATAAAGGAATAATTTTTTAACTATTTATTCAACTTCCCGGTATTTTTCTGTTCTGCTAATGTCTCGAACACAATCACGTCTGTGCTGCTTTGAGTATTTGGCGCTAAATGTGGCCGGATAAGAAATTAAAGTAGTGAACTAAACTGTTTATAAAATATAGCCCTCAATACCAATATCAAGGCACTGTGTTCCGTAATGTCTGAGAAAATATGTGAGCAGTTTGGAACACACCATCAGGCTGCAGGGTTATGCGATACTGTTTACTTACAAGAGGGAAAGAGGGAACAATGAGACAGAATGTCGTAGTGTAATAACTATTGGTGTCTGTTATTTAGGATTAGCGCAGCACACGAGTGTGATTAGCTGCAAGCATTAGGAGTGAAGTCGATGAAGCGGGGAGATTGGAGCACGCTTATTTATCTTTCTTCAAGTGTGTGTTGTTTATTATCCTGCGCATACGTGTGTGCTTTTCTTTTCTCTCTCTCGGTCTGTCTACACCCTCTTCCTTGCCCCCCTCCCCCTTTGTGCCGGGGAACTAGCCGGATGCTAATATCTGTTTAACTTTCCGGCCCTCCTCTTCATCTCTCTGTCTCTCTCTTTTTTATACTTTTTTAAAATAAAATGGGAACGCGAAGAGTTGGACCCCGCGTGCATTCGCAAACCGCCGTATCTGCTCCTTTAAGCTTGTCCTTTTCCTCATTATTTTTCTCTGTTACTGGCGATTGCGCCAGTGGTTTTTTTGTTAGTTTCATGCCGTTTCCATCTCCACTGGCGCAGCTGCAAGTTGGCTCAATGAATGGGAAAGAAATTTCGGTGGAAGCTGAGCGTAACGTAGAAACGACTATATAGCGACTCGCAAGTGATGCTCCGAACGCGGTACTGTCAGAGCTGCATAGGCGTATCAACAGGGGTGGGGGGGGGTATCAAAAATAGTTTATTCTTTTAGTTTTTTACCAAAAGTGACGTTGTGATGACGTCGTAATAAGTCATGAAGGCGTCGCACATTTCGGAGAAACTCCGTGTGTTGACGTCGTCATCAGGTGATTATGGTTCTCTCTTTTTGCATTACTAGTGTTGACGCGGCCGACGCAAGGCACTGGTGGTCATTTTTTGCGTTTTATGAGGCATCTCAGGCTTCCACGTTGAAAACACTTATTTCACGGTTTTTTTTAGACTGCCAAACAGGAGTGTTTACCGCAACCCGCTTTTTTGAGGCAGCTGTTACGTCGACCAAACCGGTAGATTTTGTGACAGTCGTTTCAGAGAGCATGTTACCTTTTGTTTCGGGTTTTTGTGGCAGTAGGTCACGAGGCTGACCACTATAAAGGATGTCCGTAGACATTTCAGCATTCCTGAGCACGTGTATTCTCGGAACTATGAGGTTTCAGAACAAAACAGTACCTTACGAAACCTTTCGCTAAAAACGTAAGAGGTAGATTAGCAATGTTTTGCGCTGTATAAAAAGAAAAACTCTATTAAAATATTCCCGAATTCGAAGTCATTGAGAAAGTAAAAAGTGTTGTGTGCTGTAATACATTACGATAAAATAACAACCCAAGCTTGGTACCCCCCCTTCGCTCCAGTAAATTTCGTATTCCTTGCGTGTCCTAGACTACTCCGTTCTGTCGATGTTCAGCAAGAGTAAATAACTGGTGGGATTATGCGAGATAACTAGGGTGTAACGGCTATGTACTTACTTTCAAATTTGTGCAGGGGTGGCGCTTCCCGTAGGTCTACGTTTGTCTAGTAAGGCTCAGTTTGATATCAGCGTTTGTTCTTTACAATAACAATAGTTCTTAGGGTTTCACCCTCCACAACGATCTAATTATGATACTTGCCGTAGTGATGGCCTGCGTAAATTATGGCCACCTTTTGTTTTTTTTAAGGTGTACCGAAATCTAAGCGAAAAACTCCGAGCATTTGGCCTCCACGGCAATGCGGCTGGCAGGGCTGGTATTCAACCTCGCGTCTTTCGGGTCAGCAGCCGAACACCATGACTACTAGGCCACCGTCGCCGGTAGCGTTTGTTCTTTGTGTTCATTTCTGTATCCCGTCCGAAAACGCACAAAGAAAACTGGGAGGGGGGACAAGAAAGAGAGGAAAGACAGGAATGTCAATCAGTTTGGAGGGACAGTAAACGCCAACCTGCATGGAAAAAAGGAATCGATCAAGCTAGTTGCTCTCATGGGTTGCAGCGGAGCTTTCATGGACTCACGAAAATGCGATATGCCACACCATGATCCCAGGCTAGTGTCTACTGATATATACCTTCAGGTTTTCGGGTTCCATGTTTAACAATTCATACAGTTTAACGTCCCAAAAGAACCACAAGATTATTAGAAACGCCAATGTGGAAGGCTCCAAAATGTTCGACCATTTGTGATAGCACTTGTGATTACACTTAAATCCAAGTATATGGGCCTCAGGCAATCCCACATTCATTGAAACTGCGGCCGCAGCGACCGACATTCGATGGCGTGACCTTCGGGTCAGCACTCCAGCACTCTAACCACGAGACCACCATGTCGCAAGTTTCGAGCAATGGATGGAAAGTGTGTTCAGTGATATATTGGATGGAACATTCGTATATACCTGTATATTGCCGTTGTTGAAAGGTACTTGGTATGTGTGTTCAGAAGGATCTATCGCAATTACAAGATGCCCCGCCGTGGTGGTCTAGTGGCTACGGTACTCGGCTGCTGACCTGCAGGTCGCGGGATCTAATCCCGGCTGTGGCAGCTGATTTTTCGATAAAGGCGAAAATGCTGTCGGCCCGTGTGCTCAGATTTGGTTGCACGTTAAAGAACCTCAGGAGGTCAGAATTTCTGGAGTCCTCAGCTACGGCCTCTTCTATAATCATATGGTGGTTTGGGACGTTAAATCACACATTTCAATTTATCAATCAATTACAAGAGACTTTTCATGATAACTAGTGATGTTGTTCGAGTGCAATGCAGTGGAACCGCAGGTCGCGGGATCGAATTCCGTCTGTGGCAGCTGCATTTTCGATGGAGGCGAGAATGCTTTAGGCCCGTGTGCTGTCTTTTGATTGCGCGTTATCTAACCCCAGGTGGTCGGAGTTCCCGCAGCCTCCACTACGGCGTCTCTCATAATTATATGGTGGTTTCAGGACGTTCAACACCACATATAAATCAATCAATCAATCAATGTTGTGGCACATACTTTCAGTGGCGGCGGCTGCATTTCCGATGGAGGCGGAAATGCTGTAGGCCCGTGTGCTCAGATATGGGCGCACGTTAAAGAACCCCAGGTGGTAAAAATTTCTGGAGTCTTCCACTACGGCGTCTCAGATAATCAATAATGGTTTTGGGACGTTGAACCTCACATATCAATCAAATCAATCAAAGTACAGTAAAAATGGGTTAACGCAGACGCCAGTTGCGCTCGTACAAATCGGTTAATAAAGCGCATGACAAGCATATACCTTGTCAGCGTGGATTATTTACCATTCAAACCCACTACTTGTATCATTCAGGAGTAATGTTCATCGCTATGAGAATGTTAGTTATTGTTCGTTCAGTTGAGGCTGGGCCATCAAGGCATTATGCAAAGAAAGGACACGCAAGAATTACTTCTACGTACCTCTAATATGATTTTTATCTTCTCCTGGGTAGACTTACATGCAAGAATCTGCAAACGGGGAGCAGTGGAGCGAGGCAGCTAAAGGGAGCAGCCGAACCTCGCTAACACAATTTGTGCTTTTCCCAAGCTGCTGAGCAAGTCGCTATGGCAGTATTGCACGCTTAAAGTTGGAGGTCGGTGCGTGCGCCGGTGAGAGACACTGTGTGGTTAACTAAGTTTGCTGCATGTGCCCCTGGGCACGAGAAAGGCATTCGCATTCTTCCAGCTTGGCAGTGAATTCCGAGAATATCGCACGCCTACGCAATGTTAAATGTTGAGGCCGATTGGTTATACCTTGTTGGCTGGTCCGTTCCATGGTCGATAACTCCTTTTTCTTCAACTTGTTATTTTTTTTTCACGAAGACAGGTTGCGTGGTCAAACTGAAGTCGGTGAGGTTGTTGATAGTATTTTTTTATTGGTTCTTAGAAACCCAAGAGAAGGCGCCACATCGGTTTGCTTCACAACAAGATACACCACCTCGTTGTTGATGTGGTTAAGAAAAAAATGCTGAATCGATCGTTCACCCGACATACAGTTTGAACCTTTACACCCAGATACACAGCCAACGGAAATTTTAGTGGAAAATGCGAGAATGTAAATACTTGCTATGAGGTTTAAAACATAGGTACCGGTGCACAGCCCGCCAGGCGTGGGAGGTAGTCACCGAAATTACAGAAAGTGAATTACCCGTATAGGCCCAGGGGCGACAATGCTTTTCAACATCGCACGTGCAGTTCCTCACCTCACATTCTTTGGATGTTGGGACAACACCACGAAACTGCATTGTTGGCGTGTAGCATCAGGACTCCCAGGTTGCCAGTCGAGTTGCATACAAGAAGGACTTCGTTTTTGGCGCGTCACTATTTGCTCTTCTCTTTGCCCCCTTCTAACTAAATGTGTTTCGCGCTTCAGTCATGTATACCTCAGCGAAGGGTGGCGTTTAGCTGAAATCTGCATTGGTGAACAGAGTAAATTCGTGAAGAAAGGGTTTGGAACATAATGCTCATGATGGGTGTCTGTGTACGCGCTACCTTAAAGTGACGTTAATTAGTCAACGCCAAAATCACTTTGTTATTATAAATGGCTCATTAAAATAAAAAACATGAAAATATGCATATTAGAGTCTTATAGTTTAAATATGGATAGAGCGCGATGCCCCCAGTGCACAAATTTGCATGGCGTACACTGTGAACAGGTTTTTCTAACGAATCTGTCGTCATACACATAGCGTGTGGTAATGACTGACCTAGGCGAGGCAACAGAGGTGCACCGACTGCTATGGAGAAGAATTTCCTGCCACGTACCACGACGTGCTTGCGCACTATAGAAAAGACCAGAAGAAATTTCCGCAACCCCACGTGCGCCTGGACAGGTCGCAGGCGGTGGACCTGAGAAGGCTGCAGACGGGCACGTTCACCAACCCTACCTCTGCACCACTTATGGTCCACGCTGCACCTGTCGCCTGGCTGCCCGTGGTGCGCGCACGAACGGGCCGATATGGCACATATACTTTGGCAATGCGAAAGAGATGAAGATAGGCCACGAGAAAGGATGACGTCAACTGGGGGACTCACCGAAATGGGGCGCCTTGCTGAGCGGTGGCAAGCCGCCCTTCTCAGTGAGGCCCTCGAAGACCAGGTGTGGGCCGTCCAGCGGGCCAAGGCCGTCGCTGAGGACCTCAAAAGATGTTCCTCGAACGATGTGTCCCTGGCAGCCTAGCCCCGGGCACAGCAACAACCCTTGGGCAAATAAAGTTTATTCAACTCAACTCAACTCTACGGAACCGCACCTCAAGTTTGCGATCATTTGTAGAGTTGCCGTGAACCACCGCATAAAGTTAACACTGAACTTGACAATCGGAAGTCATTGCAAGCGGCCTTATGCTTGGTAATCGTTTATCCTGTCCGTGTACACATCTCGAGAAAATTGTCACGTGCGGCCTGTTGATACTTTTCATCTGAACATTTCTATAAAGAATTAGACAACGCGACTTCCATTCTCTACCATATTGCCCTATGTGTAGATCCTTTGCAAGCTGTAATAAATCGCCTTGCACGACAATACCTCGAGTTGCCTGGTTACTGGAGCACGATTTAGGCAATGTCAGATTAGACAGATTCATCCTAGAATGCTATTTACAAAGCCTAAGAACACATGTTTTACTTTTAGACTGCATCACAGTTCTCGCGTTCACGTTATAATTTTTTTCCTCTTTTTTTGTGGTCAGAGCTTTGGAGCACACCAAAATGAAACACAAAAGGGAGGCTAGACAAGTACAGTCCTTGCCTTGTCCTGCTCATACATCACTTGCTGTTCTATTATACAAGGTCGCGATCATATGTGCATAACAGAATGGAGGCCTGGAACACTCAATTGGTCACTGTCCACTCGCATTGGCAAAAATGTTTCGCTGTAAAGGTTTGTAAGCAGGTTGAGTTCACACATTTCTTAGGTATTCTTGCAGAAAAATGTTGCTTCTGTGTGATCTTATTTCGCTCATTTATACAGGAATCATTTGTTTGTTGGCATGCCAATATTTGTTACTACGGACATAAATGTCAAAAACGACGTGTTCAATACATTAAGTGTATGATCGCTAGTTAGTCACTCCGGATTTTATTCTGCCAATCACTGACGAAAGGCGTTGGTGTGACATTGCGTCTAGCTCATCTCGATCCACGTGTTCTACATTGGTGTTTGGTTAATGATTACCTTGATGGGCAAGCACTTATTTTAAAGTCGTGGCTCTGCAACGCTGGTTTGAACACACGCCTACATACATATCTGCGTTGTCCGTCACCGTGTCCATGTTTTTAGGTCTCTGAGTATCGTTCAAGTGCTTACCGCTTGTAGAAGTATTGACCAAAAACTTCCAATCACATACAAAACGAATTCGTCAGTGCGTATTATGTCCCCGTTTTATTTGATATTGCGTTTCTCACGCTGTTCACGGACATGAATCGCCAGTTGCTCGCCTACTTCCGCACGCCCTCCTTTGTCAGCTTCGCGCAGCTCTTCCTGCAGTTTCTTCGTTTTTATTCGGCCAGATGTAAATGCTGTTCAGGATATACTTGTTTAGAGGACAGACGTTAGAAAGAAGTTGGGTACTTTTGCTGGGTGGCATGCGTTGTGTCAAGCTTTTGCATCGCTCGCTTAAACTCTGAACATTTCCCCTTCCATTGATATTTAAATTGCATTGGAGACTCGACAGCACTTGTCACCGTCTTCTGAGAGTGCCTGTGAAATCTTGATTTTATTTATCACAGTTTTCACGATGGCTTCCAATTTGGTGACAGAAGAGAGAAAATATCAATGCGTTGATGCATTTTCGGACAGCTGTCGTTATATAATCTTGGGCGCCATTACAGGCTTCACGCTCGTTCTTCAGAACTCGCCGAGCCACACGTGGCACACATCACTTCCTAGGTGCACAGGCCTGCTTACAGATCCTTGCGTCGTGCTTGGGTTTGGGCTTGTGGCCACTAAGCATTCACATCGAGAGTACAGAGCACATGAAAATGGCTGTCATGCAGAAAATGCACCTTTAGGCATGTGAATGTACGTGTAAGCAAGTGATGTGCCCAAATTAGCTTAAAAGAATATTACCCGGCCGGCCATAAACTACACACAACACATCCCAAGCTCTGAATACAACTTACTACTCCTCCTACTTATTTAAACGTATATCTTACAGAAATTCCACTTGAGGCCATGGCAAAATCTCGAATAAGTTCAAGAAATTAGATATTTAATATCACATACAGCGCTTTATTCAGGTGAAGTAAATAATGTGCACAAAATGAACGCCCAAATGATTTATTCACGTGATTGCGACCAAATGGTGGCCATTGCTTTCCTATACTAGGTGGCCCTTAAATATGTCACAGTGTAGAGATCTTCATTGACTGCATGTAATATTCTTCATTACAATCGTCATCACCTGTTTATGCCAACCACAGGACGACTGCCTGTCGCAATCATCAACAATTTGCATTGTCTCACACGAGCTACTTTTTAAGGAAACTGTTGACGTGAGCTCATTGGTACGGGTTCATTAGAAAATACAGTGCTTAAGCGCACGTCCTCGTTCTTGTCTCATGCGTTTCTTTTTGTGTACCGTAAGCTCTGGGGTTTCTAGTAGTGCTACTTTTATTTCATACAAATTTCTGAATTTATTCAGCCCGCTTAAGCATGCTTGATAAATACTCTCGGCAGATTTTTCCGCTGGTGTTCATTACGCTGTAGTACCTAAAGGACCACCAGTTATCTGTCCTACCCGTTGCTTCACCTAGATAATTTACCAAAGGCTGAATTCCAGATCTTTTTTGCTATACCCCACTCCCTGAAGATTTCGATGGCAATGGTCATAAACGTGCGCAGCGTTCACCTTTAGGGTGGGGGAGGTTGTGGCAGCACCCCCCTCTCTGTTTTCCCAATGTATGGGGCTGATTATGCGCCCCCCCTCTCTTAGGTGACCACGGGGGACGGCCACCCCTCTGCCCCCCTTGTGCGCAAGCCTTTGCTGATGGTGCTCGTTAGCCGTATTGTAAGCCGTGAAATAGATCTTAACTGCAATAATGAATCATGTCGCTGATAGCAGCAGTCATTTGTAATTATGCAAAATGTGCTTATTATTTCTGCAAGTAAATGAAATCGTACCCATCCGCTTTAGTGATTCAAACACAACACGGACCCCGCCACGGTGGTCTAGTGGCTAAGGTACTCGGCTGCTGACCCGCAGGTCGCGGGATCAAATCCCGGCTGTGGCGGCTGCATTTCCGATGGAGGCGAAAATGTTGTAGGCCCGTGTGCTCAGATTTGGGTGCACGTTAAAGAACCCCAGGTGGTCGAAATTTCCGGAGCCCTCCACTACGGCGTCTCTCATAATCATATGGTGGTTTTGGGACGTTAAACCCCACAAATCAATCATCAATCAAACACAACATGGAGGCTTTAGCATATCGCTTGCGCTAAAGACCTGACTGCACGAACCGTGCAGCGCGTCAGCGCGTGGAATTTTCAGGCCGCACCGCGCCCTCTCCTCAATGAGAGAGTGGGCGCGCAGCTTAGCGTAGCTTCATGCCCTCTCCCTCAATAGGAAAAGGGCGCGACCATGCGTCAGAAAGCCCCGCGCTGACGCTCTGCAACGGGTTTGTGTGGTCAGGCCTTACATGCCGATAGCGGCGCTTGGTGGAAGAATGATCTCTGCAATAATAACACAACGCTGTCTTAAATCTGGACTGTTGGCATTAGACTGCAGACCGTTTAGCACGAAGAAACTTCTGGGCCCGTGGCAACTGGAGTTTTACAGTCGCACGCTTTAAAAGCATTAACACGTTTTTTACAAGACAGCGGAATGGCTGACAAGTATCAAGAAATAACGAACTTTCACTTGTATAACACATGTACCTATTATGTGCAGTATCATGTGAAACCCATAATGTGTGTGTTGTGAAGGGAATGATGTGTCGACTATTATGCGCACATGAGCGAATGCATCTTCATGATGACCAGACGTGTGCTCGACTGTTTTGTGCTTGGTGGACCGAATATTAACGAGGGGCATTATCAGAGACTTCATTCATTGACTTTCGAACATTTTCTTATCATTATGTTGTGATATGTGCGTATAAGTGTGTCTTGGCATATCTGTGCCTAAGTGTTCTATTTTATATGCACTGCTTTGTATGTTTTACTTCAAGATACGTGCTCAAGTTTCACTCAACGAATAACGAGAAGCCGGCGCCAATACGGTGCGCCAACATCTCATTATATATCATATCAGTACAAAAAAAAACAACACGACGAGGGAACGTCGACATTTACGTGTCACCGTGTCGCGTACAACGTGTGTGAAACTTACTCATTTGAAAAATAATTAGTATTTAGGTAGCCGATACATTAAGAGCTGCGACTGAAGTAAACCGCCATTAGGTCATACCAAAAACCCAATTACGAATTGTTGTATGTACGAGCAAACCCGAAGTTCGCGACTGTTAATACTAATAACAGCTTACTTGCTTCCCTATTTTCTGTCTTATTCTAAAGTACGATGGTGAAGTAACAACTGTACGAAAGATTTCCCAGCGCAAACTGACATGCGTAAACACGGTGAGCCCGGATATTCTGTGAACACTGATTGAATTTCAGGAAAACACGTTAAACAGAGCCATACAAAGTATGAACCCTTACTTCGCGCTCCACTTTCAAAGCTAATATTTGTACAATATTTGTTGTGGTTTTAGTCAACATGGGCCCGTTTTTATTTTATGCCACTGGTGTGCTTCGGGAGCTATTCTTTTTTTTCTATATAAAACGATGTTCCGTGTGGCCCCCTTCATTACTAAAAACAGGCGTTATCTGTCACAAACACACACCAGAAAGCGCAAAAAAGGCGTTTTCTTTTTTTTATTTCCGGGTGTAAAAGAATGTAGGAGGGGGAAGACAATGTGTATTTTTTTCAGGCTTGTGCGTGTTACCGCGTAGAAACCTCTCGCAGTATTTTCTCTTGTACACTAGATGATCAATCCAGAATTCTTTGATGCTTTCCAACGTTAACTGCTCTTGCTTTACGGAAAATACACGATGACATTAAGCGAAACTCTGCAGTCGTAGACTCCGAATTGATTGAGACCGCCTGGGATTCGTTAACGTGCACATAAATTGACACACATGGCAGTTCTTTGCATTGCGCCCGTACTGATTTGGGGCCGCTATTGGGGTTTACACTCTTTTGCAAGAGGAAAAAGTCCCATTGCCCAGAACAAATTAAAATTTTCAAAATTTTTTTTGTATTTTCATAAAAAACCAGGAGATAACGAAGCCCGGGAATATATGCTTTACTTGCCTTCGATACATCCAGTTTAGTTTCTCGTTATCTTGAAACTTCGACACGTGCCTAAAATGAAGATTAGAAATCATTTTTCGAGTTCTTTCCCGTGTTTTAATATATGTGTGCATCGTATAGTTGCCCGTGTGAAAAAACGGGCGACTCAATCAAATTCTTTTGTGGCTCTATGTGTCATTTTAATGCGGTACTTCTTTTTATATTTTTTTTACATTCGTGACGCCCAGGTCAACTGCAATATATTTGAATATTTTGCAAGGAGCGAATAGCAGTTGTCGTTACTTCCTGGCAGACATGTATAATTTATACATGCCAATAAATAACGTAGAAACTGTCCGCCCGCTGCTCCATTTACAAAAATGTATCACAAAATCCCGGTGATATACCTCTTGCTAACTTTGTTCTTTTCTGCGTGTTGTTGGTTGCTAAGGAGAAGCTAGAAAAAATATATCGCTCACCTTACTCTTCGATTTTCGACAAGGAGAAAGAGAAACGATACGCATGCGACAACGTGTTTTGTTGAAGGTACAGCAACAGCACAAATAAAAGAAATAAGACACTTTGTCAAAAGTAAAGTATTAGTAGAAAAGGCAGCCAATTTACTTTGCGATTTGTGTTGGCCTGTATTGGTTCAAATGCCGAAAAAACATTCAGTTAAAAAAAACAAGTAGTACGTAGCTGAATATACTCTGCAATTATACTCTACTACAAGGGTCCACCAACATGTAGCCTCAACACTTACATGAATAACCGCAACATTGTTGTACCCTCGCGTTCCTATTTTATGAGGCTCGCCGGAGAAGACTCAAATCGATTGCTTGCCACTACGAAGGGCTTACCCATAGGGACCTACTTTTACGTGACATAATGGGGATGACTTTCCGTACACCTCAAGTCTTTGTGTGTGTGGACGGGGTTCGTGAGTGGTCTGTACGAGTGAGGCATACGTGAAAACGATTACGTTGAGCGCTAAGCATGGCACATGCTCAGAATGGAGTCATTTTGCAGAATTATTGGCGACTTAAATGGCAGGGCGAAAGCGCTAATTCGTATGCACAAATCTCGGAGCATGGCACTATGTCATTTCGCGTCCAGACATACGTCGCGAAATTCGTGGCTGCTGATGTTGCTAATCCACTGACAGAAGGGCTTTTAAGACGACCCAGTGAGTCTGAGAAGCGAGGGGGAATTAACCCATAACTCGCGATAGAAAGTGGTCCCAAAGGAACACGCTACGAAGACCCACTTTCAATTACTACGTCCTTGTGCAACTTCAATCAGGCAGGGCCCCGAAACTACGTCAAAACCACAATACCATAATATTGTGCGGCATCTTCCATACCCGTTCGCGTTCTATAGAACATCCGTCGAAGGTTCCCATATAAGCCGATATTGTGGTTTGCACCACATCAGCATTCTACATGAGTGCGTGACGCGCTCTTTTGTGGCTGCAGCTTATTTTTCCTGGCTCCCAATCTCCTGCGCGGTTCCAGATGGAAGTAAAACTTCAAAAACAGGCTACGAATTCGCCAGAGGCGCTTTCAATTTAGAGCAGGCTATTCTCAAAAGCGTGTATTTAGTGTATTTCATATTTTAAAGACGATAGCCTTTCTTGGGGACCTTCGACGCAAAATATTTGGTCTGTCTGTCTGTCGCCACATTTCTCTGTTGGTCCGCCCTTAACGGTACCCTAAACGGCACCAAAATAGCCAAACGATACTCCAAACGGCAGACCCTATCCGCAGCGTCCACCAATATGCTCAAGATTCAGTGTTCATAATTTTGCGATTGTCAATTAAAAATCAATTATTGTGTATATCTGAGGCACTATAACAACATGTCAATATTATGTATGTTTGTCTCTTACTAGAAAAGGCTTACATAAGTAATTGCAAGGACCGTAATGTTTATCACGTCGCGCTGACCATGCAACGCTTGTACAAAAAGGCAAGTGTTTCGAACGCTTTGCTAAGACGGTGGTGGCACCTACCCGTCGCCTCGCGTTGTACACCTTACCACCTCCAGACGGGCGCGCAGGTCGCGCGCTTCGATTTTCAAGATAACTGCCAGATAGCGCTCATGTCTCACGTGTGACGTCACATGATGCGCTCGTTCGCCTCCGCTACACGCTCGAGGTATTCTAACGCGGCGCCTCCAGAATACCATTCACCGATTTTCTTGCGCTGAACATTAAATAAACGTCTTTTCACTCTCTCCAGACGCAAGACTATCGCCTTTCGACGACATTTGCAGTGTAATATACAGATACGGGGCCATTTTTTCCCTCCTTTGTTCCGCTAAAATTTCTTGGAGATTGGAGCAGCTGTTCTTCCGCCATGTATGGCAAAAAAAAAAACTGTTAAGGAGTAGCGTAGCAGCTCATTCACCGTTACGAGTAGTACAGAGATGTATAGATTTAGTCATATCCAACTGATGGTTGAATATTTTAATACCTGTGTATGGACATTTCAACAGAAGGGTACTCGCTTAATTTGTATAACGCTGTGTCGGAGATCTATTCACAATATTTGGGATTGTTTGCGCATAACGTGGGCGACATGATAAGTATAGCTGTTAGATTCTTTGCGTTATGTGACAGCACTTGCGGCAATCCCTGAACCATTAGATCTCCTGCATCGAAAAAAAATTTTCGCTATGCCATAACTAATTTATCAGGCACAAGCAAACGAATTCAACCGACTAATAAACGAAGGAAAATATAAAATACATTATTCGCTCTCGTAAACTGCACTGCAGTACAAATTCAAGCGGACAAAAATGCGCCCTCTCCGTCGGGCAGATCCACCCCCAAAATTTCTGACTTCGAAAGTTGTAGGTTCGAATTCCATCGACAAAGAGGGTGCTTTTTGCTCGCTTTATTTCAATATCTGGTATAATTACTACAATTTAGCTAAAAAGACAATTATTCTTCTCCTATGTTTTGCTCGACCTAAATGTCCGTTGAATTAATTTGGTGCAAGCTTTTATAAGCAACTTCGAAGAAATCGGGAAAATCAAAGTGCGTGTTACGGTATACTAAACCTTGATGGACACCTGATAGCAATGCGGATAAAATATTGCAATGAATTGGTGTATTTGGCTTAACGCATTTGTCTTAATTTTGTAGGGCAAACACTTGATTGGGACACCAATTACGCAACCGTATGCGCTCATATCTTCGTTTCTATTTTTCTAATACACTAGTTTTCTTCACGATCTGCAGCCAGCGTTTTTAGCCTAGCGTTACTTCCCAGGCTAGTGCTGAGGCACATTTCTGGCAACCTCGTTTTTTTTGTCTCGGTATGATAGGACACTGTTAACCTTGTCCACAGATAACGGATGGTTTTTCAGCTGCATGGTTCAAGCGCCTGCGCAACGCAACTCCCGGCTCCTCGTATTGCACATGCACTTGATGAACTAGAGTGTTTCAGAGGTACCCGTGTTTCTACACCGTGTTTAAAAGCAGAAGGACGCCTATGTTTGATTCTATGTGGGCAGTAAGACGTGTTGGTTACCTCCTGTTGCTGTCTATTTCTATGAGGCGTGCCAACTGTACAATTCAATCGATGAAGTTTCCACTGGCTGATCGCGAAACCACCTGCAGCATTCACAAGTTTTCATCGGAGTAGATATGAGTGCCCTTGGCATTTGATCTTGCTATCTCTGATGGTGCGGTTAAAACGTGATGCAGGTATCGAATGACAAGTTCTTGCGTGTGAGTGGGCGGGACGCAATGACAGATGTGTTGGTGTCATGCGCTTCATTACTGTGTCTTTACTGCATATTTTTCTACTTCTTTTGGAGTGCTGGGAGAAAACGCAGCTGCAACTGCCTTATAAAACAGTAAAAGTATTTTGCGTCATTAACTTCACTATGAGCACAAGATCCTAGAGACGTTTCTCTCCACAACTAATGAAAGAATGAGACAAATAATTAAGTCAGTCTTCCAGATGTAGTATTAAAGGCCGAATGATCAGCAGGGAAAAAGTGATGAACTTTGTGTTCTGACATGTGCTGAAAACAATCGTTATTTCAATTCGTCAAAGGCTATCATGAGCAAAGAAACACTGTACTGCCATTTTTCTTCCCCACGCGCCGTCTCTCCATGTAGGAAGTGACGCCACTTTTTTTGACAGCTCAAATCTCAACGCGGCCTTTCACGCTCTAATTGTCAGCGACATGACTAAAATTGACTCCGCCTTGGCAGTACCTAAGTCATCACAGATACCTGCTTTCCATGGAAAATTCTTTCAACTCATCTGTGAGTCGGCTTTGTTGTGATACGTTTTTACCTGGTCTTGTTCTGACTTCAGTGATTACAAGTAATACGGCACACGGAAGATAATGCGATGCACGCAGCCACATACCAGGCGGCATTTATTAGTGTCGTTTTATAAATTGATGTTTCACATCTGATCTGGTAATCACCGTGACATTTGTTGGCAAATGATTTGACTTTTGAGTGTGTCATAGTGTGCCTTCTCGCATCGCTTGTGGCGGTGAGTGTCAGTTGAATGTGGGTATGAAAAAAAAGTTCGACAGGGAATGTCCTTTGATGCAACGTTTCGAAAACTGGACTTGTCTTATTTAGAACCACGAAATGCTTTCATTAGCGGCGTGTTTATGTAACGTTCACTTAGAGAGGAAGAGAAGAGAAGACATGTACGCAAAGGAGGGAACGAGGAAAGAATAAGAGAGCAGCCACTATTGTGGTAGGGAGCTTCGATGAAGGAACAGTGCACTTCAATCAAAGTAAAAGTGTATTTATAAAAAAATGTCTGGTCTCTCTTCTCCCCCCACCCACCGTGCACCAAAACGTTTATTTAAATGCAATATTACTGTTGTCAGCACTCGGCGTTTCTTCATCCATGTTATTCCCAAACCAGACGGGATTCCGTCCAAATTTCGACTTCAAAGAGATTACCATCATAAATAGCTGGAGGTTGGGTGTTGTATGGTGAGGGATGAACAAAATCAGGTGGGGGGGGGGGGCACATGGAGTGCACGTTAGTTTTGGTCACTTAAGTGTTATGTGGGTTTTAACGTCCCCAAACCACCATATGATTATGAGAGATGCCGTAGTGGTGATCATCGCGGCGAGGCAGTTTTGGTCGCTTTTAATGAGGTCAAACATAGGGTAGAGGCATAGCGCTGAGCCATAAATTCACTGTAATGAAGACAGTGCTGCCATATCGCATTTCTAAGAAAAATATCGCTGGACGTGCAGTAATAGAAAATGAGTTTATCAGGGCAATATGATAAACTCATGTACAAAAACTCAGCCCAAGCGTCTGATTTTTCGTTTCATCGCCCCTTTCCGTCACCCGACATCTTTGGTATGGAAACAAGTGTTCCGTTGATTGATTAATTGATTGATTGATTGATTGATAATATTTCATCGTCGAGTGCCGCATGATTATGGCATATGTCTCAGTAATGTATTAATATCTGTTTTTTTGCAGGTACGTACCTTTCGCTGCATCACAACCACCACAGGAACTGACACGGTGCGGAAAGGTTGACTTTACTTCGCAAGGAAGCGTTGCAAAGGTAAGAATCGCCCCATTCAAACCTGTGCTGTAGCGAAAGAAGAGTTGATATGAGGTTTTACAAATTTATTGCACTGTAGTATGTGAACATAGTGGAGTGGAAATGTACTGATTTATTTGAATGTGTTGGCTGGGGTCCGGTCTTCATCAAAAACACTTTTTAATAAAATTATATATATATATATATATATATATATATATATATATATATATATATATATATATATATATATATATATATATATATATATATATATATATATATATATATATATAAAGTGCACAAAAGCTAGCCTGCGAAGCAACGGGAGTCAACAATACGTACAGTCTTACATCGCTTTCTAGCAATAAGCAATATACACAGCCCTTATAAATATACTATGTTAAGTACTCGCACAGCATGCTGTTCAGGAGGTCGACGTAAGAGCGCCACGCGCGCGCACTATTCTGGCTCGTTACACGGCGGCTCATTTTGTCTTGGAAGAAGTCAGATACCCGATAGTGCAATTTACAGAGACATTGAAGAGAAACGTAATTTTTATCAGATTAGTTACGTCATCGTTTCACAACACTGATGTTCTGTGAAGATGCCTGAAAAACGAGAATACGAGAAAAAAATTTAGAGTGGTGCTGTCACCTGCAAGTTCCCACACCAACTCTCTCTGACGACATATATTTTGACTGCGTGTATTTGAGGCTGCGTAGCTCTTAATAATAATAAAAAATATGTTGTCATTGTATTTTGAACGAGCTTGAGGTTACAGGCCGTGTTTTAGAAAAGTTCGTTGAGTGAACTGGGCGTGAAATATGAAAACCAAACTTGAAATCTGTGGTGTCACGTTGAACTTCATTTACAAATGTTGCGGCGCTAAATTCGAAAAGAAAAAGAAAAAATTGACGACTATTTTCTCTTTTGAGAATATCCTAATCGTGGTGGAATTAATAACAATACAGTATCAAAAATAATTTACCAGCCCAAGTTAAATAACTCTTTCACCACATTGGTACCCCGTGATCCGTTACCAAATGTGCTGCAATCTTTCCCCACAGAGTATCACACGCTGCCGAACCTTTCGTTGCGATAGCAATTATATGAACACTCTGGGCGGGTTTTTGCGTCGTCACCATGTTCCTTATTGAAGTATCCAGTGACGTCAATGTTCCACATTTTCTTGCGTGCTTATTAGTTCATCTGTTCTCCTAAAAATAATCAGGTCAAAATTAAGTGCGTTTCTCACTAAGCAGGCTGTGGAACAAAATGGCGGCCGCTCTGACGTTAGGGCATTCTCCCAGGGGGCGATTTGGCGATTTGCACTTTATAGTACAAATTGATAATATCGCCCCACTCATCGTATGTTTCACGTGATAGTTAAAGTGCTGACGTACATGGCTGAAGTTGAGGTTAAACAAACCGGCCATGCGATATAACTGCCCCGCGTGCGAGAGCTACCGCTGATCACTCCTCAAGCATACGTCTTCCTCCGTCGGCGCATGGACGTATGATGGGGAGGGTAGTGGTGCAGGGAGGCTGTTTGCCTTCAGAAGAAAATGCGTACTTTGATATACAAATTGTGGTCACCCCCGGCTGTGCCGGCCCTGTGTCTCCAACAGTGATCAGCAGGCACTCACATCTTTACATGTGCCGAGCTCTCGTCGCTTATAGTGCTAAAACGGCTTTGCTCGCGAGATTGTCCGTTGTCTCTTGCGGTCGCGCGTTGTATAGTAACAAGAGTGCGTATACTAATGGGCATGTCTGCTAGCCTTACTTCGTATAACTTTTCGATTTGTTGCTATTACATTCAGTGCTTGATGCTTGCAGCGACACTGTGGCTTTTTTCGGTGATGAGAACTGCAGCTTGAGACACAAGGTTAAATTACCTTGTATCAGACGTAATAAAACTTGACCTAACCTAACCTAAAGAAGAGCAGGCATTCTCAAACGTTTTACAGCGTGATCTCGCACTCCCAGTTTTCTTGGTATTTTACGAGCTGGTGTCAACCTACCGTACACAAAACTAGTTGAATCATTACTTTCTTTACATCCATTTCGGACTCCGTCCCCGTGTAGTTAAGTTCATTTTATATTGTTTTCGATTAGTCTTCAGGAACGCGGTGTTTTTACATACAAGTCACAGCCTAAATTGAGACCGCGTGGACTTGCCTCTGCCTTTTTTTCACGGTGACGGCGTATCCAGAAAGCTGAAAAGTGGTGTTTATCTAGGTGCATATCGAGATAGCCACTTCGATTACGCCATCCACGTTAGGCCGTCTCTTTCTCGTTCTTACCACGAGTCAAACCAACCGTTTAGCTGTGATTGCCATTAGTTATAGTTAGTTTTTTGTTGGTACAAGTTCTTATTACTACATTAAACTACACTGCACTTGTTACACCCATAGCCCCTGGCTAGTAAGGGTTTTAATAAAATATACATATAAAGGAACAGGTTAGTTCAAATAAAGCAGCTGTTAAAAGTACACTTTAGTTATAAGAAAAAAATGATGCAAAACATAAAAAGAAATTATATTGTCATTAACCTAAGAGCACGCTCCCAGGGAATGAACCAATGTCCAGGGAATTAGAGAATGAGCCCATGTCCCTGTGGTATTAAATGTAGTTAGGAGGCAGACAGACGCTTTGACCAGTGATCTGTCACACATCATTCGTTCTGACCATTCGCGTGTCCCGCTTGACATCGAAGACTCAAGAAGTCCGCGCATGTATTTACGTAGCCACATTAGGTTCCACTGTGAAGCTGATGAAGTCGAGGTTATTACGTATCGCAAAAAGTATATGGTGACTGCCAAAATCAGCAACGAGAAATTACCCTTGAGCGTACGACAATGCGAGCGTGTTGTTCTCGTTGTAAATGACCTCGTAGTCGTGAGTATCGCTCCAGTGTGCTCCGTTTCTTCGAATACACATTAATAGGTTTTTGTAACTTAATACAATAGAAACAGACTTCGTTATTTGGCTTGAAATCGTACGTAACACCCTTGACTTGGTGCCTCTGAACACAAAGTGTGGTCTTAGTTTAGCTTACCTCCCTATATTGCTTACATTTCTGTCTCTCTCTCTTTCATGCATGAAATTTCTGTAGTTACCTATTTTAAGCTCAATTAGTAATAAATGGGAACTGACACTACCTTATTTTTATCTAATGAACATAAATAGCGACAGAGATTTTTTTAAAAGTTTGTGGGTTCTCCCACCTTCATTCCTCCTCCTATATTGGACATCGGATGCGATGCCTCGAGTCTGTACATAATCTGATCACTCCTATCATCAAATTTAGATGCTGGATGGCTGTTTAGCGCAGTTTCGTTCCGTAATTGTGTCGTCGATCTTATTTCAATCATGTAGTCTTACGCGGAATGATGTAGGTCTCCAAAACCTAGGTGTATAATAACATGCTGCGCAGCGCTGTGTCGCGACAATTCGTCCGTACTTTATTCATGCATGTCTTATAGCTAGTGATGGCATGCGACTGCTCTCAAGAGATTTTTAGTCGTAGAATGATCCAGCATGCGTTCAATGCGCCACGTCACATTGAGTCTCGCTCGCGTCGGTGTCAGTGTGGTGATATGAAGTATGACTGAGGCGTTCTGCTATTATGCGTACGAGCTTGCATGATTCGATCCCAGCTTTCTTGGTTTCACACATTTATTGTGGAAGGAAACAGCTGTGCTCTAAAAACGGACATGTTTAGTGCACGCTGAATGAGGACATTTTTTGAAAATTTATTCGGAGCCCTCATCTATTGCGTCTCAGATTTTATTGTTAAACACCTGATTTTTAGCTTCTTCGGACAAAGTATGCTATATAGCTCCGAACACATGTACTATGTTACAAACAAGCGAATGTGAGAAGCGTTATCAAACCGAAATATGCCAGACTTGTAAAAAAGAAGAAACAAGGAAGAGAACCAGGAAAGATGTGTTTCATAAATGATAACTGACACGTTACTGAATTATGGAACAGTAATTTTACTGTGTATTGATTGCTGTTTCCCAACTTTGATGTTCTCACTGCTAAGCTTCCATTTCGAGTACCCGTAATGCCATCTCGTTCATTTGCCTTACTGCGTGGGTGACTGCATGCGCTCGCAAAGTTGGTTCTTCGTTAGCCGCATGCCCTTTTATCCAGTGCCTTTAATCTTATACAAGCCGCCGAAACTTTGATCTCAAATCCCCGAGTACGCGGATAGCTACCGCCGGTGGCCGCAACACAGCCGCTGTCCATAAAACGTCGAAGACAACATATGAGCAAAAGTATATGCGGCGCAAACTGAGACAGGCAAACAGGAGCCGCTTGTGTGCCCGAGGAATACTGTCGCTGTCATGCGTGCACTGGAATAAAGTTTGTGTTGTCAGGGTCGGTTAAATTTCAACATTTCAATAACCATGTAACTTATGCTAAACGTATTCAGACGAATTGTATTTCACTGTTTTGCGGTACACCAAAGGCGTACTGACTAATTGGGCACGTTTAGAGTCTGAATAGTAGCATTGAATGAGAAAGATGGCAAACTGAGCCAGCTTTACGGCAGCGCAAGCCATGAAGGCTCTTCCCTTTTTTTTTACGGTCTCGTTGCAATTGCATTGATCTATTATGGACATAGTTGCAAAGCTTCATCGCACGCACTGCAGTTAACAGGCATAAGTATAGTGCCTGGAAATGATCAAAGGGCACCTTTAGCGTGTGCAACGTTGACCAGAACAATCCAGACAAGCTCGCCGAGAATGTAAACGACCGAGGAATGGATGATTTTGAGTAACTGTATGTCCGAGGGAATGAGGAGTGCCTCACAGGCAGCCGTGTTGCTATGTTTGTAACTGTGTTGTCTGGAACTGACTGGATTTCAAGAGAAAGCAAACGCGGGAGAGCGAGACAGAAAATCACGAGGGTGGATGAGATTACGTTTGAGCTATAACGTGGCAACATAGAACGCATGGAACATGCAAGAAGCCTTTGCCTTGTCAATGGGCGTAGTCTGACTGATGATGAAGGTGATGATGATGATGTAGACAAGAAATAGCCTGAATTACATCGTGAATGTTTTGTCATGGACAGATGTATTTTTGTATTTTGTATGTATCGAAAATCAAGTGTTTTTACATATGTCGGTTGTCACGACAAAACGAGACAGATCGATACGCCAGGTAGCATATTAAAGTGGTACGACACTCTTCAGAAAAATACAGCTTAGTGGAGGGACACGTATATTTGGTGGTCGCCGTGCAGTTGCCTTCCCGCAACGTGCTCACAACCACAGGCTCCACAACCACAGGCTCCAGCTGCATGCAGACAAGAAAAGAATACGCTTCTTCTAACACCTTTCACCTAAAGCAGTCGCGTTTCGAGATCTAGTAGTGAGGCAACAAGGCTACGTGCACTGTTTATTCTCGCAATGCCAGTTTCAAGCAAGCGTGCTTAATCTCGATCCAACTCACCACCTATCTGCGCAGCCCGTACAAGGCAGTCAATATGATGGCGGGGTGGCTTAGAGCATACATGTTCTGTGGAAGCGCCATAGCAACAAGCATACCTGAGCGTTGTCGTTATTCTCTTTCTTCTTCCTTTTCGACTTTAAATGAAGGATTCTCTAGAAGAGCTAAAATGTGGTTGGTGTTAACACAAACAGCTAGTAAAACACAACAATAAAATACTGCTGAATGCAAGGTCTCTGGGAGAGAAGAGTCAAGTGGCAAAAAAAATCACAGCATATTCACGGAGGGAATGAGGATGAGTGGGGCGAAGCGCTAGAAGGTTTTATTTCTATACCGTGAACCATCCGCGACTAATGCCTACTACACTATCAAAGACGAGACAAACACTGTATATATTTATGCAATAAACTTTATCATTCTTAAGTGGTAGATATAAGTCGCTTCCCTTTCCTCTTCATTATCATGGCTGTATGGTCGGTGAAGTAGTGGATTAGTCATGGGGCACAGTAGGATGTTTGCATGGACGAAGTAGTGAGCAGTTGGTAAAGGTGGAACTATAGGCGGTCACGTACAAACAAGGGATACACCTGGATACAAATACACGACCATCTTGAATTTCATGGCTACTTCTCAACAGTATTTGCTTTGTGGTCGGTGAAGTAGTGTATTAGTGATGGGGCAAAATGCGATGCTTGCAAGGATGATGTAGTGGGCAGTGGCAAAGGTGAAACTATAGACGGTCACGTATATTCATTCAAGGAATGGACAGACCCACGCCTTTAGGAGCTTTGACTTTAAAATTTGGTGAAAAAATCTAGGTGGCTGAGACGTTGCCGGTCGCTCTATACTTCATGAAAGCGTCATTGCTGCGGAAATATTTACGCTGATTTAACACATCTGCTTGATACAATAATACACACGCTGTCAGAAGGTAGTCTGTCTTGCTTTCGCACTCGAACACTTGCATCATGAACGTCAAGCAAAGGGTAGCCAGCGCAAAGAAACCATTTAGAGACGATGAAGACAACTGCGCGCACTAATCTCTAAAACTATTTTTCGGGAAAGAGCGCAACAGTCACTGGCATTTTTTGTGAATTATCTCTAACTTTCTCATGCTTAGTTCGTCTAATTCTCATCCGTACTTTTAAACAAAATGCCAAACGCAGTGTGTGCCATAAACAGTATATATATATATATATATATATATATATATATATATATATATATATATATATATAGTGAGGCTTGGGGTCACGTGGTGCATGTATACTTTATTTGGCACCTTTCTGTCATACTGAGACAGAAGCATGTTTGCAGCGTGTGATCGTACATTGAAAGTAGGTGCGCACGATATATATTTTTGGCAGAATTTCACGTCACTGAAGATGCTTTTGTCGTTTGGTTTGGACGAAGCGCATAGATATGCTACAGGTTTGCATAGGCGTGCGTACAGCTAAGGGGGGCTGCAAAACCAGCACCATATACATTCACTAGTGGGAATAGGGGGCTCTGCGAGTCGGGAGGTAGGAGGAAAAGTCAGCCCCATACAGGGACGTTGTATACCTTGAGCACGCCTCTGTGTACTTCAGCCGTGCATGCAAAAACGGCTGGCTATTTCTGTTACCTCTTTGTTTTTTTATTACTTCCGATTATTTTTGTCGCGTATTTTGTACGACGTGCTTCCCTACTTTTTGTAAAAAAATAATTTTATATTTTTTTCTTGTGTGTCATAAGTTAACTAAGTGCCATAATGCTGTCAAACACGGTACCTGTATCTTAACAAGCCACGCTGACCAGTGGCGTAGCCAGGTGGGTGGCACACTGAGCCCGTGCCCCCTCCCTCTCGAATTTTTTTCCCCATGACATGTAGCGCACAAAATGACCCCCAACCGCATCTACCTGCCCGGTCTTCCACTCAAAATCAAGGTGGTGCCTCCTCCCCTTTCGAATAAAACTGTTGCCTTCGCCTCGGACGCTGACTGATGGCTCATTTCAGCCTTGGACGAACAGAGGAAAAGAAAGGCATACGGTGTCTGCTAAAATTAAGATCAAAGTCAAAACACTACTTACTTGGTTAATTGTATTAGGGCACAGCGTAGGCGAACGATTAGAGCATCAAATAAAATGAAAAGGGCATGAAAAAGAGGCTTTGACTTTTAAAAATTTGAATATAGCGCGCTAAATGAACCTTAAACATGGTCATAGATGCAATTAGCGCATTAAGACGGCAATATTCGTCGAGACAATAGAGAGCTACGGATCGCATACTGCAGTTGTTTTCCTGCTATATTTGTAACTAACTCGAATACTTTTAAAAGGGATGTCAATGTGCATCTCCCAGCCTAGTTTTTTTTTTTTTTCGCGAACAAACTTGTGAGCGCTGTTTCGAAACTAGGAGCAGCCCTCCGTAAAGTAGACTGCCTCTTCGACACTTCCTTCATTAAGGTAGCCAGCTTTACAGGAACTGACTTAGTTTGCTGGAAGTCGTGGCCAGCAAGAAGGCAACACTCCGGCGCTGTACGTGTGCACTCATTCCTCCACGTGGATCGGTGTCTTAGCTCACCTAGACGAGGTTGCGCTCAGGAGGATTCGTGTGGGCGCCTCCTTGAGTCCTGCCATGCGCGCTACACGGACATCTGGTACACGGCCTCCCCCAACGACATGCCCTTTCTCCTTTGTCTCAGTCACATAGGCAACGTTCGGTCACCTACTGGAGACGTGTCCGATGCGGGCTTTCACATAATCCAAGACACCAGTGAGCAAGGGGCAAGTCGCGCAGTGTAGTTACTGTTCTGTCACTACACACTCAAGTATAATTTACGGCACAGCCCCTAAACCAATATTTTCCGTTCATGGCCCAGCGTCACTCAGACAATACATGCCCGTAAAGAAGTGCTCTACTCAAACTACGTGGTACTGTATCTTTGGGTCGAGTGAACATAGTGTTTATTCGCACTCCTACAGATGTCAATAAGAGAGAAATGTCAATAAAGAAGAAAGAGAAGGCATACGAGTTTATGGTTTTCTACATACACGTTGCGGTAGTAGCCACTTGAAAATAGAGAAAGAAACGGATTCTAAGCAATTCATCAGCGTCGAGAAAAAGTTATTTGTCAGTCCGCAAGCCTATAAAGCAGTGCTATGCGTTTTTTTCTTTAGATACGTCGGCTTGTGTAAGCTCTAACAATACAGATGACCTTGCTGGTCTGTCGCGTTACTATAAATATTAGAGACTGCTGTTTTAAATTAAGAAGCACTCTCCTGAGGGAGAAGAGGCAGCACAGAAGGGCAGGCGAGCTAATAATTTTTGGTATTAAGGCACTGTCGAGCTGCAACAAGAGGCGAATAAAGCATTAAGGAGGAAGTGATCAAAAAAACTTAATAAAGCGAAATGTGGCCTTTCGAGACTCGGTGTGCGTTCGCAATGCGTCAGAAGCAGTAATCAGTAATGACGAGAGAAAGTTGTCGCGCGCCGCTGTTCAAACATTGTCCGTTGCTTCGCTTTTCCGCGCGTGTTGGGCCGTCCAGCAACTTGCTGGTGAAAAACGAAAGGTAACAATAGTATGGGCAAGCACACGCTGCTAAGAAGACTCACAGATTGACGCAGTTGGTGCGCGCCATCTATGGAACGGCGAACAATAACTTTCGATCGATGCGAGCGCAACGGTGCGCTACTTCGCCACTAGATGAGGCTGTGCTCTCAGTTTCTGAAAGAAACCTTTTAGTTCTTTTCCAACGTATAACTTCCAAAACAGGTGGCCCACTGCTGTCTGCGATCGTGAAATGGCGTAAAATGAGGCGTCGGTCACTCGTGAAAGTTCACATAGGCGGCGCTGTCATGTGTTTTTATGCAAAAACATTAGTGTATATGCAAAAGTAAGGCAGCGTATACCGTAATTTTATTGCTTATAACGCCGACGCACGTCGTGTAGGCATAGGTGTCATAATCATGAACACAGCTCCGCGTAAATGAGCATATCAGCATTTTTTTCTTCCCACTTCAAACAAGTCCCACTTTCTAAAGATGAAAACTCTCAAGAAGATCTGCTTTACATACCGGAAAACTAGCGGACGTCATTTTTTGTTTGTGTTTTGTTTTAGACTTGGCATTTTATTGCCGTCATCGGCTTGCACATACTGGTACAGGGGCAAGATATGCGCCGGCACAATAAGAATGTTTCCGAGCTCTTACGATCACATGCCAACAGCTTGAACTGGACAAGTAGCATTGGAGATGGCCAGCACAGCTGGTAGCACTTCTACTTATACGTCTAAGCTTGTTAGTTGTCATTCACATATAAAAAACAATGCTGCTTATTGAATAAATTGTTTAAACACTACATTTTGCCTTGCTTTTTTACGAATTTTTTTTGCATTAACTGTCGCTGTGATTAGTTGAAGCTCACATGCTGCATTCAAACAAAATGTTTCTTTCTCGTCATCAGCAATACAGAACGCATAAAAGTTGCCTATAGGAAATGTAGCCTATTGCTTGACCTTGAGCTTTCCTTGAGTTTGACTTCGCCATGTGGCCGACATTATTTGCACGAGAGAGAGAGGTAATTAAACTTTATTTGGCGGCCAGGCACGCGTTTGCTCGCACAGGTGCGGTGGGTGACTTGCTCATTCAAGGTCGCCATGGCTAGCCGCCGAGGCCCGAGCCCTTTCAACCAGTCGGAGTTGGTCCTCGGGGTTTACCGACGTCAGAAACGCCGCCCACTAGTCTTCTCGGTTTTTTTTGTACGCTGTGTTCGTCCATGGCGGGACACTCTGGTTATTTGGACAGCCCCTTACTTTGTGGTGCAGGGTGTTTGCATAGTCTGGGCAGTATTGAAAATTCCTGTTGTATTGCCTCGGTACGTTGTGCGTAGTGGCTATAGTGTACATTGCACGAGAGGTACAGAGTAATAAGAAAAGTAATTGGTGAATACTTTAATTTTGCCGCAACTGGACCTAAACTGAAACAAATAATAGACAGTAGCCCGTTAATAAACTTTATTTATTGGTCGGACGGCAGATATTTATATCGAAAAGTTGTAGGGCGCGACAATTTTCGGCTTACCCATTCTATAGAAATCCCAAAGAGCACACTAATTTGAAATACTTATAATTGAAATCGAAGGCCAATATCCATGTTCCATTTTACCTGCAGCGTGCCGGCGTGCAAGATATGCTAGAGGTATTTTACGTCAGACTGGCAGATGACGTGACAAACTTCGCAAAAAGGTGCGTCGCAGCGCAATTTGGTCTGCAAAAACAGTTGCCTGAAATCACACGTGAGCTTTTCGCGTGCAATGTTTCTTACTTGTCTGAGTCTCTCGCGCTGCACTCAAGAAAAAAACATGCTTTCACTAATTTTTGTTTTTTACTGTACAGCGCCAAATTAGGCGGCAGCCACTGCGGCGAGTCTTCTCATATATACCGGCAAAAAAGTTATTTCTGCTAATTTCTGGTTTAAGAGAGCAACAGATATGCACTACACACCAAAACGCAGAGAAAAAGTGGTCAAGTTGTGTAATTTTTCGACGACTTGACATCATTGCAGACCATATTCTGTGACGACGCGCCTACTTTCTGCGGTTGTCGCAAAAAGTTCCCGCCTTGCGCTGCCCACCTACCGCATCTCCTACGCGCCAGGCGCTACCAGCATCGACGTGTCCTAGATTGGCGCCTTCAACTTCGTTGGTATTATCTCAAATACGCGTGCTTCTCTGATTTTATAAAGTGGCTATGCCATAAATGGTTCCTTCTTTTCCTCAGACAATCAATATAAAAGTCCACTAACAATTTTTCAATTCGTTCTTTTTTGCGTTTTTTATATGCGATAAAGTATTTGCGTCTCGACGTGGACTTTGCGTGCGAAGATGAGAGTTCGCTTGCTGCCGTACCATTTTTTTAAACATTCACTACTTCAGGAAATAAAAAAAAGCGTGGTGTATTATGTTCATGGCAAGTCGTGCATTTCTGTTGCCTCTTGGCTACATGCTTTTTTTTAGACAGGGCTTGGCTGATAATAAGTTATGCGAATCTCATCTAGTAATTTTGATCATGATGGATAAATATTTTTGTCCTCTCTCGAGATTGTCGTCACGCTCTTGATATGAAGGAACTGAAGACCCATCCTAATTCCTAGTTTATAAATGTGTAGTGGCGGGCGGTGACATTGTCTTTCAAGAAAGTTTAAAAAAGCAAAGTTCTGTCGCAGTACTAGTACTAGTGTTAATAATAATAATAATAATAATAATAATAATAATAATAATAATAATAATAATAATAATAATAATATTAAGGGAAGCTATAAGTACGCCATGACGGCAACAAAATGACCGCAACAACGATGGTAGAATGGACCGCCTTGGCGTGAGTCTGTTGCTCATTGCAGTGGTACACCATGCATGACAGATACCTAAATATGAAGCGTCCTACGAAGAGAAATCAATAAATCAATCTATCAATCAGTCAGTCAGTCAGTCTGTCGGTCGGTCGGTCGGCGATGCTTTTAATCAATTTTCAATAAGTACATTCACGTTACCTTTAATAGGGTTTAGGGCCACTTTTATAGAAGTAGTTAGGACTTGTCTATGATGTCAACGTTACAAAGATGACTTTATTGCAATCCCAAATTCTTGTAAACCATCGACGAAGTAGGAGGGCAAATCTTAAGAAATGCGAGGCATGCATTTCAGCTAGCTGTAACTACGACTGATTTTTAAAACAAATTGTGGTTGCAAGGTCCGCCTTTTATTTTTTCTATTTGCCTAAAAAGGAAGTGAAAATGGTTTATCTGTTCGTTAAAGATAAACAAGCACTTTACTGGCACCTCAGTCTAAAAGGGTGCTTGTGTGTCTGAGTGAGCCGTCGTAACTCACCTCACACTATTTATTTTCGAACGGGGCTATTTTGAGTAAGCTGGCCACTGCGGGTTAGCGTCCGTGACGACCGGCTGCCTGTTCGCGCCCTAGCTTCCAAACTTGACACTACAGCCGATACAGTTTGGTTCTCGGCCGCCTCTATGGGTTTCTCTGAAGAGTGCCGGCTCTCTTTCTTTCCCATCGGCCTTTATTTTTGCTCGCGTTCAGTTTAGCAGACCTGCCAACGCATACGCTAAGATTGTAAAGAACTGCTCCGACTGCGCTTCAAAAGACTGACTGTCGGCACTAGGAAGGTGCTGTAGGTCGTGAGCTCAGCCAGTGAGGCGTTCCTTAGCCAAGTTTGTACAGCGTGCAGAAACGCGGGGAGGATTTGTCATCACGCACGCAATCGTGCTTCTAAAAAGGCGGTGCTTTAGTGATCACAAGTTTTCCGTTATTTTTTCTCACAGCTCCAACTTCACATCGGTTTTAAAACGCCCACTGTAGTGAAGTTTCGATACCTGGTATCTCCACGGAGTGTTAATTTTAATTGGTAATATTTTTGCGCGCAATTTATTGTCACTACTATAATTTGGGGATGTCATATTGAAACACTTCAGAACTATAGGAAAAAGTGTGACAAATAAAGCATTGGTACAAATACACGCGTAAACATCTCGCCTAGCCCCGCCGTGGTGGTCTAGTGCCTAAGGTACTTGGCTGCTGACCCGCAGGTCGCGGGATCAAATCCCGGCTGTAGGCCCGTGTGCTCAGATTTCGGTTCACGTTAAAGAACCCCAGGGGGTCGAAATTTCCAGAGCCCTCCACTACGGCGTCTCTCATAATCATATGGTGGTTTTGGGACGTTAAACTCCACTTATCAATCAAACATCCCGACTAGGCCACTGCACGTGATTTATTTCCCTGGCGCTTCACAGATAAGGGCTTTCTGTATATATATATATATATATATATATATATATATATATATATATATATATATATATATATATATATATTCATGTAATTGTTTAACGGTATTGACGTACAGCGCTTACATTATGTTTAAAAGTAGTGCACCGATATAATGTGGACGTCACTCAGGCTCTGTAGGTGCAAATTTAAACATGTTTTCATACTGCGCATCTTTTAGAAGTTGGTATAGAGAGCCATGAAATGGCCCATCGGTGAAATGCGAAAGCTTTTGCCCGACTTAATTCATTATGTAGAAGCAAATTTTTGACTCCGCAGACTGCCATTCTCAATCGCAACCTTTTCCAGCCGCAATAGTGCAGTGGTTACGGTGTTTGACAGTTGATACAAAGGTTGTGGGTTCGATTCCTGCCACGGTGCTCGTATTTTGAAGGAGGGACAACTCTAATGGAGCCCCTTGTACTGTTCAACGTGAGTGTACTCTTGAGAATACCTGATAGTCTAATGATTGATTTGTGAGGTTTGGCGTCCCAGAACCATCATATGATAATGAAAGACGCCGTAGTGAAGGCCTCCGGAAGTTTGGACCACCTGGGGTTCTTTAACGTGCATCCAAATCTGAGCACACGGGCCTACAACATTTACACCTCCATTGGACATGCAGCCGCCGCAGCCGGGATTGAACCTGCGACCTGCGGATCAGCAGCCGAGTAACTTAGCCACCAAACCATCGCGGTGGGGCCACCTGACGGCCTAAATTTCCGGAGCTCTCCACTACGGCATCCTTTAATGTGTTGTCGTGGTGTTGGGTCTTGAAACCACAAATGCCATTAGTATTGTGTACTAGTGGGGTTAGTCTCATGGTGTCTCACTTTTGTGAATGTCATCTAATCCTGACCAATACGTGCTTGCAATGAATGTGTGGCCCCACACATCCTATTCGTTAATATTCGGCTATCTTTTAAATATGAAGATTAGCTAGTGAGCCAAAGGCACATTGAGCGTTTCTCTATAAGTACGTGTATATCTGTTCATCTATCTAGCCACCCGCAGGTGGGTTCTCTCTTGGTCGCCGCTTTATCTCGATGTAGACCAAAGTTAATATAGGAGGGTAGAACGGTTTGATGGATATGACTGTCTGTTCTTGAGATGAAAAATTAGCAGATCCCACGCACTGTGGAAATCAATAATATGCAAAGCACGAATGAGGAAGGTTAATATGTCACTTTAAAATCAGCACAATTAACGTTATGATGCCGACATAAATTATACTATACATGATTTCCATGTTATAATTGTCATGTTTGGGCGTGCCATTTACTTCTATCGCCTAGTCACGTTATGCGATACCAAATTTGTTATATGTAGAGCCAGCGAAACAGCCGCGAGCATGCTATGAGCGTAGCATGTAGCCATGTTTTACATAACACGTCTGTCATCATTATATCATGTTTGAATGTGTCATTTACCTTCGTCGTCTATTCACGTCACGTCATACCAACTTCGGTATATGTGGAGCTAGCAAAGCGGCCACGAGCCCGCTATGAGCGTAACATGTAGTCATGTTTTACATGGCAAGCATGTCAGGATTATCATGTTTGGACGTGTCATTTACCTTTGTCGTTCATTCACGTCACGTAGTAACGAATTTGGTATATGTAAAGCTAGCGAAACGGCCGCGAGCGCATCGTGAGCGTGGTATGTCGTCACGTCCTTACATGACACGCATCTCATGATTCTCATGTTTGCATCAGTCATATACCTTCGTCATACACTCACGTCTTGTAATACCAAATTTAGTTTATGTGAAGCTAGCGAAACGACCGCGAGTGCACCATGAGAGTGGGGTGTAGTCATGACTTACATGACATGCACGACATGATTTCCACGTTAGGGTTTGTCACGTATGTTCGCCATGCAGTCATGTCATACCATACCAGTTTTGCAATAAGGCATGCGAACAAAACCACCGAGGGAGGAGCTAGACCATGAAAAGTAAAACGTGATATTCACGACATGCATATCAGGATTTTGATGTTATGTCTAGTCAGTCATACTCATCATACAGTCATGTTATGCCATACTAAGTTTGGTATCGATACGATTCTCGAAACGGCCAGGTGAACTAAAAGTCGTAGGCAGCGTGATAGATAGATAGATAGATAGATAGATAGATAGATAGATAGATAGATAGATAGATAGATAGATAGATAGACAGACAGACAGACAGACAGACAGACAGACAGACAGACAGACAGACAGACAAATAGATAGATAGACATATAGATAGACAGATAGATAGATAGATAGATAGATAGATAGATAGATAGATAGATAGATAGATAGATAGATAGATAGATAGATAGATAGATAGATAGATAGATAGATAGATAGATAGATAGATAGATAGATAGATACGCTCAAAGTCGCCGAAGTTTGCTAAAAATGCTTCGCGTTCTCAACGTTCTAACGTGAAAATTCTGTTGCATACGTCATCTAATTCTTTCCTACACACACGTATTGCGCATACGCGTATACGACAGGACATGGTAAGCAGGTATGTGCAGCAGGTGATAGGCAAGACGGACATTGGTAGTGTCCGTCCTGCCTATCAGCGTCGACCCGTTGAATGCAACGTATAAAAATGAAAATCCAAGCAGAGGTTGAATCCACAAATTTCGCGTGGCACTCAGGTACTCAATTACAAAGCCAAGCCAGGTCTTGAAACTGCTTAAGAAAAAAGCTTCTATGCAGGCGTAATGTCGGTGCAATGTCCATTGTGGTTGCAGAGCTGGCTACCTAATTTTATAACCAAGGAAACAAACATCAGGTATGTACGGCTATCACCCAGGCTGCATGTCGCGTTAACGCCAATTGTGTTTCCAGTGTTCGCCCTGCCCTTACAGCAATCTAATAAGCATTACATTTGTATTGGTGCTATTTTCAGCAAACTATATTGAAGTGTTGCTCGACGCAAGAGAAACACGCTACCGAAATTTACGTATGATATTCACATTTATCGCACCATAGCGTGCACTTCGTTTCAATAATACTGAAGTCTGTGCTCTGACATGAGTTCTGATATGTTTGATCCGACCTTAACTTCTTTTCATTGTGCCTGTTTGGACGAAGCAAGAAAGAGCTAACGCGACAAATGAATATTAAAACCTTCCAGTTACGTTCACTCTTACAATTCAAGCTTTGCATGTTTTGAGAGCGAACATGACAAACGTGCCTTCACGTCAGCTGGTTGCGTCATCTTTTGCCTCTTCCCCCACAACAGCAGAAATGTAAACGTAATCCAATATTTTTGTAAAACCGTCATAACGGCTAGTGTAGTGTAATTTCATGTCGCGGTCATTTTAACATCTGGTTAGATTGACCGTATGGCACCCAGAAATGCAGGGTAATTTTTTTAAAAAGTACATTGTTGCTGTAGAAATATTTGGGAGATTTTGCTATTGACAAAAGACGAGAATAATAGACTTACCGCATCACTTCAAGCATAGGAAGGCGCAATTGAATGTGAGTTTGGCAGCTATTCATAAGAAAGCAAAAGCTCACTGTCTGGTCGATGAGCGCCGTCTTTTTCACGCATGCTATGCAGCCGAATTTTCACTTTTTATAAACAATTAGTTGTAAGGCAAACGAAGCTAGTGTGAAATACTGCGAAGGTATAATGCCAAGTCACTCACTTTATCTCTCTCTATCTTTTTTTAGGTATATGTATTTTGGGAAGGGGCAAGGTAGCGTAGGACTGATGGCCTCTGTCCTTACACTGCCTGTACTTGGAAACAAACTAAATCGAAAATCCCGCAGTGATCGATATTTAGAGGGAGGCGAAATGGCTCGAGGACCATGTACAGGGAGGGTTGAAAGTACTCAGGCTACTATCCCATGTTTGCCTAAAGAAAATGGAGGCGGAAATGTTGTAGGCCCGTGTGCTCAGATTTGGGTGCACGTTAAAGAACCCCAGGTGGTCTAAATTTCCGGAGCCCTCCACTACGGCGTCTCTCATAATCATATAGTGGTTTTGGGACGTTAAACCCCACATATCAATCAATCAATTTGCCTAAAGAAAAGTAGTTTGGGAACTCTTGACAACCCCACCCCTGTACTTACATTTAGGTGCATGATAAGAACCCCAGGTGATCGAAATTTCCACTGCCTTCGACTATGGTACCCCTCATAATCATATCATGGTTTTGGGATGTTCACATCAGTTAATGTTATTATTATTATATATGCAAAACACAGCACTAAACAATTGACCACATTCATACTATCAATAAGGTAATGCAGAAATGCTCATAATGCAGCCAATTGCTATACATAGACTTCATAGATTACGAGGGGACATTTGATTCACTAGAAATATCAGCAGTCATGCAGACACCACGAAATCAGAGCGTCTATAAAACACGTAAAAACGTCCTGGAAAAAAACCTACAAAGAATCAACTGCCACCATAGAACTCAATAAAGAAAGCGACATAGTACTAATCAAGAAGGATGTACGACAGGGCGATACAATCTCACCAATAATATTTTTATGCTTTTAAAAAGTTTCAGAGGCATTTATTTGGAAGTGTTATGGATAAAAGTTATTGAATAGTACCTTATAGTAATCTGCGCTTCACCGATGACATTGCCTTGCTGAGTAACTCAGGAAAAGGATTAGAACTCATCATTACTAAATTAGACAATCAGAGAAAAAAAAGTAGGTCCTAAAATTAATCTGCAGAAAACGAAAGTAATGTACAACGACCTCGGAAGAGAGCAGCTCTTCGACATAGGTAATAGTCCACTTCAAGTTGTAAAAGACTTTGTCTAATTAGGGCAGGTAATAACCGCGGAGCCGAACCACAAAATTGAAGTAACTAGAAGAATAAGAATGGGAAAGAGCACATTTGGCAAGCAGTCTGAAATTATGACAGGTAGATTTCCACTCTCCCCAAGAGGAAGAAAATAACAGCTGTATCTTGCCGGTACTTTGCTACGGAGCAGAAAACCTGTAGATTTACTAAGAGGGTTCAGCTTAAATTGAAGACGACGCAGCGAGCGATGGAATAGAAAATGATAGGCGTAGTCTTAAGAGACAAGAAGAGAGCAGAGTGGATTAGGGAAGAAACGGGGGTTAAAGACATCATAGTTCAAATAACATGCGGAAATGAACCTGAGCCGGGCATGTAGCACGTAGGCAGGATAACCGCTGGTAATTAAGGGTAATTTATTGGATTCTCAGAGAATGCAAGCTAGTTAGGAAGAGCATAACATTAGGCAGGAAGATGAAATAATAAGTTTGCGGGTGTAAAGTGGCAGCAGAGAATTATAAGACCGACTTGACTGGCGGAACATGGAAGAGGCTTTTGTCCTGCAGTGGACGTAGGCAGGCTCATGATGATGATTGTGATGATGATGAAATCCAAAGATCGCTGTTTGTAGCAGTTCGAAAACCATTATGCCTAATCTAGGTGCATGCTGAGATACTTAAGCCCGAAATAGTTTCTAATTTACCCAAGGGGCCCTCACGTATGGAACGCCATGTAATTGCATCATTATTTTGACATTACTCGAGAATTCACCCTTGTGTTTTGAAGATTAGGTATCGGAAAAATTGAAAGTTTAGAAATTAGATCAGGAAATGATGACGTGAAAATTCATCACATGAAAAGGTACTTTGTAAGTGAACGCAAAAAAGAAAAAGAGAAAAAGACAAACACAACACGAAGACTTATCACAGCATCAGCTGTATAATGCTGTCTCTATCTCGTTTTTGTCCCTTCTTTTGCTCATTCGGATTCATTATCAACGGATCACAGCTCTTTTTACGTTTTCCGTTAGTTTTCGTTGTATTTAGGTTCGCGCTTTTTTTTATATTGCCGCAAAAGCGACTAAGTAGTTGAAGTTGGACAATGCAAACACAAAGAGACTGACGCAGAACTCAGTTCTGAAAGTCATGCTATAACAGGTTTGTGTCATAATAATAATAATAATAATAATAATAATAATAATAATAATAATAATAATAATAATACTGTTGCAACCGGTATGAGCCGAGAGAAGAGAAAAGGAGGAAGACGTGAACTGGTGCAGATACCGACGCCATTACTACCAAACCATCAACTTCGCCCTGCTAATAAACACCCTACGACTTTAACCGTAACAGTTTTGTGGTGGAGGTGCTGGGTATTTGCCAATACCCTGATCGCAAATCCAGTCACGAAAAGTAGGCAGTGGAATGCAAGGCAATCAATGACGTCATCAATTCTAGGAAGCGGATACGCATCTTTTTTGGTGACCATGTTTAGTTTTCTATAGTCAACGCAAAAGCGCCATGATCCATCCTTCTTTCTTATTAAGATCACAGGCGCTGCCCACGGACTAGATGACTCTTGAACAACACCTTTCCGCAACATATCGGTGACCTGTTCAGCTATCATTGCCCTCTCTGTCGACGACCCGCGGTAAGGTTTTTGACGAACGGGGTGTGCAGATACGGTGTCATTCTGTGACGAGCACGAGAACGCGGTAGTGAAGTCTCCGTGTCACCTTGGGTGAAATCGAGCACTGAAAGATGTGTCATAATGACACGTGCAAAAGCGTGGCGTTCATCTGAGGGTAGCTACTTGCTGATCATTATTAAGATCTCTTCTTCAAAACTGCTTCTCTGGGATTCGCTTGTTTCAGACTGCTGCTCTTCGCTTAAAACGGTGATAGTTCTGTATATGATTTCGTAGAATTCGGCAAGCTTCATATCACGTGGAAGAACAGCAGGCACCGAAGAACAATTGAAAGCCCATAAGCTCGAGATGCCGTTCACAACTGTCACGAGAGAACGAGGCACAAGTACATTTTAGGGGCAAAGCTCCTTATAGCGGCACCTGTTCGTCTCTCGTATTTGTAGTCGTAGTGCGTAACATGTCTTACGTTTTGACCTGCAAGGTGGTGCCGGTGGGAGATTTCTCCTGTGCGTTGTTGAACCATAAAAAATTCGCAGCGTGCGCGTTAACTAAAATCCGAATTCTCCTCCTTTCTCATTCCCCATTAGCAGCCGTTGGCATGTACATTGAGCACTATTTCACAAGAAAGGATTGCTACGTTATATTCACTGGGCGTAACCTCCTTGGTTTTAGAAAGGTTTAGCAAGCGTTGGGCTACAGTGGCATGAATACAGTGAACTAGTATATACCATGAACTCGAGGTGGTTATAGGCGGGAAGTAGACACGAAGCGCAAGCCGTAAGAAAGTGTGCGTGTGCCACCTCTCGTTTAGTCCTTGGAATGTCCGCTGGATGGCGGTGCTTCTATATGAGGAATATATGATGAAACGATGCGAGATGGTGGTACTTGAAGTGTTGAATAGATGGACGAACGGACACACAGACAGATGCATGGACGGACGCACGGATGGCTGCAGGGACGGATGGAAGCAGGGACGGACGCAGGAACGGACGCAGAGACGGATGCATGGATGAACGCAGGGACGGACGCACAGATGGACGTGCGGACGCGCGAACAGACGCACGCACGGATGGGCGGATGGACGCACGGACGGTCACACAGACGGACGCATGAATGGACGGAAGCAAGAGCGAATGGACGTACGGATGCTTCGCCTTACTCTCCATCATTCACTCCGTGAATATGCTGCCATTTTTTTCTTCACGCAACCCGCCGCAAGTGGTTGAATTTGCGCTTTAAATGATGAAAGGCCGGCAACAGCAAGATTAGCAGGGACACGTGATGAAGACCACGGCGCTTTCGACCCGAAAAACAGTTTTTCCCCGATAAAGATGTCTCAGCAAGCGTAGACAAAAGCACGTTATTCGCCGTGATTTCGCCTGTGCCACAATTAACGGAAGCACAACAATCCTGAAGAAAGTCGATCTCAAGAATCACATCATGAGTGCACCGCGGTAATACCAAACATTCCGTGACAAGATATTCAGAACCAAACAAAACACTTGCAACACAGATACCTAGAGGAACTTTCCGCTAACACCACGAAACGTCACACCACCATTCCACGGGAACATAACCTTCCGACCAAGTCTTTCCTTGAATGTGGCACTCATGACGAAAACCGTAGAGCACCAGTATCCGCTAACGCAGTTGCAAGTACACTATCAATTAACACACACACTTTGTTTTGGGACATCATAATAGGAAGAGGAGCAGTTTGCAGAGACGGAGACCAGCCGGCGACCTTACCTCCATCGACCGCGCCGGCTAGTTTCCCGATGGAGGCGGTGGTGTAGAACGTCGCCGTGGGGATCGTGAACGGCGTGAGCGGCTGGTTGGTGGTGTCAGGCTGTGGTCTGATGCTGGCGAGTCACTCCTTCTGTTAAAATGGCGGAAGGAATTCCTGGGTGGCGAGCCTGTAGCGTTTGTTGCGCAATGTTTTGGCGGCCAATGGTCATCGTTGACGCCTTAAAAGTTAGGCCAAGTCGTTGGTGGGCCATACCTCGTCAGGCGGCGATGACGACAAAAACGAGATGTGTCCTGTCGCACCGCCGCTGTAGCAAACAGGTGAAGGGCGCCCGACGTTGTAGACTTCGGGATAAGCCACCCTCGGACGCTGCGAGTAGTATAGATAGGATCTTCCAAGTTCCGATTCGTCGTTGTACCCCAATAAGCGCGTTGGCCATGCGTCACGTCGTCAGGAAACGTATGGTGGTGCTGTTGTAGGGGATTGGTTCGACTGTCTACAACGCCTGGCATGGCTGACAGCGAAGAAACAACTGGTGCAGCTTCGTGAGATTGATTAAAAATGCAACAGAGCTGTTCGGCCTTCATGGCGTTCATTGATTTGCTCTGTCGCTCGAGTTCCTCACGGGTGATTTGCCTCACAGTGGTAACACGGTCCCAATGGATACTGCAGCTGTCCTCAATGCTTACAACCGTCGCAACATTCGCCAACCTGCCGAACTTTAATGTGATACGATGTAGCTTCAAAGGTCTCATACGTGCGGCAATAATGGATCACGTCGGCTACCGAATTGAGGCTCTCCTTTGCCAATCAAGTCGGTATACACGTCTTCGGCAATACCTTTCAGAAGACGCCCGACTTTGTCCTCTTCGGACATACGAGAATTCGCCGTCTTACACAGCTTCAGGATCGTCTCAATGTACGTGGTACAAGTCTCACCTGGCACTTGAGCACGCTGAAGTAATGTCTGCTCGGCTCGCTTTCTTTTCGCAGTGAAATCCCCAAAGCACTCTGTGAGTTGGATAGCGAAGTGATCCCAGGTTGTTAGCGACTCTTCGTGGTCCTCGAACCACAAAAGAGCAGTGTCTGTCAGGAAGAGAGCAACATACTCTAGCTGAGCCGTAGCATCCCAGCCGTCGTACATGCTCACGCGTTTGTAGTGTGTCAGCCATTCTTCCACGTCCTCGCCGTGTTTTCCTGAGAAAGGGCGTGACTCCAACTGACGCATCCAGGCACCGGGTGTCCGCGCCGGTGGAGTTGAAGATGACTGCAAGTCACCGTTGTTTGACACGGTGGTGGCACCTGCCCGTCGCTTTGCGTTCTACACCTTATCGCCTCCGAGAATGGTGCGCATCTTTTCTCCGCGGGCGCGCATGCCTTCCTTCGTTTTTGAAGATAACTACTACATGGCGCTCGTGCCTAACGTGCCTCGATATGCTCGTTCGCCTCCACTGCAGGGTCGAGGTACTCTAACGCAGCGCCTCCAGAATACCATTCACTGATTTTCACGCGGAGAACATCAAATAAACGTTTTATTCACTCTCTCCAGACGCAAAACTACAGTCTTTCGACGACATTTGTAGTGTAACATGCACATCCGGGCCAATTTTTTTATGAGTACATTTGCGTAACAACCAGTAATCTGAGAAACAACCAACCAACCATAGTACACAAGAATTATGATTTATGACGTAATGGGGACCTTGCAAGTGTGCTTGCAGCAGTTACATCAAGTATTAAAATAATCTCTGAAAGGTTGTTTTTCCAGCTTTCACCTTGAGGGTGCTGCACGTCCCACGCAGGCATGGAGTTTTTCTTCTTTTTTTAATGGTGTCCTTACATACGAAGTGTCTACGGAAACAAGCAAATTCGCTGGACGGGGGTCACATGAGAAACAAACATGTTTTATGTATTTAACTGTAACAAATATATTTAACTGAAGTGATGTCATGTAGAAAACGCTGCCATCAACAAAAGAAAAGACGAGACACCGCAGTTGTTTTGTAGTTGCTCATATGCTCATGGCGATTGTCAACCTTGTTCCACTCTGGGTGTGTTCTAGTACTCACTGTAGACAGCCAAATAGACAGCTAAATGAACGGCGGCCATATTAGGTCCCATTCCAATTCTTACGTAGCCGGTAAAATAGACAGCGTCAAGAAGAGAGCATGGGAGACAAATACGATGGAGGCTACATTGCTGTCCAAACAAAATGGCGGCTCAGAAAACTGCTCGGATGACTCGAATCACGCCGGAATGGTCGTATGCACACAAGCATAGGCTTCTCCAGACCCTGAATGTGAGTAACGTTCAACTTTTCTTGGATTTTAACATGAAATAAGCTGAAAAAAAACGAACAGTTACGTTTGTTTATCCCAGCTTTCTCTTCTCGACATGAGGTGTCTTCTCGTCGCGTAGAAGCCGTCCAGGCGTGCGATGCGGACAACATTCGTGCGATGCCGTCTTCTAAGCTGTCAGCGTAGACTGTGGTACTACGTGGCCTAACAATTGAAACACAACCTCTAATTCAACCTAAGATCACAAGCAACCGCTCTTAAGAAATATAGTAGTCATTTGACTGCAGCGCACAAAACAAAAAAAATACGATGAGCGCACAAACATTGGTCACAACCCTGCATTCTTGTTTGCCGAAACCTTGAGCCGGTCGATGACACAGTTTAGAATAGTCCCCACGTTGGCACGTCCTTGGCCTTCTGTTATGTGTCTTCGTTTCTCTCTCAAGGGGCAACACGTGACACAGTAAACGCCGAGGCCCAGCGCCCGATCCATAGCTGTAAAAGTAGGTACCAACTTCACTCGACGACGCCGTGTAAATCTTTCAACACTGACGCAATCGAGCAACAAAAAGACGTTTGCTTTGCCGCGCTGCTTTCGGTTCTCAACGCTGGTTGGCGCCACAGGCACGGATCCCGCCGCAGTATCGACTTGTTTCGGGATGTTGGGGCTATGAAAGTGGTGGGCGAGGAGAATCAAAGAAGGAGGGAAGGGGGGGGGGGGGCTTTTTCCTGTCAAATTTTCAGCAGCTGCCACGTTCGCCCTCCTCCTTATTTTTTGCAGACGGTGGATGCATTTCTTCCCTCCGCAACTCTCTTGCCATCATCCTGCTTTTGCCGTCACTTTGGTGTCAGTACTGAAGCGAGTTACATTTCTCGCTCCTCCCCCCCTCCCTTTCGAGGTTCTCTTATTGTTTCTTTTTCGGCGGCTGCCAAAGTTGACCGGGTGGCCTCTGAGGACGGCGAGGTTCTCGCTAGCTCTCGGGCCGTGTCGGCGGCGTGCTCGTCATCTTCGTTGTTGCTTCCTCCGAGGCCTCCTCGGTCGTGGGCTACTGTCTTCGCAAGCTGCGCTTCATCGTAGCCACCACTGCCGCCCCTGTTGTCGTCCCACGGGCATTGCCTATCATCAGTACCACGCGATGAAGAAACTCTCGGATGCCCACAGCGTGGCAAGGTGCGTTGTGGCAGTCTCGCCTCGGTGCGCTCCACACTTTCTTTTTATCGCCCTCTTTCTGAAACCTCGCGCTACAACGTTACAAATGACCAACCTCCGTTCTGACGTGCGCTCATACGAACAACCAATCACAATGATTGAGCGTGTTCGTCTTTTGTAACTAAGGATGTAACGCGTCCCCTGCCGGAAAATTGTGAAATCTTACTGTTCAAGCCCGTTCGGTTTATAATGCGGCACGTAGCGGCAATGATGTTTCGACTGAGCACGGTGCTCGGAGCTTAACTGCGTGGGCAGCATACTGCGTGACAGATAGTGTGGCGAGCTTGCCACGTGGCCGGCTACTCTTTCTTTTTTTCGGTCATCACTCGACTTGTGGTCTTCTGGCGCACTCCCATGGAGGTGTTTCTATCAGGATTGTGAAACTATAGTCGTCTGCGCGCCCACTGTTCATATTTTGACAAGTGCTTTGCCTCTCTGAAATCTCCTACCCCCATTGTGTACAATCAATCAATATCGTTAGAAATCCTGGCGCTATGATGCAAGTATGACTGATTCTTAGGACGTATGGGGTCACTTCAGTTTCGCTTTATTTTTCTTTTCATTAAGCTTTCGCATCGACTTTTCAAGTACTAACCGCGCATATCCATCAAGTAGTCATTGTCACTGGTAAAAGTGGCTGCCTTGCTGCTTTACAGAACCGGTCATCAGATAGTGTAAATGTCGAAATCCAAATAGCTCTCGAACCACGAGTGATCTATTCTAAGCTACATTAAAATCATGAACCTACTATTGTACATCTTAAAAAAAGAAGCCACTCATGCCCCTTCCATGGTTTTACCCAAAACATCGAGCATGTTTTCACCGCTCACATCTGCGCTTGACAACCGCTCAAGCCAACTGGTGCAACAAATCGCACGAACTTGATTTATACGCCTCTACTGACGCAAATACTTGAAAAAAGCAAAACCAAATCGAAATCACTAAAAACTCAGAAAGCACCAGTGTCCGAAGTAATGCATGAACAAACTTGTTTTTCCACACAATGTGAGTTTGAGTATATATATATATATATATATATATATATATATATATATATATAGTAGTGTGTGTGTGTGTGTGTGTGTGTGTGTGTGTGTGTGTGTGTGTGTGTGTTTCTGTAGCTCCATCTATACAAACGTTGGTAAAAGGTAAGAAATGTCATGCTCACTTTCTTAAATGGTAAGTACAACGATCCATTTCTCGGAGGGCTGTCTTTCTGCGTCTGCCCCTCCCATGGCGCTGACGCTCCGTGCCCACGTATAGAACATCTACGCTTCAAACACGATTAGCGGTAAAGCCCTTGACTGACTGTGTGACGTCATCAACACGTCACAGATAGCCAAATTTTCTGATATCACCGTGATGTAGTGACATCAGATGATGAAATCATCACATTACATCGCGGTGTAATGAAAACATCACGTGACCAAGTGAGCGAGTGAGTGAGTGAACTTTATTTAGTCCGGCGAAACCGCGACAAAACGCGCACCTGCCTAAACCCACGACGGAACCGACCGGCCTAGGCTGCCGGCTCGATCACGGACATGCTGGACGGCCAGGATTTGATCTTCGAAGATGGGACTTCGCAGGAGCGTGTCCCACTTCTCCTTGTTGAGCGTCCGGCTCAGCGACCTGCACTCCCAGAGCACGTGAGGCAAGGTAGCAACCTCGCTACAAGCCGCGAAATCCTGTAAATTTCTGGATAGATACTATTAAGGAACGCTTGATTAGCATAAGAGTTGGTTTGCAGGAGTCTGAGCGTGACCACCTGCGCTCTGTTTAGCTTGGTATGAGGTGGCGAGAAGAGCCTTCTAAAGTGCGCCCTGGACGGAAACAGTGCAAGAGTTGGTGAAGTGAAGAAAGCTTTGAGAGGGTCATGAAAGAGAATCAATAGATCGACTTAGAAGAACAAGAAGGAGACACTTTTGACCTCGAGTTGGCTCAAGTTATTTCATAGAAAACCTCGCGAATTTTCGAAACAACCGTTTCTGATGTGCCAGAAAACTATCTATTAAGTGGCTGCTTACACCAAGCACCTGACCGTGATTTTGTGACACGCTAAAGTGACTGTAGAATGCTATTTGTTCCTGATCAGACAGCCCGTCTCTTACCTGTTTTGCCGAGTGGGGCTTAAAGCCCACCTTGATAAGAGCAAGAACCATAGTTGATAAGGACGTCTTGAGGGGCAAGTTGGTTTATTCTATGCAGGAAAATACATAGGTGAAACTTGAAAGGGCACCACAAAAAAGAGATATGTTCGTGTGTCTTATTTGTGGTGTCTCTTTCAAGCTTTGTCTGTTCACTTTCCCGCAGAGAGACCAAAAACTTTGTTATCTGTATTCCTGAAGAATGTGTAACGGGTCGTGAGACTCGTGCTTCTGTAAATAGGATTCTCGCTATGAGCAGGAGCAAAGGAACGAAAAACTAAACGTCAACCAGACGGGCGTCCGTGTGGCTACCTGTCTTCGAAGAAAAGGTAAATGTGTCGAACCAAAGAAAAAAATGCGCGAATTGTTTTATCACGGTAGAACCGCTATATAAGTCTCTTTCCTGGTGGCTGCCTAAATGCGGGAGTCTTGCTTTCCTGAGTCGTAATCTTCTAAAAAAACAAGCAAAAGCTATGCAAGGCACGTACGCGATCCCTGATCCATCGCAGCAGCTGAATATTCAAGCACTCGCATATTGTTGGGTATGTTGGCTACGCGTACAATGCTGTTACAAATAGCTGCTGCAGAAACTACTCTGGGTAGACGCCTAGTCTAAGCAATGATCTCAATCTGAAAGTTCTTTGGCTGCTTCTAGAGCAAAAATGTCCACGAGCCCCCCTCTCGTCTTTTTTTTTTCTAAAGAAAAAAAGATTCGGGGAACATTTTGCTCCAGAAGTGGTCCAAATACCTCAGTGAATCCAGATTTGGTAGAATGTAATGATTTTTTTTGCTATGACTGGAATGACTGTCAGCACGTCCAGCTGAGATATCCCCGCCGCGGTGGTCTAGTGGCTAAGGCACTCAGCTGCTGACCCGCAGGTCGCGGTATCGAATCCCGGCTGCGGCGGCTGCATTTCCGATGGAGACGGAAATGTTGTAGGCCCGTGTGCTCAGATTTGGGTGCACGTTAAAGAACCCCAGGTAGTGGAAATTTCCGGAGCCCTCCACTATGGCGTCTCTCATTATCATATGATGGTTTTGGGATGTTAAACCTCATATATCAATCAATCGTCCAGCTGAGATAACGCGCAGAAGTTATCGCGCTTCTGCTCTAGAGTTCAATCTGTAAAGCTAGCCACTCCACAACGCAGTGAATGCTTTTCAGGACGCTTTTGACTGTGTAACAGCATCTGTAGGGCGGAGGCGTTTATCGCCGTGTTTCTTTGCAGCCTCTCTAAACGTTTCTGTTTCCGTTCCGCCTTCATCAGAAAGCGTGGCATGCCCTTTTTTTGTATAGTATTATTTTACACTCTCCTCTCACCCTCCCCTCTTTTCTTTTCTGCTGTTCCGCTTTTATTTTTCTGCATTCACAGAAAACTTAGAAATAGTTCAAGTTTTTTTAAAAGCACCGACAGAATTTGAGAATGAGAAGCTTTGCTGCTAGAGTGTTACCTTGCTCCTATCTAGCGTAGGTTACCTTCCCTATGGCGTGAGGGAAGATGAGTAAATTTCATTCGGTAGCGTGAACCGACGGCAGACTCGTCCAAGGTAGATAGGTGTCTTTAGAACAGAATGCTGAGGGTCAGAGCTGACAGCTTGGTCCTGTTTACCAGGCTTCGCTGGTCTTGAAGGCTGCCTTTGTCAGCTGGGCATCCAGAGCTAAACGTTTCATCGAGTGATCGGCTGCATTAACCTTAAAAAATTATTTTATGCTTTTGCGTACCAAATAATTATATGATTCCGATACACCCTGTATCGGGGCACTCCAAAAGCTTGTGTACACCATCAAGAGTTCATGTGCACCTAACTCTTCATACTTCGGTGTCTTTGCACTTAACACCCACAGATATGGGAGCACTATGGCCGGAAATCAAACGGGCGTCCTCAATCTGCGCATAAAGTGGTCGGGCAAAAATGTGTACCGCTTTCAAGAACCGATGCAGCAGTAGAAATTAGTTCGCTTGCATATTAAGCCATACGATCTGCACAGAACTCGCCCGGGAAGGAAGTCGGCACTGAATGGTCTCATCTCTACGATATTTTCCTCAGTACGAGGCGCCTCTTTCTTGTATACAACTGCCTTGATGATTGTGGATTGGTGTCGCTTTACTAAATGTTTAGCCTTCCACATCGGGATGAAACGTGTAGTGATGCTTGCGGTCATTGCGGCAGCGAGGAAACTATAGATAATGATTCCTGTCGCTGTTCCACTAATCCTCGCACAGGCCGGTACTAACTGTGGTGCTGTTTTTTCTAGACGACGGGCCGCTTTCGGAAATGACAATCTTAGAATGCCGACTGAAACGGACGTCAAAACTGATGCCGGTAAAAAGCGAAGTAGCACTTTCTACGGTACAGATATATACAAGAGGACGTATAATCCCCGCAGTGTTCACCGCAGGGGGTTCGTTTTTCCGCGCGCCTGTTATCTGTCTCTACTGTCATTTTTTTAATTGGAAAGGTAACTGAATTTTCACTGCTCACCAGTGCCAAGTACTTCCAGTAGAAGAAGCTTTCCTACTTTTTATGTAATAAGTCTGCTTTTGGCTCGACGAAATCTTGACTGATTTTTTAGGTGCAGTTGCGTGAGAGTTTGTCAATCACAGCCAGTTCAAGAACGGAAGAAAGAAAGAAAGAAAGAAAGAAAAGAAAAGAAAGAAAGAAGAAAAAGAAAGAAAGAAGAAAAAGAAAGAAAGGAAGAACGGGAGAAAGAAAGTAAGAAAAAGAAGAAAGAGAGAAAGAAAGAAAGAAAGGAAGGAAGAAAGAAAAAAAGAAAGAAAGAAAGAAAGAAAGAAAGAAAGAAAGAAAGAAAGAAAGAAAGAAAATTGTGTTTGGCATTCTTGTTTTTAGACTGGTTAAACAATTTATGATTCCAGGCAATGATTGTTTGAACAACCACTTTTTGTTTTTTTCTATTTCTTGATCGTCAACTGGAAGTCACAAATAAAAACACGTTTATAAAAGCAGGTCGATTGATCAATGTATAGGTCACCAAAGAGAAGAGCGAGTGAACTCCTGTTGGCTGCACTGAATAGGCGTAGGAGGTTTCGGGAAATAAGTTTAGCTAGCTGCTTACAGACTGCTATTTCATGGGTAAGTTAGAATTCTATACTGGTAGGGTTCTGTTTTCGTAGACCGGGACAAAGTAAGGTACATATGACGGAAAACGCCTGCCAGTAAAGGGTTGTCGATGGAATGGAGAAGGGCCGAAGGTATGTTTACCGTTTCTAATTATACAACGAATGTAAACAAGGCAACGACAATGTTTGAATTGGCCTTGCAACAGTGGGTTCTTCTGCTCCAATGAGGGCAATTGACTTGTCTAGACATTAACAGATCAGCACCATACACAATATGCATATAACGTTAGCACGGCCCGAGCTCAAAGTTATTTTAGGCTAAAGACGCCTTTCCAAAACGTAAATATATAAAAATAAAGGTGTTTGTTCTCTCTCTCTCTCTCTCTAGGGTAATTGCTTACCACTGGTGCCTCGAAGTTACTTAATTATTCAACACACCACTTCGTATTAGTATTCAATTATTCGTATAAATAGATGTACACCTACCAGAACCAAGCCAAATCGTGGTTGATGACGTCGCGAAAGCTGCTTGGTTTATGAGGAGCTAGCAGTGTTGCCAAATGTCGGATAGCAAAAGTAGCTGGATATCACTGAAAATTTAGCTAGAAATAGCTAAAAAATTCATCAAAGAGACAAAAAAGTTCCTAAATTAGTTTTTTTTCAAACATATTTATATATATCATATTCGTGCAACGAATCTACTGGCATTTGTATTATTTGAGTCTAAACATAGCTATCAAGTAACGTTTTTTTTTTGCACGGGACAGCGCAGGACATGTATAAATGAAGAGAAAAATGTTCTTGCTCTGATTGCAATTATTTAGGGCAGGTGTTGTTTTAGCAGAGCGTAGAGGCTCGTGCGCTCATCAAAGAAGAGCTGGGATTGCATCAGACTTCTATAAATATATGGGTGTGCGAATATTCAAAAATGTAGAATAAGGAATTGAATAAGTCATAACGAAAGGAAGTATTTTTTCGAACAAGTTTTCAATAGTCAACACTGAGGAGGAGACCCCTATGGAACAACACGTTGAAAGAGCGATGAATTGTTTTCGTTGTTTTAATTAGTGATTTACCAAAATGCATGTAGCCCAAGGTGCATTCAGTATGGTGGCAGGTCAGGTGACAACGAGGGGAAGCTGTTGGAGGAATAAGTTCTGCTCATCACTGGGTGAATTATTTCTTGCTTTAAACTCCCGTGTCATCCGAGCGAATGGGTCTTTAATCTCTTATGAATTTCATCAAATACATATCACTCATTAACGAAATAATGTTTAGCTCCGACGTCTCAGCTGGCGAAAAAGCTGAAATTGAGTGCACAGTAAACGAGTAAACAACAAAAAAAATCTGAATCTGCACTAACCAATCGTAAACAAATGTACGATGAACTCTCGAAAATCGCAAGAGGGCAGTGCAAGTATGAAGCGGTGGTGGTAAACGACCTTAATTCTTGTGTTTGGATGATATCAGCCATTGGCAAAGCATCATCTTTTGCCAGTTAATATGACATTATCGTGCCGATACCTGAACCGCCTCACTCTGCAAGCTGCATTGGTAGCACTTTGTCTTTTGGTGTGTGTGCGTGTGTGCGTGCCTTGACGTTTTCTTGCAAATTAAGGTGAAAAAAAGTTCTCATTTTGTCAATTCGATTTCACAGATTTTTTTTTCAGTTGAGTTCCCTTCAATTTTTCATAAAATCTACGGTTCAAAAACACAAACAATGTCCACTGTTCTTCGGAAAGAAATACCTGTGGGCTTCATATGTAAGTAGAACTTTTTGCCCAGCATAATAATTAAAAAATATAACATCACTACAGCTAGAGTTGGCCGAGATGGCTAGATAAGGAGCTAAATTTTGGGGGGAAACGTGCAACTCTTAGCTAAATCAAATTTTTGGTAGCTGGCAGAGTCCAAATGTAGCTAGATCTAGCTACAGAATGGTTAAATTGCAAACACTGACGAAGAGGTACTGAAACGTTCTTAGCTTTGCACAGAAAGTGTGTAGACACTGTTCTGAAATACATAATTATTTAAAGTATTTCCTTCTTGAGCAGATGTTATTTCCCCATTCTTGTTTCATCGTTTCCAGTTCATTAAAAAAAGCGTGCTGTAGGTCGTCCAATCTATTCTGAGCGGCATGTCTGACGTCAGCATTGTCGTTAAAATATTGCGCCTTCAAGTTTTTATTTCAAACAGAAAACAGATGGTAGTAGAAGGGGCAAGGTTAGGTGTATAGTAGTGATAGTGGGCCAAGTTGTTATCTATGGTTTTCAATTAGGCAGCTACAACTGAGGACATGCACAATTGTTTATTTTGCACTGTTAAAACATCTGGGCACCCACTTTGCTGATTGCTTGCCAGTGTGTCGATAGAATTAACACGTTTCTAGCTGCTTCCCAGGAAGTGGGCTATATATACGGCACATATTCGTCTGTAATCAAGAATCAGCTCGTAGACCGCAGAGCTTGTTACGGCATCCCTTGGGGTGGTTGAGCGGCAAATGCGTGGTTCTTATTCAATAATGAAATGTCTTGCTACGAGAAAGCCAGCTTGGGAGTGTGGTATAGGAAGGATACTTCTTGGGCCAAGTGTTTCTGTAATCGCAGTGTGAATGTGTTTTGCAGACTTTACATGAAAAAAAAAAACTTCATGATGTCCAGTGACCTCACTGAAAAGCAACCTGCTTGTACCACCGCCACCTCAAGTTACGTCTGAAATTTACCCTAGTTCCTGAAATCAAACATATTTGCACAACGACCTTATGAGGTGTGAAGCTTTCATGGGTATACGAGTATATTTCCAACGTAATTGAAATGTGACAATCTTAGCATTAGGCGACCTTTCTTACTGCGCAAATTACTTGACCTTCTTTGTCTAAGGCAATGCGATTTGCTCTTGTTGACTTAAACAACAGTTATCCCTTGTCTTGTCTTTTAAAAGTTTGTCGCAGTACGCGATCTGTTTTTCCTCGTTACTTAAACTGTTTTCGTTGTTTCACAGTGAGCTTAGACACGCAGAGTTCTTGTCAAAACTTGTAAATTAAGAACGTTCAAGGATTTCGTCAGATATGGAGAGTAAGGAAACAGAACGCGCGTAAGTGCTCAATTTCGAAAGCTTGATGTGAAAGTGCCCCAAATGAGCATCCGCTATAATAAGACCGCCTGCCGCATGAGGTGCCACCGGGGCATACGCAGAGGTCCAGGTGAACCCTTCAGTCTCGTGGCAGCTCATCGCATCCTCACTAGCCTGAAGTCTTCTTACCTTTTGCCTGAGCGAGTCTTAGTGGGAACTATTTTCAGCATCGAGCAGGGTCCGTCAAACAGGACATGAGATGGACTTACAAAAGTGGGGTTTTATACGGGATGGAAAAGCGGGCGCGGTGGCGTAGGATTACGATGCCAAGCCTTTGGTTCATCTTTTTTGCCACTGAAAGCATGCATCACCCACTCTTCCTTCGGTCTCTAACGCACGCGGCAGAGTCCATGCAAAGTTCAGCTGGCTTGCAGCAAAACGCGCTTAAGGAGATAGAGTGCGCGAATTTTGCATCTTTATTTATTTATCCTGCAGCGCACCACGCTTGTGTTTGGAGTAAGTTTGTTGAGTGATGCGGCCGTGCACGTAGAGGACTTGCGGCTGGCTGGTCTGAATCGTCAGAGGGCGAGGGAAGAGGCGCGAGATAATCCCCCTCCAGCGATGGACGGCACGGTGGTGGAGCCATTAGCATTCCTCGATGCAAGCGATGCGGTGCGTGGTTGATGAGAGCGGCGCGCACGCGTGTGCTGCTGGCTTGACCTCCTCAAGCTCGGTCATTTGTTTGCATGACTGACTTTGCCAAGGGTGACGCCAGGCAGTATAATTCAACGCCGTTGTCATCTTCACGGTAGTGAATAAAACATAAGGCGACCAATATAAATCGTTCTGGAAAGCAGGCGGTGACAGTTTAATGAAACGCATGCACCTAGACTGTTTTGCAGCTCTCTGTTTGTTCAACCGGTTCTATGGTGTAGTTATATGAAATTGTACACATACATTCAGCTGTGTCTAGAAAAAAATCCAATGATTATTTAAGAGTTTCTCCTTCATTTCATGTACAATTATAAAACTCAGCATAAACGGGAGTTTTTTTCTGAAGCAGATTTGATGGCGCTATCTATATATCTATCTATCTATCTATCTATCTATCTATCTATCTATCTATCTATCTATCTATCTATCTATCTATCTATCTATCTATCTATCTATCTATCTATCTATCTATCTACTTCAGTTACTCTGAGGTCCAACTCCTTTATCGATATTTTACAGTGGTATTACTTTTCATTCTTTTAATAAATGTGTGTTACTTCACTGTTACTATACTGCGCAATACAGTACAGAAAGCTGTCAGGTGACAAGATCGTTTTATGGTATTTTCTGTTCCGTAATCACAAAGATATTGGGGCGCTCGGAGGTTAACGTGCTACGATAAGTACTTGTATGGTGTAATTTTACATTGAATGTATGAAAATTATATACCGTTTCCACTTTGAAGCCATCCTTGCTCTCTCAACCTGCACCGCTATATTGGCTGTCGAATGGGAGTTTGTTCCGCGTGAGCATTAAATTCGGGACAGATTCTGTCGCTAGCAGTATACGAGGAGATTCTTTTTATCTCTTTTTTTCCTGAAAGATATTGTTTGTTTTGTTTTTTCTTGACAATGGGCATTTCATGCTGTCAAACGGTGAAGGCGTCAAAAAAGAAAGGAACGCCATAGAAGTCGGAGAGAGTTACTGCTCGAATGAGGGGAAGTGGTTCTTAAAATTGGAAAAAAAAAGAGAAGTGAACCCCGCTACTGTCTGCAGCTAAGTGCGACACCTCAGCAGGGGTTCACAGGGGAAGGGAAATGGGCGGGGGGTAATAGACTTGAGCAGAGAGAGGAAAGGGGAAGGAGAGAGCGAGCGAAGAGATCGAAAAGGAAGGAGGAACGCACAGTTTGTCTTCCGAAATCACGGAAAGCGAATTCTCGTAACAATCGTGAATAAGCAAATCCTTGTGACTGCGATGTGGATCTGCGTCCAGGTGGGCATTAAAATATTGTTACAATTCAGGGCTTTTAAAACTTCTTTTTGGCTTATCTAGGCTTAGTGACAGGGGCTCTAAAGAGGAACATTACTTGGTTTAAATTGGCAAACTGCAGTCTGAGGACTCTGATCCACTATATTTCACTGTCTTAAGTTCATTATTAGCGGAGAGAATGATTTTTCAAGTCTCAGTTTTAAATTTGGTGCCAGAATATCCGTGCGTGACGTATGAGATTTCTAAATGTATTTTCAGTATTTTGGTGGTATGTTCGATAAAAATTTTATAAAACTTTGTTTGTGCAAAGTCTCCGGCATCCACAGATTACATTTTACTTCATTTTTGTTCATTCGAAGCTGCATACAATCGAATATGCCTTCGAAATTTCTTGTGTGGTGATTTTTGGTGCGGGAATTTCAAGGTGGTGTCACCACTCGCATTTTCTTCTCGCGTATTTTCTCGCTTACCTAGCGTCGTACCACGGTAAGAGGGATGTTTTCGGGATAGTGAAGTTGTACTTCACGAATACGCGAAAAATCATTTTGCTCTATATAGTGTCCCTCTTAGCCATGGTACACAGTATGCGCACTTGTTATGATCGGCTTCGTCATATATGTACATGAGTATTGTGTTATCGTTCTCTCGCCTTGCGGACTCGGCTCTCACAATGGGTTTACGCTATCTTTAATTATATTGGTACCAACTATTCGTATTAGAAGCAAGACTTTTCTGACGAGCGCTGCAATGCAGCTGCGGATAGAGTCCACCGTGGCGAAAGGGCAGTGGTATACAGCTCCAGGATTATTCTTTTTGTAGTGCAGGTCAAAGGAAGCTGACAGTGCGCCTTCTAATCTCACCATTTGGCCATAGGCACTACTTCTATAGCGTCAAGATGCAATCAATTGGATATAGAGAAAATTAGAAAAGCACTCAATAATATTAGAAGGGAAAGAATATACGGTGCAAATAGAACTTCGGGCCATGGCACTTGTTGACGAACGCAATGCTCTAGCACAATGCCGCGAAGGAGCTTTCCTTTTATCTTTCACGGTGTTTTTTTAATATAATATTAGAAACATTCGCAGATCGTATGACATAGTGTCGCAATCTGTTAGCTATAATAAGCGCACAGAACCTATATACTAAGCGAGAATTCAAAGGCTGACACTGTACGATTCAAAGAAAACGGGAATGGCGGGGATTGTTCATTAGGGCACACTTGTAGGTTATGTATAGGCTCCTCCAATATCAGTGAACATTAAAGAACACCATGTGGTCGAAAACTCCGGAACCCTCTACGTCCTTGGTAATTATATCGCGGTTGTGGAGTATAAAAGTGTAGATGTTATTATGGGCACCTCCTGTCTCGGGAGTATAGTGCTATGGGACGACCTATCGTAGTTATTTTCAATGAAGCTACAATTAATTTCACAATATTCATATCTGTGATAAATACCTAATGAAATGACACTTCAATATGTATACGCATAATTGAACTCGTTTTAAGCTTATGGCTGCGCGAACATAGAACATCAATTAAAATGGGCACAAAAATTAGCTCTTAATACTTTTCGCTGAAGTAATCTAGTAGATAGTAATAGTTGCTGAGGCTGTACGTCGAAAAGCATGATATCATTACGAGAGGTGCCGTAGTGGATAGTTGCGGAAATTGTAAACAGCTATACGAATGCGGCAGCCACGGGCGGGCTTCGATCCCGTGACCTTCAGGCCAACAGTCAGGCGCCATAACAACACCAGGCCACCGTAGTGGGTGTTATAATCAAGCGCAGAAGTAGCTATAAGGACGTTCATTCTGTTGAAGAACGACCAGTCTGGGGAAGGCCGCATTTCAGCGCAAACAAAATGAGTTTTGCGCACACCTAGGAAGCGCGGGAAGAGCAAGCTAGCTACGATATACTATCGATCGTAAACTTGCGAAACCCAACAAAGCGAAGAACACTTTCTCAGAACAAACGTGAATAAAAGTAGAGAGACGCAACTACCGCGGGGATGACCACGAAGACAACAGCGACAACGGCCTGCGCACTCCGGAAACACAAATACCGCGGTGCAGCCTTCGCGAAAATTCGCCGTCACCTTTGCCATCATTGGAAACAACTTCGTTTCTTTCGCCAGCATGCGTACGGCGCGTATATAACTACGTTATTCGCGTGTGGCCCTTTGCAGACGGCGCACGCGATGAAATTGCTTGCATGCTAGGTACCGATGCGAATCTGTAGTTCACGAAATGAACGCTTCGTCCATTCCTTCTTTCTACCCCTCCACCGTGAGCTCCTTAGCTGCGTGCCCCGGCGTCTTCGCTTGAAGAGCATATAGGAATTAATTATCCGTTCCCACTCGCTTCCTCCGAAAGCGCAGCTCAACCCCATCTAGGTAATAAAATGACCATACAAATAGAAGGTCGCGCGTAATTTCTTGCGATGGGCCAGCGGCTCGCGCAAACACTGTTCCGTATACGGCGCCCCGTTTGGAGAGAGATAGCGAGCATCGTGTTTTCCCATACGCTAATTAAATTTACCGATTAAAAGCTCGCTTGACCGCTTTCTTCAATATGCAAATGAAGCCGCCGGTGGTATACGGCAACACTGGGAGCAATAAAAAACGTTGCGTGTAAATATTTCTTTCAGCTCGAGCGGACCTAATCGTTGCATGTGGTGTTACAAAATTTTTCTGACCCTGAACGATACACTTAAATAAGAACCGACTTAAAGGATGCACTGAAGCTTGCGATGTTCGTGCAAGGTTCTCCAGCTTGAAAAGGTTAGGGGTAATTTTTGGGGTCATATACTACGATCGCGGCCAATGGCGTTCCTCGAACTCGTGCACTTAAAGCAAAAAAAAAAAGTGGTGTGCTATAGTGAACGGTATCATTATTTAAAGGCAGTGGCTAAAGGTCGTGTAAGATCGCATTCGGTGCTGGCACTGCTTTGTAATGAACGGAGAATGAAAACATACTTTCGGGAACTGGTCCTGCTTTTCAGGTACGTGGGTAACGAAAATAAAGCGAACGCGAAGAAGTACAATTATTTGGATTATTAAATGAAATACCAGTACTATTGAAGCAGAGTAAATGACGGCAAAAGCAGAAAATGCACGCCCTCGCACCACATCTTCATGGACTTGCCGCAATCTTTGAACCAAGAGTAAGTAGGCTTAATTATAGACAGAGTACAAGGACTTGGACTTCAGCGATCACCGAATGCTGACAAGCAGTACAAGTTTTATTACGGCTCCAAGTGATGACAGGAAGAAGAGCGGGTGCAAAATGCTGCATGCGCTTTCACAACCAGGAAGAAAATCTGCCGTTAGGCATCAATTAGGCGACTCCCAAAGAGGATTCTGTGTGGATTTTTCTAGTACGAACCTCAAAGCACTGGTTTTAGTAGCTGGAGGGAGAGTAGAATGCTAGACTTTGTGGATTTTTCTATACTTGATCTTGCAGCACAAATTCAAAAGCGCTGCCTACTTTTATTTATAGGGTCACCCCCCAGCCTCTCAAAATACAAAAAAAAAACGAGCGTAATATTCACCCCTGATATTTCTCGTCCTTTCACACTTCTGTGATGCACAGAGTAGTTCCTGTGCCGTCTATTGCATACAGGCTCTTTATTTGTCCATATACGTGAAATATCAAATGTGATTTGTCTCCTGTACCACTTTTCCATGCAGCTGCCCATCATTGCTTTCTTGTCTCGCAGGAATATTGTGCATCATCAACAGATGGCACTTTGTTTTGTCTGTTTACAACTACGCAAGCGGCGGTAGCCGAGAAGCGAGTAATTTTGATTGGCTTTAGCGCTTAGTGATGACATTGTTCACGTGCTTTTATAAGAACTAAGGGGCGAGGAGGATGCATTGCGTATGCGAAGGGTAGCGAAGGAGAGGACCAAACCACCCCCTTGTCTTTGAACGCGGTGTGGTGAGTGGCCCTTTGACAAAAGTTGTGTGGTTCTCGTTGAGGGTGCAGTGAACGCGTTCAGGCTGTAAGTCTAGCTGTTCGTCGATTTCTGTACATCGGTTTGGATAATCCCCAATCTCTCCTGCTTATTACTTTTCATGACCCTTCTTTTGTTTTATAGACAAACGTTCGCAAGAAATCTCGATAGCGCGCAGTGGTGCGTTTGTCCTACTCTGGAGGAGGCACCGTTCCTCCACGCTACTCGAATTTATTTCGGCGTGCGCGCGTGCAGAAATTACGGTACAACATTTGACGTGCTTTGAATGCGCTGCGCGCAGTGCGTGGCATAGTGCTTTGGTCACGATCGAAGCTGCTTCCGCGCGGGCACCGAATTCACCGACCGGTGCGACCTTCTTTCGTTCGTTCACAAATTCTACTGATCCGCTATTTTTTTCCGTTTCCTGTCTTGGGGTGGCCCAGTTACCATCGCTGTCAGCTGTGTGTTCAGTGTAGTGTTTGTAAACTGATAAACGACGCCGCTTCTCCCATCGTTTTTGCAGTCGCATGTAAAAGCGCCTATACGTGTCCTGCATTGCTTTCTCTGAAAATATTCCAACTGTGCCCTTTTTATTTATTTCGCGTTTTTTTTTCGTTTTTTTCTCACGTTCTCCGCCTCGTGTATTGCGCCCGAAATCATGCTGAGTTCATCTTTTTCTTGTGTTACTGTTGTCTACTTTGAGCAGCATAGCCGGGCTGGAACTGCTCTCACATGTCATGCTTGCAGCATCGCCATGCCAGTAACGATGGCACCTACGCAATAACAGTGGCCTAAAGCAAACATATATCTCGTTGACTAAAATGTAAACGAATATACGAGTGTTTCTATTTATTTCATATATCATATTCCCTTTTTCAGCAAGACTGTGCCGTATAAACACTGCCTTATACGTTAGCTGTTTGTCTATGTCTGCGTGCATATTGCCACATACGGCGCAAGCAATTCCTGTGCCTGTGCATTTGTGTGTGGGCGCCCTATGTTTAGGGCTCCGTGTTTTCAGTGATCTTTTCTGAAAATTGAGAGGGCGTTTTTTTAGTTTATTTTCGGGAAAAACTTTAGGGTTTATAAGAGTTTATTTCTTGTAGTTACCCGATTCTCCGAACTTCGACGCTTACTTTTGCATTATACGATGTTGCAATGTCTTATTGATAACCACTTCTAATCAAATCGCTTTGCAGTATTTTTCGTAATCCTGCTTCTCTGTTCTTTCATTTTTTTAACAAGGAAGTGTTTTATGGTGGGGACCACCACAGCTTTGCTGACACATTTCCGTCATGGATATGACGTTGTAGAATATATAATAATAGATTGCGAAGAAAAAAATTGGCTCCGTATCTACATGTTAATCTGCAAATGTCATCAAAATACAATAGTCTTGCGTCTGGAGAGGTAAACAAAACGTTTATTTTTTTATTTACACTCGTACCCACAGCGCCATAGGCAATACAGTGGTGGTGGGGGGTTACACAGAGAGTTTATAAATTATACATTTTAGGAACATTGGTAGTGAAAAACTAAGGAGAAATAGCGGCATACAATACACATGAATTACGTAAAGATGAACTAACCCAGACGAAGAGAGAAAACAAAAATGAAATTTATACTGTACAAACATAAAAATACAAAAACGATGTGATAAGAACTAAACACTGCATTCGTTTGATGTTCTGTGCAAGAAAATCCGTGAATGGTACTCTGGAGGCGCTGCGTTTGAGTGCCTCGAGCGTGCAGTGGAGGCGAACGATCCCATCAAGTCACGTCACACGTGAGATATGAGCGCTATCTGCCAGTTATCTTGGAAGAGGAAACGCGCGGCTCTGAGACAGGCGTGCGCGTCCGTCTCAGACGTGATAAGGTGTAGAACGCGAGGCGACGGGTAGGTGCCACCACCGTGTCGTCTTAGCAAAGCGTGCGAGCATTGCATGGTCAGTGCAGCCTGATAAACTCTACGGTCCTTCGAATTACTTATGTATGCATTTCTAGTAAATGACGCACATACAGAATATATACGTGATGTTATGATGTCTTTGATATGCGCAATTATTTCTTTTCAATTGACAATCGCACAAGTATGAACGCTGAATTTTGAGCAACATTGGTGGGCGCTGAGGATGGATTCGGCCGTTTAGAGTATCGGCTGGTGCCATATAAAGTACCCGGTACTGTTAAGAGCAGACAGACAGACAGGCCAAAATTTTTGCACCGAAGGTCCCCCCCCCCCAAAAAAAAACTGTCATCTTTGAAAGACGTTCTGTCACTGGGCGTCGAACTAGCGACTTCTCCGTTCGCAGCGCGTGGCACTGACCACTACTCCACGAAGTGCGCATTGGCTAGCTTTCTAACGACATGCCATTTATATACAACACATGTCGTTTGGTGCTCCTCAGAACTCCGTAACATCAGCGTGTTGTTGTAATCAGTTGCGATATGGTGCGATGGTCTCGCGTTGGGTGCGCTCTCAAGGTCGTCATCGCCTCTGGCGTTTCGATAAGTGCTGCCTACACAGAGTATGGTCTCCTGCGCGCGCGCTTATCAAACTGGCAATTTGGAAGAGAATGAATGGCACTGTTCTCGCTGCCATGGCCGCGTGTACAAAAAGAGCACGCTGTCACTCACGAAGAAGCGAGAATTGTGGGAGTTGTTCGGGCTTGTCCTGAGTATACTTGTGCATTTGTTTCGTGAGTCTTTCTGTTTGAACAGCGCGCTTTAGGCATCGAACTGTGACAGTTGTTCGTCCGCGCACGTCCTCTATGTGCTCAATTCGCGCGTGTTTTCTGCTTGAGGTAGAATATTTGACTGCAAGTTTCGAGCTGATCAACGTTCTTCAAGTGACATTGCAATCAGGTACTGTATCATTAATTCGTTCACCTTTGTCGAGAAACAGTGCACAAAACGTTCAGCAGATCTCACGTGCTTTGAGAATCGATGCGGAGGGAAGGTGACCGTGTTGAAAATGTTTGATTGAGCGACAGGTCATGCAATGCGCTAAATATATCCATAAATGTTGCACGCACAGACGTATGTTGAAGCGTTAGATATGTTTATATAACAAGTTGTTTGCCCTTGCGCAAAGACGCCAACAGGACCATGAGTATAAGTAACACCAGAAGCGAGAAGCTGATAGGAAGCGTTGGTGCTCGCGAGGATGGTAGCCCTGGACACTGCTACATAAATTGCTGTTTAATATGGTGGTTTTGGGACGTGAAATCCCGCATATCGATCAACCCATCTAGAGGGGGCACAACGTCTGCCTACTCATTCGGGAGGAAGAAAAAGTAGACGAATGAAAGAAGTTGCTACGCAGCGGGCTTTCGTGATTAAGGAGTATAAATTTCCTGGCTCCTTTTGCCACAAAGAATGGTCGTCGATGCGAGACGTGTGAAAAGACAATATTGAAAATGGTGCTATTATGGAGCTTTAGGCTTTTCTCGTTTCATACGGCGTGCATTTACCCCTGCATTAGCTTTTAAAACTTTATGTTTAGAAAATGTTGTATTGAGAATTCTTACAGTGTGTCAGGGCCATGCCTGCTACTATCAATGTGGCTCCTGTTCAATTGACATTAATAGAACAGGATGTGTTTCTGTAGCATATGCGAGCAATCAGAATAATTCATTCACCTCTTGTACCATGCGCAGTTCAATCATGTAAAGGTAAACGTATTTGACAGAAACCTGTCTGGCTAAGTATAAATTATACGAATAAAACAAACTCTCCAGCTACTTTTAGTTCATAGTTTTCGTATTAAAATTTAAAATTTTGGCAGAACCCATGGGAATCAATCTTACACAGAGTATGTGGATGGAAAGTGACTGTGTTATGACTGTGTTAAAAAGCCAGATATGGCTTATATAACCAGTTGTTTACAGTTGCGTAACGATGCCAACACCAACATAGATATTAGCAACTCCAGATGTGTTAAGCTAATATAAAGCGCTAACGCTCGCGAGAATGGTAGCCTTGGACACTGCTACATAAATGGAAGCCTTGGACACTGCTACAACTTCAGCGGATGACACCTTACATCAATGGACGTTAACCTGCCATGAATGGTATCCTAGAAGTACATATGTAATGTTTATAAAATTGGATTTCTAGCACTTCAACCATGATTGAGGTTTCACGAAAATTAGGGTCTCGTTGTAAAGTAGTTTCGAAATCTGGCGCCGCTTTGTGGTAAGATACTTCATTGCTAAGCAGAATGCTGGTGTTTGATTCCTGGTGGCATCCTGACAATTATTCTTTGCATTCGTCTGGTCAACTCTGCCGATGTCATCTTTTTGTTAACTCTCACCCATATTTGCTCTCGCCGTTCCTCGGTAGATATAAACTGTCACTCACCTGTCGCACATACACGCATACCTGCGGCAATTGCCTGCCAGCAGGTGTGCGCCACAAGTCTGGCGAAAAAAGTTGACGTACGAGGCCGGATTCTGTAATTATTAATGTAATGACAGTGAGTCACATTTGGCCAATAGTCTTATCTTTCCATACTAATTTTCGTTTACCCCGAGTTAAAGGCTATGATCACGAGAGTCCCCAGACATTAGATAGATAGATAGATAGATAGATAGATAGATAGATAGATAGATAGATAGATAGATAGATAGATAGATAGATAGATAGATAGATAGATAGATAGATAGATAGATAGATAGATAGATAGATAGATAGATAGATAGATAGATAGATAGATAGATAGATAGATAGATAGATAGATAGATAGATAGATAGATAGATAGATAGATAGATAGATAGATAGATAGATAGATAGATAGGTAGATAGATAGATAGATAGATAGATAGATAGATAGATAGATAGATAGATAGATAGAATGGAATGGAATGGAATGGAATGGATGGATGGATGGATGGATGGATGGATGGATGGATTTTGATGGATGGGTGGATGGATGGATTTTGATGGATGCATTTTAAACAGGCCCAACGTATCGGGACCCCTTCGGTCCCTTCTTCAGGGGGTGACTGTCCGGCCGGCTCCGAAGCAAGAGAAATTGCTTTGTGGTGTTCCTCTCTACACCGTCATTTTTCCACTGTTCTTGTTGCTACGTCGCTTTCTCCTTTGGCTCCGAAGACCTTGTACATGTACACTCGGCAAGGTCATTATCAGGTTGTTTTATCATTATGTGAAGTCTAAAGAACATGTGTAATTTTTATATCTGTTCATGTTAAGCGTAACTTTAACATACAAGACGACGAATACATGTATTCGTCTTGGTGCTGTTCCGCCAAAACTGGTCCTGGTACCGTGAAACGCTACGTATTTTCGTAACTGTGCGTATTCACAATTTTTTCAGAGAAAGTTCTTGGCGTGGGGAGATGGTGGCAGCCACTTCTTTCGTCTTCAAAAATAGAATCGTATCACGAGCAACCGATCGTCGTAAAGGCAAAACAAAAATGTTGTGATAAATTATACCAATGAAAGAAGCATAAAATGCCACATAGGAGAAACGAGTATTGTGACAAAAGAGCAAAAGAGCGTTATCGAAAACGTCTTAAATCTTTAGAAAATGAAGTTTCGTAATGTAAGATAGTTAATGGTTCCGGCAGCCCAGTTGAAAGAAAAGGCTTCAGAAATTGACAAGTTGAATTCTGCACAAAGCAATAGACCGGAATTTAATTAAAGTGACATGACGTTTATTCTCACTTGAAGGCTCCGAAGCAAAACAGTACCGTGGAGTAATGCCACAGGTTGGTAAACTTAGCGTTCACACCTTCAACTTATACTATGCGCCGTGTAAGTCATCGAATTGTGACATGTACGTTATCCTCCTACTTCTATCTTATTCCCATTTTAGTTCACCATTTCACCATTTCGCTCTGCACTTTGTTTTGCTAAACGCGTTTTTGGCAGCTTACCTTTATTCTATATATTATTTTTCAAGGAAGTTGCGTAATTCAATGCCAGAAAATCAGCTTCAGGGACGTACAAATCCAAAATTTGTACTTGTATTCAAAACATTGCAACACCATCATGCTATCACTAACTTTTGCAAGTGCTATAAACGTGACGTCGAAGTGCAGACTCAATGCGTAAAAAGGCAAGTCTGCGCATGGAGCTGTAAAGTCTTTGAGCGAAAGCTTCCAGTCTGTACGAACTGTTTTCTACAATACGCTTTCCTGCTACAAACGTCACGCGACACAACGCAGTACCAAGAAGCTTATTTCGTAACCAGCATGTTCCTTGGGAGCCCCTAAACTATATCAGTCGATCAGTCATGATTATGTGGTCTACAGCGCAAAGAAGCTTGTCCTTAGGTGGTGTTTACTCTGTTCGACCCGTCCACACCATGGCTTATAATCGGCTGTTCGGAGAAAGTCGAGTTTCCATTAGTCGCAGAGACCTTGAAATAAGCCGCTACGTGTCTGTCACTCCGCTGCTGGCTAGCCTCTGCACCCACTCTCGCTTGACCCGTCCTGTCCTCTGCTTTGTCCTTGCACGTCAGCGACAGCTCCGCTGAGTTAACCGTTCGGGTGAAGATTAATCTGTTTCGGACGCCGATCGGCTGAGAGAATACCACTGAAGGTCCTTCGAACGAACACCAACTGGTCGGCTGGCGCAGAAAAACGGCGCGTGCAAGCGCACTCACTGTAAGACAGCACAGTAGGTTTTACCCGGATATTTTCATTGAAGAGGTTAAATTGTTTTCAGTAAAGCACATGCATCGAAAATATCTCGAAGAACCATTTCGTCGCCGCGGCATGGTTTTCTGTGTTTGAAAAAAAGCTTGCCGAAACGTCGTACAATAAAGGCGAGAGAAACGCCGTTTGTGTCGTCCGTATTCACTTTAACCTGCATAGGCACACCCAACTTTCTGTAGTGTATTTCTATCAGCTAGTACAACTTTTTGTCTTTCTAGGTGTTCCTGTACGTTCCGTAGGTCCAACACGCCATTTTAACAAAAACTACAAAGTTTGTCTTTTATACACATGTTATCTATGATAATTTTTTTAGGCTGCCTCATAATTATGGTGGTCCGGTTGGCTGCTTGACCTTCATACTACAACCGCATAATGAAGGGCATAAGTAAGACCTCCATAAAAAATGCAGCAATTGTGAGAAATCAATTCAGGGTCTACAACGTGGTTAGCGCCTACATGTCGTCACGCCAATAGCTCAAAAAAAGGAGTAGAGGGGAATCCCTATATGTGCGGCAGTAGGGAATATTAGCTGCGCCATTGTGCTCTGACGATATTCACTCGCAGTCTCCAGAGACGTGCACTGATTTTCGCTGCTAAGAGAGCAAAGCCAAACAGATGCCCTGTTTCGCTGCGTTTAGTCGGCTCTAGTAGAAGTCAGGCTATTTCTCCTGCAAATCAGGTGCCCTCGATTGAGTCAGGCAATCGTCGTAGATTGGTTCTGACAGCGTCTTTCTCTTTTTCTTGCTTTAAGTGTCAGATATCTGTAACAGGAGAGCTGACAGTACGCAACGCGTACTCTCACATCTCCCACGACAGATATTAAACATCACGTTTTCTGCACGATGCGCGGATGGAGACGTCAGTGCTTCGCCCGATCGGTATTCAAGCAAAGTGACACAAAACGATTCCGCGGTCCGTCGGGCTAAAACTAAGCGCAACCGGTGAGAGCGGACGCCAGAGGAGGCCATTAATCACGGATGGCACAGTGCGTCAGCAGCTGCCGACATCTCTGGACGCGCCCGGGGGAACTCGAGTGAAGCACAGATATAGACTGGCGCCTGTTCGTGAGCGTCGTGTAGCTAATTTCTCTACGCTCTTGTTTATGTCTGCTGTAACGCGTCAAAACTTTTCTCGTTTATTTGTAGCCACATAAAGGAGAGTGAGTCAGCAGGGATGACAGCTGCATGGTGGACACAAGCCTCTCGTCTCTGTATCGGCGTGCAACAAGATGTCCGCATGTTTTGGGGGATAGACCGCGAAAGTATACGTCGTTGACGCGGAAAAGGGGAATCTTTTTGTCGTGTTTTACTCGTTCCTACTTTTTTTCTCACTATCAGTATGAGGAAAAAGCAGGGATAGAAGGGGCAAGAATGTCTAACAACCGAGGGCCCGCGTTTGCTGTCTCACACTCTCGGAAAAGGGTGTTAAGCCTGAAACGACTTTCGCTTTGCGCATCGTTTATTCCGAACATCTTGTTGGCGGCAGAGCAAGCATACGTGAACAGCTCAAATATTATGAGGCGAATACACTTAGGAGCTGTACTCATCTGCAGTGTTCTTCTCTGAGTCGCATGTTATAGAACACGCAGAGCACACGATGAAAATAGTCTTAGGAGTAGAACACACGACGCAAAGTACTCTCCATGTCCAAGTTCCATAAAAATGATTAAATCGTGAAAAAAACATGTGATTAAAAATAATTTACTTTCTGCTCTGTTACCCTGTATGTTCGATACGCAGGCACCTGAATTCTTTCAATCTGACGCACTTCTGTCTTCACATATGTTAAGAAAATTAGTTGGCGGGGCGGGGGGGAGGGAATGGACGAGGCTAGCCACGTCGATCCTGGTTACCATGTACTTTAGAAAGCGGACCTAAAGATGATCACCACATAATTAATGCCCGTAATGCACGGCTGGAGCGCATACACTCACTCTGTCAAGCGCAGACGTTCTTAGATAAATTGGCGGATCTCAAGAAGTGGTGCAGTGCCCACTCTGATATCAATAACGGTATCTTTGAGTTGTTATGCTGGCGCTAGGCTTGTATAAAAAGGTAAAGAAATTCTCACCTTCCAGTTCTTAAAGTCGCCATTTAACAAGTGGAAATAGAAAAGATTTCGCATGAAAAACAGACACTATAACATTAGGTAATATCGTTTAGCCAGCACTGCAATAAGAAAGGAATATCAAGATAATAAGAGAGAGAGATATAGATATGTGAATGAAAAGCTAGCACGGTTAGCTTGCCTATTCGACTCGCATGCAACTCCACTTCTTGCACTGACGTTCTCTCATCTAGATTCGCGTCATTTGCAGTTATGTGAATGGTTTCATTACACTACGAAAAATTCATCAAGCTTTTTGTGAGTAAAACCGAATTTAGAGATCACAAAGTCCTAAGGATGCCAGCTGGCTAATGTAAGAAATCCTTTAAAACGGAAAGACGTGCTTGCTGGAGGTCTACCTCATGTTCTGTCGCATAATGGCTCATTATAACCTAAACAAAATTTTACCTCACCTAGAGAAGGAGCAGCAGTAAATCTCATTTATTACGCAACGAGTTCACGCACGTTGCATTCTGCAGTATGGTTGTCGGTACAAGCTGACAACTCGTGTCACTATAGTATATACATAGTAGCCAGTCTCAATCACTGCAGAAGTCACATATGAGGTGATCCGTGGAGATGGACTGCTTTGTAAATCTACTATATAGCTGAGCGCGTAATATTTTATTCGAAAACATAATGCATATAAACTTAGGTCGTCTCGATGAGGTAAGTTCTGATGCATGAAGTCGCAATAAACGGGGACAAAGAGTGAGATTTAAAACGATTAACGTCCAAAGCTGGTTCTGATACCGTTCTAGTTAAGCTGTAATTTTCAGAAGTGTGTAGTTTTAAACATCAAATAAACCCTATCGCAAACTAATCGAGGCTGACACGTACGTGTCGCCATATCGCCTTGTTCTTCCAGCTATATAGAGGAGTGCACATTCCACGCGACATGAGCGCGAATATATTGTCCTAATCCACAAACACATAAATTTGCGCGCTGTCCCCGTCGCGACGGGGTTTCGCAAGTTCTGCGCTGGTATGAAGTGGCAAACATATTACGAACGTGTCAGCTAAAGCGACGCCGCCATGCAACCCGAAAGCTTCACACCGCCTTCCGCGAACAAGGACCGAACGACTATTTATCCATAGCATGGATGTTTAGCGCGAGAACGTTAAAGAAATTGACAGGGCGCCTCTTTCCTCCAAGCTTAGCCAAAATCAATGAAAATCCTTCGAACATGGGGTGTCAACTATTTGGCTAGTGGTTTTGTCTTGTTCAAGGCAGCAACTCAACCATCGTAGTACACACTAAACATGCTGGAGCCCCTTAAGAGGGCGTTGGGCCTCGCGCCTACATTTATAGTTTTTGAGCTTTTTTCGCCCGTTTGGTTGTTTTGTGGTACATATGAAATGTGTAGTCATTCGCGAGGTGCGGTATGCACTTAGTACATTGTACCGGCGAAGGCGATGCGCACGTTTTCTGCTCACTGCGATAATCCGGAGCAAAGGGCATTACGCCGCACAACTCGAAGGTCGCGGGTTCGAATGCGATCGTGGAGTTCACGTTTTGAAGGGGCGAAATGCAGAAACTCTTGCGACTTAGAGGGGCCTGCGTACAGATAAGAGAAGTGGTGAAAATATTACTGCTTATCACGCTATATAGAATTAAGTCATCATAGATTACTCATTGTTTCTGCATGAAAAATGCCATGAGTAATTATTATTGAAAATTTCACGGGATACATGAATCTTCGAGTGCTTGCTTGATGGATGCGCTTTTTGATTTGCTTTGAAGCGAAATATGCGAAACGGGACTGCGCGTACCGCTTACCTTGTTCATTTCTTTGATAATTTCTTTGATAATTGCTTTGATAATCGCTTATCATATTCTTTTTATGTTTTGTTATGCGTGTTACTTCCACTTGTGTTTCTTATTTGTTTATTCATTGTAATCAGTGTGTACCCTCATATTCTCACATTGCTTAGAAACTTACAACCTGGATGTACGATCCCCTTTATGTAATGCCTTCGGGCCCTTAAGGTTGAATAAATGAAATGAAATGATTTCTACAAGCATTGGTGCTTCGCGACTTTCTTAAAAATAATCAGCATTGCGCATGTTTCACGTGCTTAAATTGCTATATTATCACAAGCCACGTTGTAATCATAGTATATAGCATTTTACGTGCTAAAATCAACGTAATCATATGACATACGCCCTAGCTGAGTGCTTCGGAAATATTGACTATCTGGTGTCCTGTAAAAGGCCCGTAAACCACCCAGAAATTCAAATTCAGTTCTGGTAGGTAAATTGTGCTCGAGTGTACAGCAAACACAGAACCTCGAGGATTTTCCGAAATGGAGCAGTAATAGTGAAGTTGGAAGCATTTGACTGTCGAAACCGCGACGATATTTCCTTTCGCTCTCTACGGCGCTGCCCTCCATGGTATCCTCTCCCAAGCCGCTTTCTCCTCTCACCGAGCGCCCCTCCCATGCCCCTCCCAATCCCGCGTGTCGTAAGTCATCTCTGCCGCGCTGCTTCAAACACTGTCTACTTCCGGTAGCCGGGACTTCATTTGTCGACTACGTCAGTTGTGTTGTACCTGCGTGCTTGTTGGTGAACCGCGGTGGCTGTGCCTAAACAAATCGTGCCTGTATGGACCCTGCGTTGCGCGCACGCTTTCAGAATATCGTCAACGCGATGGACACGTACGGGCACACGCCGTGCCAGACAACCTCCGCAGCTGATTCGTGAGTGGGCACACGCACGCGAGTAAACGATGAACAAGCAATGCGGGCAGCTGCTTGCAGAATGACCGGAAGTTGTAGGCTCTTGCTCGACCAATCACAGCATATTTAAATCGGCGCGTCAGAGATATTGGAATGGCGCTTCACGTGGAGGCGCAAAAGGCCCGGAAAGGGGAGGGATTTTTTCGTGGAATTCGGCGCGCCGGCGGCTCGTATACCACTGCCACCTGTTCATCTTGACGGCAATCTGCACAGGAAGCGCGTGTTTACTTGAAATATCTGAAAAAATATCGGAGGCGGTTTACGGGTCCTTCAAGGCGCCCTGGCGTGGCGCATTACAAGAGACTCTAGTATTTAGCATCCACCAAAATGCGACCGCGACGGCTGGCTTGAAGCACGACGTGGAAGAGGACATTTGATTAATCAGAACTGCGGACAGATTTTATGTGGTTTATTATATGGTTCAAACGAGCAGACACGCGAACATCAATCCTGTCACTGGTGCAGCCAAAGAATTCCATTCATTGGTCCCGCTATTAGTAAAGCGATGTTTCGAACATCTTGGAATTGACATATAGCGTGGCCGTACGACTTTAAAATGATTTATGCGGGATTACCTAGTATATTAGTAATAAGCTTGTTAGACTGTAACGTCCCAAAACCACGATATGATTATGAAGGTGCTGTAGTGGAGGGCTTCGAAAACTTTGACCAAGCACATAGGGCTCTAGCATTTTCGCCTTCATCGAAAATGCGACCGCCGCGGCCGGGATTCGATTTCGCGACCAGTGGTTCAGCAGTCGAGTCGGGATGACCTGTGTAAAGCAGTGTTAGTGGAGAGCGCGGTGGCCTATTTTGGGCGTAGCTGTCTATGATATTGGCGCAGCAAAGAAATGACAGCTGAAATAAAGCGGGAAACAACTGTCTGTTTCGTACCTAATTTTTCTCCAGCTTCACTTCATCGTCAACAGCAGTTGGTGAGTAAGAAGGCTTGGTTGATGGAATCCTGATCACACAAATTATGATGTCTGGTGGTGCTATTGCGATGTCAACGAGCGATTTCTCATAACTGCGTATGGTCGTTGCTCATTCGCGATTCACCGGTAAAAGTGTGGACAGGATGTTCGCGTGAGCGCGTTAGACTAAAATGCACAATGCTCGCAGATGACTACTCCACGTACGCACATTTCTGGTCTGGCTCTACGATGATTTTCCCGCTATCTCTAGGGCACACAGCCTCACGTAGAAGTGCTTGCGGGGATATATGCTCATAAATACTTTCTTGGTGTGCAGGGTCCAATGTTTACTTCTAGCTTCGCCCGCAAACTTGCATGCAGCATCCATTCGTGGAGGACGCGATGTGAGCGTATGGTTTAGCAACTGCTTTTTCAGGCGTCTTCCAAGCCTTGGCTCAACGTGATCGTTGATTTCGGCAGTGCTCGTTCTCCAAGAGCGCTGGTCTGTGCACGAACTGCTTTCACAATCGCCTGTTCGGCTTCACCGTAAACACTCGCATCACTTGTATGGGCACATCTTTTTTCTTTTTGCTCAGTGGCGAAGTAGTGTGGTATGTAGGACCCGCAAAGCTGTCTATGATGCGCGCTTACTGCAGCGATAGGTCACGAGGATAGCCTCAGATACCGACACAACGTGAGGGCTACAATGAACAGCTTAGACGCGGCACAGTTTCGAGGGTAGAGGATTAGGGAGAAGCCTTGAGTCGGATGAGGTCACCGCCCTTACACATATGTTTAGGTGTGGCCCGACCTCAACGCATTCTGGACTAAGGCCACCTGTTCATAGCTATGATTATAAAAATAAGATGATCATTGTTTCTCTCTTTTCCTCTCGTATACTGGTGTGTTTAGGCTGCTAACTAGAAAGTCGTCGGTTCGACTCCTGCCTTGACGATCGCATTTCTATGGAGGCACAATGCCTGAGACAGGTCTACTTTGTCATGTCAGTGCAGATTCAAGAACCTCAAGTGGCGTTAATTTCTGGAGCCCTGTACTACATATCGTTGTTCTAGCTCGCAAAACCCCCGAAACAATTGTCATGTCGTTCTTTAGGCCTTTATCGACATGTTATGAACTTTCACCAGTGCATATATGCTGCATGAATATAGCCGGCATTTATGAACTGCGGAGATTCGGTCACTTTCAATGTTGACGCGATTTCTGCATCAATACGTGCACCAATAAGCTCACGCGTAGCGTGAAATTGTGATTAGTGTCCCGACGCGTAGCATGACCCGATGGGGGCGACGTTCATGTTGACGTGAAACAAACTGATCAACACGTGTGACCGGGTTGATGTGACACAGTGATACCGGTTTCAAAAGGCGTGATGAGGCTGCTTCTACACATTAAGCGGAAAATTGATGTTAGAAGTCACTCCGTGAAATTTGTTTCCCCCTCGTACTGACACGGTTACCTCGGTTACGGTTACGTCGAGGAAAACATGACGCGTGCTTTTCGGAAGCGTTGCAGCTTTTACAAACAAAATATGACTAACCTTGAGATATATGCTTATATAAGGAACTTGTTTTGGTTTCTCCATATGGTCCACACTATGGGAGCTTAATGACGCAATTAAAAAGTTAAAGCAGATGGAAAACCTTCCGCATTTTCGGCAACGTATTGTACAAAAGAAAGAGTTGTATTACGTATTAAGAGCCTAATGCAAATATGTGCGCTCTAGTTCAATCAATAATTGAAATATATGACCACGATTATGCTGATGACCAAACAAAGTTTTTTTGTTTATTGAGCCAGTAAGTTATTTATTTATTTAGTCATTTAGTTACCTAGTTGGTTAGTTAGTTAATAGTTAGTTAGTAGGTTAGTCAGTTTGTTAGTTTGTTTTTATGTTAGTTTGTTCTCCCAATGGGAGTTATTAGGGTACAACAAAAAAAAACCCCGAGGCCTGCGCGGAGAGCGCAGTACAGTCAAAGCAAAAGCTGGAAGAGCAGCCTTTCAGAGCCTTTTCCAACCACCCTTTGGGGAAGTGCTATAAGCAAAATTGCTGGGTACTCACTACACCACAAATTGATTAATTTGTGGGGTTTAACGTCCCAAAACCACCATATGATTATGAGAGACGCCGTAGTGGAGGGCTTCAGAAATTTCGACCACCTGGGGTTCTTTAACGTGCACCCAAATCTGAGCACACGGGCCTACAACATTTCCGCCTCCATCGAAAATGCAGCCACCACAGCCGGGATTTGATCCCGCGATATGCGGGTTAGCAGCTGAGTACCTTAGCCACTAGGGCACCATGGCGGGACCTTGTTCATGACAAAAAATTGAGAAAAATGAAGTAAAACAAAGTTTACTGGTCTGAATGAAGATGAAACCCAGGCCGACTTCTTAACGCTGTCACGTTAAAACGGAACAGGCATTCAGTATGTCAGTAAGGTAAAACATACAAAGAGTTGCACATACCTTCAATGCAAAATTTGTCTAAGACGTGTTTAACAGAAACCAGAAGGAAAAGGAGTAGGTACGGGAGAAAAATAACGTAAGCAGTTCGAAGGCCTTCATTAACTCCTTCTTTATTAGATATACAGAGTCACATATTTAGCCTCTCAAAGGGCCACCTGTCACACATCACCGTCAAGAAAAGAAAAAAAGAATGACAACAAAAAAAATCACATATCAAACCATTCAATAACAATATAGCCAAACGCTATCAGAAGCGTATCGCGTAAAAAAAAGCACAGCTGTTTTTGTTTGTACTTATTCATTCGTTGCCTGGTTGTAGTAAATGTGCGTTCCGTTACCAACTATAGAGTGTGACGATAAGAATAACTAAGTGGGCGCCCGTTGACTTCAAACAGCGCGTAAACACGAACAGTAATCCGTGTGTTATTCATGAATCCGCAGCAACTCACCCGCCTTCCACCTCGTATAAGTATTTTGTAGGTTTCTTGCAGCGCGGTCAACCGCCTGACCAGCTAATCAGTGCTCCTTTTGCACCGAGCTCATCGCGTCTATACTTCCGTGCACCACCACCTGCGCCAATCGCGCGGGGCTCTATTTTGTTTTTTTTTCCCACTCCAGTTTCGCACTCTTCTTTCCTTCCATCGGCCAGCATTGTAGCACTGTGTTGTTGTGTTTCTCTATCATTTTCTTTCACTATTTGAAATTTGGGACTGCACCTTGCTCGGGCCACCGTGAACACTGATAGCCGGGGCACTGGACCTGTCATGCCGTGCGTGACCGCCACCACAACATTTGGCGAGGCTCCTCAATGCAGCACGTTTTCTCATCTGTTTTCTCGGTCGTGCGAACGAGCGACAAACATACAATAAGGTCGAAGGGAAATCGGATAGAATAGGAGCAGTTTGAATGGAAGAGGACGTCTACATAGGGTAAGAATAGCCGATACGAAAAAAAAAAATGAGCCGGTGGTTGCTGACTTGTTCGATGCGTCGCGAAGAAGAAACTCGCCGAGGTGTAATCACGGGTAAGGGCAACCACGTCTAATCGAAGGAGAAAGAAGAGACGACAATGAATACACGAGAAGATTCGGGGGGGGGGGGGTGAGGAGGGCGGAGTATTCACGAGGCATCTGCCGAAGAAAGTTCCCATTGTACATCGACCGCGGCTCAGTCGAGCAACCGGAGCACTCTTATCAGGGCACCAAGTTTCCGCTTTTCTTGCGTCACGCGCACACCTTCGCGCTGGTCTCTGTCGCTGGTCCCTCACTCGCTCCCTCTGTGTTGCTGAAAGGAAAATGAGATGTTGTTAGCGCGTTGCCGCAGCACAATGCGGGACCTGTGTGGGGCCTGAGCGTGAGGTGTTATTGCCCACCTTGCGTGTACCGTCATTTTCATTCTTTTTTTTCACGTTTTCCCTGTGAAGTTATGTTATTCACTGCCCCCTTTTACGCTGGTTGCAGTTTCATAGCGTTCAAGCTCCTGCTGCAACTGGGGAAGAGTGCTGTTTTGCTTGTTCCGAAAGGGCAGTGGACTGAAAAAAAAAAAACGTTAGCGCTCGTAAACGCCGCGTTAAACAAATGAACGCCAGCAAGAAGAGAGATATGCATAAAAATGCATTGGCGAAAGTAAAATAAAAAAAACGTGTAAGCTGAAAAAGAGCACGTAGAGTTTAAACGTATTGTTCTAAATTAAATTCGATATAAACGTGCTTTGCGAAAATGCGCGCTGATGCGTAACAAGGCCATTTAAGGAGAAGGAAATATAAGAAAGAAAACGGAAGTGCTGGGTAATCTATCCATAGCAATTAGCGATCGTTTATCGGTCTAAACCAGGATCCCGAAAGACGCTGGGTTTAATTATTTTTTTGCTGTCTGAGAGGAAACAAACTAAAGCACATCCATATATTTTTTTCCTTGCCTCTTCTTCCCCAAGTGATTTCGATTCATAAATGCTTACTTTAGCCCACCAGTCAATAGGTTTTTAGTGTCCGCGAAATATTGATCACCCTACCATGCATGACACTGCGCACGTGCAGTGACATCTGTGGCTTCTTGCGCGTGCGTGTTTTGAATGAATGAACAGATTTTATTTCTAAAGAGATACAGAAAAACGAAGCGAAGCTAAAGGCCATTCGGCCTGACGTGGCATCGCTTCGTTTTTCATGATACATGAAAGCTCCTTAGTTCTGGGACTACATATCTCGAAAAGTTAGCAAGAAAATCGGAACGCGATAACGTAAGCACTCACGGAGGGCATGTATTCAACAAATTTTTTTTCTAATTTAGCGCAAAAGTATATATGTTTACCGCGTACATGAGCCATATCCGCGAGATTTTATTATGTATCCCTCAAATGTGTGTTTGCTATACACTTAACTAAATTAGTATATTGGTATGCCTCAGCAGTGGTAGTCTGCCGCTAAATGTGAGGTCAGCCGTTCTGTCTGTCGCTGACGGCAGCGTTCCAGTGTTGCGAGTTGCAGAAAAAAAACTTTCACATAAGATGTTTCCAATCAACTCGACAGCGGAAAATATGAGTACAGGACCCTGAGAGCGGAGATGTGAACAGCAAGGCGGAGACAAAGAAGAAAGAAACACCATGAATTCACTTAAAAAAACGAAGGAGCCCTTTACTCTAATTCTGCTCTAAAATCAACCTGCAGTGTTGCCAGTAAACACCTGGTTCTCTGTACCACAATTCCAAATATTACTTGAAGCTTGACATTTCATTCCCCTCGATGCATTTCTTTCAACTAATCATCCGAAAATACAAGTGTGTCCGTTACTTGAAATGTCGCTGTAGAGACCAAGCAGAGGACCTTCACAGTGGCCGGCGCTTTTCCACCTCGGACGTCCTGCTATTGCAGCCCACCTTCAACAACGAGTGAGGCGAAACGCTGCCCATCGGTAGAGAGAAGAAATAAAGCGTATATTTACAAAACAAGAGTGAAGTACCATCATTACGGCACAGTTTGCGTTCCTGCTTTATCGAGAATGACTGTTTTCATTGACTAAAGCCACTCAACTGGCAGAGAACGTTCGCCTTGTCTCATGCGCTGGTGATAAAGGCGTCTAAGACAAGTAACCACGCGTCAAATTAGCTGTGGAACACAGCCCGTGCAACCGCAACAGCTGCAAACTAATCACTTCAATGAAAGCAATGAGCGATAACACAGTCCGTGTGTAGTGAGACCGATGTTGCCTTAGTGTAATCATTTGAAATAATACAAGACCACAAAAACTGCGGTGCGTGGCATTATACATGAAAGCTCCTTAAAAACAAGTCATTAAGCGAAAAAACAAACACCCTATGCAAATCGCCTTCTGATATATAACCAACCAAGTATTCTAACCACGTGCGAAGCGTAGATTGAGGGTACTGTTCACTCAACTAAAATGATAGAAAGTTGAAGTGTGGCAAAAGGAATGATCTCTTAGTGTAATATAATATATAAGGAACATATTGTAGCAAATATGCTTTTTTGTACGTGATGATACAAACCTTTTGTATGCACTTGTAGTCAAAGAAAGAACAAGCCTTTTTTTCATTCATTTGATTTTAAAAACATGCAACTGTCGGCATCATTTTAACGTCGACGCGCACTGGGTATTGTCACGTTACATGCAAAACAAAACATTATACGCTCTTACGTATTAGCAGTTGATTCAGCTCAGAGAACATATTCGTGGAAAGACCATGAGTACACACGTGTCACATGGATAAAGCTATGAACTCGCTTAGCCACCAGTATTGTTTCTGCGTATTGTCTGTACTAAGGCCGAGTTGATTATAATGGTTGTTACTTATCTCTGATACACGTTCATACCAACTGAAAAATGGGCCGCATTTGCACTATTCTAGCGTGGCCCCTATTTTTACTGGCAGGCAATTTCACAACAGCAAAAGGTAAGCAAAAGATACGTTGATGCCAATTTCACCTTTGAGCCCGATTGTAACGCGCACACATATTTTTGTGGCTATACTTGGCGAAAGAAAAAAAAGTGATCGTTAGAATTGTGCAAATGCGGTGTCTGTAGCTGCCTAATTACTGTCACCTAAATGCGGAAAAGATTTTTAAAAAAGCACTTCCTAGGACTCTCACAAGTTTCTTGATGCGTGACGTGACGGACGCTGGAGGGGTGAGCGCGTGCATTTTGCTCCAAAAACTCGACGCCGAGTCAGAAAGGTCGCAGCGTGACGCGCATTCATCCGTGGGGCCGCAGGAAGGCACGCTACCACGCAGTCGAAATCACCTGCGGCATTAGCGAGCACTGGTCGCATTGCGACTTGGCTCGTGAATAATGAAGCCACACGAAGGGAGGAATCCGCGCCCACCCACGAGATCAGTAATCCAGAATGCCGGAATGCGCTCCACAGGCCAACTCTGTTGGCTGCACGGCCGCCATCTGTCCGCTCACCCCGACCATACACGGGGCTTGAGTTGTGATTAAGGCGGAAGGACGGGCACGTCGCGCGTAATTAGCGTTCCGCTGACACACCGCGCAATATTTTTGATGAGTGCGCGTAGAACGAAGGGAAAGCCACGTTGCCGGGCATAATGTAGCACAATATCGTTTCGTACGAAAGGTCGCAAAATCAGGATTCATTTTTTTTGTTTTGCGGGCGTCGTCACCGTTGTTGAGTTGTGGTTGAGCACGCGACACCTCGTCGATCGAAAGCGGAAGAGTCTCACTGTTGAGGTGCTTCTAGTACTTAAAGATGCCTGCAATTTCACGTCGTGTTTAGAAACATACGACGTTGGTGTTAGCATACTAGCTTAAAACGTGAAAATCAAATTTTGGTAGTTTTCTTTTTGAAGTTTGCTGAGTGCGACAGAAACTCTGGAAATGGGTAGGAGTTCAGCACGGGTAACATTTTTGTAAAGTGCTAAACGTTTCAAGAGTTAGACGACCATCGAAAGGCTGTTGTTTATTGTGTAACTTCCAACACGAGTTTCTTTTGGTAAAATCGCAGAAGTGTCATTACCTCTGTAAAACAGTGATGTAAAACAGTGAAAGCAATTATGCGGGCTAGTTGGCGGTAATTGCTTACCCTGTTTATGTGTCTGCTCCTGTGTCTGCGTGTTTATTTTTTCATTATTTTTCACCATATCGAAATTAACGACAAAATGCATGAATTTTTCGCTACCAAAAGAAAAAGTGTGCTTCTCCTGAATAAGTTTAGTTGTGGGGCAGAGCACGCTTTACGGGAAAAAGTAGTTCAACGTTTTTTGTTTCTTTGTTTTTCGAGGATCGCATTGTGTTGCATATACACAAATTTTAGGTGCCGGAGACACTCCCAAACTGTCACCGTGTCTGATTAGGAGCTAAATATTTGAATATCGTGAATGCATGTGGAAGTAATGACCACCTTTACTTTGCGCATGTCATGTCTTTCGCAGATGTCACTTCGACACCCTCCCCACCCTCACTTTCCCTATTCGCTCCACAGACTACACCCAAGAGATAATTGTACTTTGTGTCGTATCGGTTACGACGTCTGTGTGTGTGTGTTCTGACAGAACAGACCAATTTAAGCCCCAGGACGGCGCACCTAAGTGTAGTAGCACATTGTCGTTAACACTGCTCGTAAAATATGGATTAGTTTATTAAAGACACTATCAAACTATCACTGAAAAATACCTTGACACATCTGGCACTGTGTAATAAAATACCGGAGCACGGACGCACAGCTGACTGCCGTACTGTGTTGAATTTTGAACTGTGTCAAGGCTAAGTGGATTTTTTTTCTTCTCAATGTTTTATTGGTGATTAGCCGTAATGCCACTGTATAGTCTGGGACGGGTTACGGCAGCTTGTCAGGCATTAATTTGCCTTTTTGCCAACCCTGCCCCTTACTTGTGTCTACTGTACTTTGTGTACTGTACTTTGTAATAATAATAGTAATAATAATAATAATAATAATAATAATAATAATAATAATAATAATAATAATAAAGGTATGGTATAATGCGCACCTGAAATATCAGAACTGCTTGGTTTGACTTTCACTGCAGAAATGCTATGAGCTGGCAGCCAAAATTTATCTTACGTGCTAACCACGCAAAAAACGTCACAGGAGTTGCAAAAGGTGAAGCATCTGGCTTAGCGCAGCAGGAATGAAAAGTATAATGAACGCGCCCTATTAGGTTGTCATCGACGATAAATTCTTCGGTTTAGAGCGAAACAGAAAATGAAAAGAGGGAGGCAGGTAAAATAACTAGAAGGTAGTATCCTGTAGGCTACCCTGCACTAGGATGGGAGAATATGGAACTGGCAAGAGAGACAGAGACGTAAAAAATAAATAACACACACACACACACACACACACACACACTCACACACAGTCGCAAGCGCGCGCGCACCTGTGTGAGAAGAATATATAAAGACAGCAAAGCATTGTATGCAGAGTCGTTCACATAGGCCAGTAGATCGCAGGAAGCCTAGTAGTGTTTGTGCCGCTGTTTTCTGCAATTTCAAGTCTCGACAATGGCGGAGAATTTTTCTCCTCTTTGTAATAATAATAATTGGTCAGCTTTAACGTCCGAAAAATACCACATCATTTTGAGAAACACCGTATTGAAGGGCTCCGGAAATTTCCACCACCTAGGGTTGCTCCCGAATCTGAGCACACGGGAGTCAAGCATTTTCGCCTCCTTTGAAAATGCGGCCGTAGCAGCTGGAATTCGATCCCGTGACCTGCGGAATAGCAGCCGAGTGCCTTAGCCACTAGAGCACCATGGCGGGTTTTTTTCTATGTGTAAATTTTGTTGACTCTCACGACACTAACTGTGTACAGGGCCGGTATGTTTAGCGCTCTTTTTGCATCCTCGTAAGCTAGTCATGTGCAGCCACCGAAATACAGCAGATTCAATTTCAAACTTACGTCTTATGACTAAGAAAGGACGGGAGATAAAAAAAATATACGAATACTGCATAAACTTGTCGAAACCGTGAGACGTGTCATTGCAAGTCATTCTATCTGAAGGCGAGCTGCGCCGCAAAGCACCTTTAAGCTCATATAAGTCTGAAAGCTGCTCCAGCAGATTCTCGCTCCGGCACCAGCCACTTGCTCGGATAGAATAATATTTACAGCAGCATGTGTTACAGACGAGTTAGATGCGTGCTCCACATTTCTGCTCTATCGCTCAACCAGCAGCGGCACTTTGTCGCAGAAGCTTCTCACGTGCGTAGTAATTCTTCTTTGCGCAGAGCATGACGAGGTCGGTAATCGAGAATTGAAAAAAAAATGGCGATATGTAGACTCTACACATATTACAATGTTTTTTTTTGCGTCTTCTACGCACAGTGAGCAACAATAATGAAGGATCGTTGATATGCTTGCGCCGTGGCTTCCGAAATGTTGGGTGCTTCTATACACATGAATTTTACAAGAAACGGTTCCTTTGGTGTGCTTTTTCGCGGTTGGCACGCATGCTTCAAGCTATGCAGACACATAAGTGCGAGTACGAATATGCCACGTTTATTGAATTCTATTTCGTTGTTTATCATTTACGCGTAAATTCTAGTTCCAATACGTTTCACCAGTAGAGTAGGATGAAAACGGGAAAACAAATCGTACTTCGTTTTCTGTCACTGATGGTCTTGTGAACAATACGCCCCCCCCCCCCCCATTTTTTTTACTTTGAAATGTACCATATGGAAAAAAATTGCGAAGTGAAACAATAAGCATTGTTCACAACTTGTTTGTGGCTGGTAGCGTGTAACAGAAGAGCCAAAACGTACCATTGTAACTTAAGATACATGCTTTAGTCACGCCCTACAGGATTCTGTGCAGTCTCCCACAAAACAACAAATCTCCAGGTGTACAGGACTCCATTTATGTGCGCATACGCCAGATGGACGCATCTGCAGACAGATAATTGCACGTTGTATCCACGAGGTGGGACTTCACAAACCTTAGCTTTAAATACTGCGGTAAGCAGTGGCAACAAAAATAAAAACTTTTAATTGCTATAGAAGCGACGTAACTGTAACATGTCACGTACCTGTAAAGAAGGCAAGCTGTTCGATGTCGGGGGTGCACATATTTTCCATATTTGAGGATAATGTTGGGCGCATTTGTGACATGAAAAGCGCAGTAGTTGTCGAGCAAAAAGTGTGACTAGAAAAAGATTGTGGTACATAATCACCACGATGTATGGTTTTCCCAAGTAAACTGCAAATGACTAATAAAGTGATCGGTAACATGATGATTGTCGGCTGTGGTGGCCGAAATGGGATTCGTGGTGCTCCTGCGCCAAAAACAGGAAGAGTCGCTTGTGCTCCTTGGCACTAAATGTCTCTCTTATATGAAACACCACTTATGTGAGTGACCGGGAATACAGCAATATATAGCAATCTTCCTGTTCCTGCGCAGGAGCGCCACACACCCCATTTTGATTGATTGACTGACTGACTGATTGATTGATTGATATGTGGGGTTTATTGTCCTAAAATCATCATATGATCATGCGAGACGCTGTAGTTGAGGGCTCCGGAAATTTCGACCACCTGGGGATCTTTAACGTGCACCCAAATCGGAGCACATGGACATACAGAATTTTCGCCGCAATCAAAAATGCAGCCACTGCAGTCGAGATTTAATCCCGCGACCTGCGGGTCAGCAGCCGAGTACCTTAGCCACTACACCACTGCGGCGGGGCAAGTAGTTTTGGCACGTCAAATCTCAACAATTTTTATTAACTTGGCAGATTTCGCACTTGCTCACAAGATAATGACACTTTTTTGTCAATACATTCGTTTTTTTTTCTTACACCCCTGTACAATGGCGGTAGAAGTTCGTACACTTTCTTCTGAGCTCGGGTGGCAGACCGCTTTTAGAAGAGGCATCTGGGGGTCGGATGATTCCTGATTCTAGTTATGGAGTTTGGAATGTTCAAGATCAGTAAATACCTCAAAAAGAAACACTGAGGCGTTCTAAACAGCAACATAATTGCTGTTCTGGACATTTTTTTACAAAAAGGTGCACCTAACGGGGAATAATGAATGGTTCTTCTCTCTTAGATATTGTCACGGGGTCGTGATGTCGACAAAGGGAGTAGACTGCAGTTAGGAGAAACAAACTGTTTATTGCGCCAAACTTCTGGCCGGTGAACGAAAAAAAGTCAGATTACAGTGATACACACGGACACGGAGAGCGGTGAACTAAGCGTCGTCCGCCGACCAAATGACAAGCGGCGGTGAATTAAATGTGTCGGCATTTATACATGTACCGACGAGTATTCCAGCGTTATCGCTGGCGGCCACGTAAGTTCCAGAATTATCGATAATGTTTGCGTTGTGCGCGTAATCTTAACAAAATGATCTACTACAGTCCCGAAGCTTCTGGAATACAGCAGGCGCGGTTTGCCTTGAACATTGCTAAGAGTGTAACGGTGCAATCACATAACTTGAAGAAGGAATGTGGCATTAGTGTCATTAAATTCCTATGAAGACACTGCTTTGTTGGATCGGGCTTCTCTGCAGTTCTTATCTAGCAGCACGAAAACAAACAGACTTCACGCAATGTTTTTTCAATCCAAGAGTATTTTTACAAACGTAATAGAGATCTTCATGGCATCTACACTGTGTTTTGCCTCATTTTTCGGCACATAAAGTGGCGACAAAGGACTACATTTGCTCAGTACTGTCTCAAATCGCTTTTTGATAACTACTGACTTCATTTATTTTTCACCTACTCTGTATTTTTTGTTTGTATGTGCTATCTACTGAGTAAAAAACAACGGCCACGTATCTGCGTCCTTCACTGGCAAAGGTCATCGAGAGACGATAGTCGTCTGTCTGGTGAGCGAAAATAACACTTTTATTCGACAGTGTGCGTGAACAGATCGGTGATTAAGTGCTGCGTGAAACATGGACGCCATCTGGCTGTAATTTAGAATCAAAAGTTTTTCTAAGACGCAGAACCACCAGTAGGTGGCTGCACAGTGTCGTTATATAGCGAAGCGTCCAAAACACAAGCTTTTTTCTTGATAGCTTCGCATTGTCAGCGCAGCGTAATAAGCACTGTGGTCTTCAGAATCACGTATTTATGCATTTCATAACGAAGGTAACACACTACCTTATACTTAGGTATTGATGTTTCTCTCAAGTATGCGTAATACTTGCTTTTTAATTGACAATCTTCACATGTGTGAATGCAGCAAGCAGATTAAGATGGCTGGGCGTTGTGGAAGTATTTAACTTTTCGACGGTTGGTTCAATCGTGCGACACACAAACAGACGGACAGTTATAGCAATACTAATGCGTTGACGCATTCCAACACTTTCGTCTTTAAAACAGTCCTCTGGCAGTAGAACCACTCGAAAATAAAATAAAATAATACAATGAAACAAAGATGAATAGAACTCATATCTAGTGACATTGCACCTACTTTTGCATTACACTGGGTAATAGGACGTTAATTAACTATGGCATTACTCGCTCTGTCTTGGTCAAGAAAAACAAAACGGGATTGAGAAGTAACACGTTTGTTTTTGCTTTTTCATTTTTCGAACTTCTATGGTGTAACGTAGAACCCTTAACGAGGCTTGAACTCTCGTTCATCACCGCGTCATCGTAAGCCCCTTCTATTTTATCGCTAATTCAAACCCCTATTTTTCATGGTTAAGAGGCTCACAGGCTCCCAGAGATTGGTTGTGCCCTATCAGTTTCTTCTTGTTAGGCTACTCTAACATACACACTTCCGTTTTCCCACTCATTTTGTAACAAGCGTTCCTGGTTTAAGCTCCCCGTGTTCGAAATGCTATAAAACCTCATTCTCTGGAGACTAAGAAACCGGGATTTACAGAAACTATAGCTCCCTCGACAACGTACACGAGACCTCGGTGCCGGTGCAGCGTCGCGTGGCAAGTGCGGTGTCAGCTGAAGCTGAACCTAAAGTCTTATTGCATTCGCATAGCCGGTTTTCTGCAAGTACGCCTGTGGTCTGCATAGTAATTTAACTGCTCTAAGTCGGGATTGGTGCGTGCCACCTAGCTTCGAACCGGTAAATGAGTGAATGGTTTTCTCTGAGTTATTTTCTGCACGTACTAGAGCTCGTAAACATGCGTGGCTGTGATCACGTCAGGAACCCCAAGAATGCACTCCCACGGGAGGCGAGGGGGGGGAGGGGGAAAATGAAATGCATGCCGAGGAACTTCCTCTTGGTACGCGACGCATGGTGAACAAAAGGAGCATCCTCGTCTTCTGTCATGGAACTTTGAAAACCCGGCTGCATTGTCGTTTGAGTGGACAACCTATATTATGCCCGTCCATGCGCAATATAAAGTTGAACTTCGGCATTGCTCCTTAATTCCTCCCCTTCATTTAAATAGAAAATTATGTTATTTTGCGTGTCAAAAGTGTATTATTATTATATGCAGCGAGTTGTAGTCAGAGATTGTGGATTGATCTTGACTACTTTGACTTTCTTGACGCGAATCTACAATAAATATTTTCCTATCGCATGTTGCATTTTACCAAAGACCCCGAGTTCAGCAGCGCAATTCCTCAGTTCAGAGCCGAGCCGGTTTTGTATATACAAGAAAAATTACCTCTGTAATGTCAATCGAGCTCTATTCAGAGTTATCGGAAATTGAGGACAAGCGCGACTAATGATCATTGTTGAAAAAAATAAGTATACTTTGGCCCTTCATTTCCTTAGCCCTTACTGCCAAAAGAAATGGAGATATCTTAAGTGAACTTGATGTGTCTTGTGATCGTCTTTTCTTTTTATGCTCGCTGACAAGATTGAGGAGAAGCTCAGAAATTACGCTGTTCTTTCACTGTCGCGTGGACTGCCACGCAAGCGAATTTTCCTCAACTATTCGCTTAAGTGAGATCGAGGGTGCCATAAATTAGGGGGCTGGTTTGCTTTAGGAGATCTTTGTGCGCAGATATGCGATTGGAGTGATTTAAAACACGGAGTGGTTGGAGTGATTTCACGACGCCCGCCGTCGTGGGCTTCTGCATCTGAGGTTGCGTTGGTGCGCAAGAGAGCGGGGATTTGATTCTCGGAGACGATGCCCGCATTTTGAAGGAGCCAAAATAAAAAAAGTGCCTATGTAAGTATAACAAGGTAGAAAGAGAGAGAGGGAGATAGATGAAAGGGAAATAGTGAGAAATTAAATGCGATTACATTTCGTTTTTTTTTGTACACTAAGAGCAAGGTAAAAATTAAACTTGTTAAAAAGTACTACATGTTAAAAAGTCTAAGGGGCTCAAACTTGTTTTGCAGTACCCCATTACGGCGTGCATCGTGATCCCAGTCGTGGTTTCGGCATGCGATATCTTAAAATTTATTAAACATATTTTTGTTTGAAATTCAAACAGTGACAGAAGTCCGACTTAAAAGTTATTGCTATGTCTTAGGTTGCGAAGTCGGCTCAATGATGACATTATCCGGCTGGTTGACCTGCTGTCTGTCTCTCATGTGCAACAATGTTATTATTGTTTACTCTTTCACTGGGTGCAATACCGCACATTTTGATAATTATGAAGGTTTTCGAAATGTGGCAAGGCACAATGTCAATGCATATCACGTTTTGCCGCGAAAAAAACAAATATTATGAAGGATTACAATCAGTGATTATCCGGATGCTGTTTCGCGAGGCACTTTGTTAGGAAAGCCTATTTGACGCGGTTCACACCGGCCATAAGGATGGTAATGACTGTTGGTTCTCAAGAAAACGTTAATTTTCGTTCCATCTTCTTACATACATACATACATACATACATACATACATACATACATACATACATACATACATACATACATACATACATACATACATACATACATACATACATACATACATACATACATACATACATACATACATACATACATACATATGGGTGATAAAATGAAGATCATGCACTGAGGGTGTGCTTGGTTGAGTGCACACAAACGCGAACCATGAACTGAGAATATAAGCGCATCAGCGTAAGCAAGAGTTACTTATACATTATTTTGCTGATGGTGAAGAAGTCGAATAATTTGTTTTCGCTCTTTCTCTCGCTTTTGTATGTATCTTTTTCATCTGAAGCCGTGGACTATTGAGCGGGAGCAGATCATGAAACTACTGGCGGTTAAAATTGGTATTTGATTTGTTGCGCGTTTAACACATGCAAGATCTATATAAGATTGAACGCTCCGCCACATTCGAAAATGTCACCACCAAAGTTGGAGGACAGTTTCGCCATGTTCTTTGTAGTCATCGCACTGCGTGAAATGTAAGCGGGCGTATATTAGTGCCCGTTGGCAAGCAGTGCCTGAGAGAAGTTCTGGCCAATGCGGGCGGATGCGGGGTTCTGAGGAGGCTTTCCGGCGCGCGTCGCTAGGTGCGCCCTACTCGCATCAGCGTTAGAGTAGCGAGAGAGGTGGAAGGGGGGATGAGGAGGGAACGAAGAACAGCGTACTTCCACTCTTGGCCCGTAGCGAGCGAAAAGCCCGCGGGTCCAGGCTCCGAATGGCACGAGAGAGAGGGCGGGTAGAAGCGGCTAGCTCGAAGTCGGAGGCGGAGAGTGGAAAGAGAGAAAAGAGGAAACGAGGGAAAGCGCTTGTGCCGTGGTCTCCGGTGCCAGTCCACGTCTCGCGCTCAACCCGGGTCCGCCGGGGTGCCGGCTTCGCTCGCGCGCGGCCCCACTTGTCGGGAGCTCGACCGCCGCCCCCTTCACTACAGGGACCACTCATACTGCGCACATTCGCAACTTTGCATAGCTCGACCAAGTTTTGTTCATTATTATTTCTCCGCGAATTTCTCGGTACACGCATGTTCGGTCGTCTATTTGTTTTTGTGTGTGTGTGTACTCCATCTACATGTTACACCAGTCGGACGAGATATAGAAAGCAGTGTGAGCGCCCCTTGTTCCTGTTTCTTAGCCTCGTTCCTTCCCTATAGCACCTGCTCACTACTCGTCTGTTCTCGCCACTCTCATCAAGTCGCTGGCCTTTTACCTAAAAAATCAACAGCTGATCTCGTCCGACGAGAATCATTCCCTCCACTACCGGTTCGTCAGTACTGGATCTCCGCGGCATCAGCTGCTTGTTCGCCCTCATAGAGCCAGTTGAATATTTAAGTCTAGGCAATCGCTTGTATGTTATTATTTCCGTCTGTCTCGTGAAAGGTCTCCTCCAGCACTACGTTATTTCTTTGTCCGTTTTCTATGTAAGCCACAAAACTTGTTGGCAGGCTCGTTAGGCGACCTTCTCTGTAGTTGTCGCCAGGAAGCGTATTAGCTGAGACTTTATTTTTTAAAGAAAAAGGAAGTCCTTTACCTTCATCCACGACACGTCGTTCCTGCTTACGAACTGACCATCGTCGCCGAACGCTCCACACGTGCTTACCTTCAGTGTGCGAGAGCCGCGACTTCCGAAGATTATGGGCACAATGGATCGCAGCATGTCCCAGGATGGCGTGGGATTACGGGCCATCGCACGTTCGGAAGAAAGGTAAGCGACGCAAATCCCACAGACTGGCTTTGCAGAGCCTGCAGCCGCGGTGTTTCATCAGCGACTGAAGCACCGCGGCTTCTGAGCACAATCTCAATGCATGCGGCCGGCAGCGCGACTTTTGCCACTGACGCGGGGTGTCGGATCAGACGCTGCCTGCGCGAAGGGACAATATGTATCCGAACAAAATATATCAGGTGGCTGTCAGCATGGATGTCATACGCGCAAAAAAAGAAGAAAACAACAATAATCAGCTGTTTGTGAAAACTGATATTCTTAATGCAAGAAAATCATTATTTCGATCAATGCTTACGTATTGCGCTGAGCAGGAGTTGTTATCGTGGTGCAAAGAATAAATAAAAAGTGGAAAAAAACTTGAAGAATCAGAACCATAAGCTCTAAAGGATTTGTTATACCTTCTTCTTTTCTTATCCTGTTCTCTTATATACGATCACATTATGAAAGATGCATCACCATGTCCATGAAGTTTGTTCTTTCTGCCGGTCCCCACCACACTGTGAGTCTGTATTTGAGCGCGTTAAAAGGAGCTTTAAGTCGCTGCGTGCCTCTGCGGGTGTTTTGACTAACTACGTACCCAATGGATGTGTCTTATTCAAACGTTCACTTGACATTTGTCTGCACGGAACTTAACGAGAAGTTGGATCAAATTTTTTTCCGGCAATCTAGCAACTCAGTGATGTGTGCTTGACGATGTTTAAATACCATATGCTGTCAATAGAAGTTAGGTTTAGAAACGTCTCATGGAAACGCGAAATATGTCACCACCCTGAAAGTAATTGTTTGGAGGATGTCGGCAATCAGGCGACTTACATTTGTACATTTTTTGAACCTGAATGAATTCCTTCATTCTTATTCAGCTCCAGGGACAGCAGTTCTGCGAATGCAAGGTATTGAATTGAAAGGACGCTTTGTCTGTGCGCACAAGTCGCGAACCATGAAAATGCATACACTGCGTTAGGGGAAAAAAGTACCATAATGACTTTTTTTGCACAAACAGTTACAGGTTTTCTTAGTAAACACTTATATCTCCAACTGTTGTATAAGCCACTAGATAACTTGACGTGATCAACCTTGCGCGGCTGTTGAAAAACTATAAGCAGCTAAACTAAAGGCGTTACCATCATATAGCTTGTGTCAAATATGAGCGTAAAGGCAGATTCACGAATTACAATGATAGTTAATGGTGTTCAACGTCCAAAAATCATTATATGATTCCTAAAGACGCCGCTGTGAAGGGATCCGAAACTTTCGTCCACCTGTGGTTCTTTAATGTGCAACTAAATCTAAGTACACGAGCCTCGAGCATTTTTGCCTCCATCGAAAATGCGGTAGCCGCGCGCGAGATTCGATCCCGCCACCTGTGGGTCAGCAGTGGAGCGAGCACCTTAGCCACCATACCACCGTTGCGAGCAATTCACATAACCGAAAGCATCTCACTCTTGAGCGTTTCGCTATTTGAAACAGTCGATAGTCTGTGTTCTTTGGTTCACATCAATTTTTACAGCACTATTCGTATAGACACTAGATGTTTCACAATAATTCAAATGAGGTACGCTTGCACGTATTGCTTTTCACGTAAAAACTGAATGTATATAAACAAAAGCGGTCGACATCTGCGTTCTGAGAAGTGAAACAGTAAATATTGTAAAGAGCCCCAATTGATTTTTGCATGACATCTTTCTCAAGCACGAGCTATGATTGTACAATGGTTCCGCACCCACTCCGCTTCTGACGCGCAGGTCGCGGGAACAAATCTCGGCTGCGGCGGCTGCAGTTACGATGCAGGCAAAAGTGCTGTAGGCTCGTGTGCTCAGATTTGCGTGCACGTAAAGAAGCCTGGGTGGTATAAAAATTTTTGGAGGCCTTCACTACAGTGTCTCTCATAATCATAAAGTGGTTTTGGTACGTTAAACCTCAACAACAACAAAAATTAAAGCAAATAATTCTGCCCAGTGACACGCCTAAGCCTTTAAACTTTATAAGAACTGTGTAAAAGCGCATTTTTAAATTCTATTTTACATGGTATGTGAGGCTGTATTTTGTGTGTATGTTGACTTGAGCATGGTCCAAGTTTATAACGTAGCTCATCTCATATAAGAAGGTGGCATCATTCATTACTCAGTCTCCTCTGCACACCTTTTTTTTTAAATAAGAATGCTACAAAGGCAGTTGCCGAGTTTTAGACAGACCTCTCTTAAAAGGTGGCGTTGAAACGATTTATAAAGCACTTTGGGGGAACACTCTTGGGGTTTGAAGGCGTGTTTGTTCCCTTTTTAAGAGCTGACTTATATAAAAACATTACCTGGATCTGTCAGAGCTTTATGCCCTTTGTGTTACATAAGATAGAGAATCGCAATATAATTATGAGTGTATCGTCTGAAGATGAAAAACCTATCACCCGGAAAAGGTGATGACCTCTTGTTTTCCAAATTGAAATTCTAAGCACGCATGTAAGGCATATTACTCTACGTACAGTATAGCTGTTAACTAGACAAATGGTCGTTCCTTTAAATGTGTGCATGTTCCTGTCGTAGCGGCAAGAAGGAAGCTCGGGCTGCGCAAACGCAGGTGAAATCGTTGCAAGAATTGATTTAGCAGTACACTGAATATACGTGTACATGAATATCGAAAGCCACACACACTAAATAAGAATTACATAAGGGTTAAGGTCAAATTGGGGCTAGAACGTCTTCAGCCGCGACAGCCACATGTTTTTATTGCTCGAGTTTTCGTAACGCAAGTTTGGTATCATGTTGGTTTATGTTTACTCGAGGCTCGCAATATTGCCTTTTCATTTCAGAAAAAGTATACAGATTTTGATGAAGTAGCCTAGTAAACACCAAGTAATTGGCGCTCGCTTTCACGAGTTGGTGTGATTACGCAATCCTTCAATCAAGGACCCGGTGTAAGGTAAGAGAAATGCTGCGAAAAAAAAAAGAAGGTGTCAAGGCTAAAAGATGAGGACATAAGTGGCACAAGGGAACAGCGCAATCTTGTTTCTCGTCTTTATTTCGTAAGAGCATGGAGGATGGCAGTCGGAAAGAAATAGACAACAACGGCCACATGCTCAGTTTCAGAGAGGTGGAGTGAGCTCTCTTCATGATTTTTCAACGGGTTGATCCTGGTTTATTGAACTGTTTATAGTAGTCATCATTACCTTCCTTTTATAATATTGAGCTATTAAATAAGATGTCTCCTATTCATAATATATTTAAGGGCATAGAAATCTGCATTACGGACTCTATCAGCGGTGTGACTCCACAATATATAAATATACTAGACTACGCCCTTCAACTCTGCTGATTCATTATATGCAACATATTGTATATGTACATAGTGCTTCTGATTATATTCATATTTTTTGTGTTCTTCGTTGTAGTTTTTCTTATTTATTTTCTTGCCTCTTCAATACTGATTTCACATTGATAGAATAGCTGACTCTCACGTAGCCTACCTTCCCGTGTATTTTTTTTCATATATAAATAAGATCAACCAAAAAACTGCCCTGCACTGCGGAAAAAAATGTATGCTAAAATGAACTGAATAAAGTCATTAGGATAGGAAACAGCAAGCGTTTAAAAGAAATATTGCGTTCTAGAGCTTGCTCGATAGAAACTCAGTCTCGTGCCGTAATGTTATAGACAGTTTCTGAATAAATGACTTGATGTATGGGAAAACGGTTGCGTAAACGTTGAATTTTCACATGTTTTTTTTTTCTCGCAGAACATGTTATATCGTCGGTTTTAGTCTTTTACGTGTTACGCTTGCTAATATGTAACTGAGCCTCCAAATGTGCGTGTTGAATTGGGAGAAAAAAATTATGCGAATGGCAAACTATACACAGAAATAATACGTACTGTGATGCGCGCGCGTGTGCACAAAACAGTGACGCGGGATGTTTCGTTCAGGTGCATGTCCCTCAAGAATATCACCAGCGTTAACGCATTGCGTATCGCGCAGACATTGTTTTGCCACGAGTCGAAGAGGTGCCGCGGCTCCAAGATTAAAAAGAGCGTATGCAGTGTTGTCGTTAGGCATGCAAAACACGTAAAATCACTCATAGAAAGTGCACCAGGTTATTGAGTGTTTGAAAAGAGACAGCGAAGGACACATATGGCCCCTTCCAGTATTGCGACGACATTCTAGTTTTTCAAAAAACGAGTTAAAAAAACAAAAAAGTTCAGTATTTGGAATTCATCGTTCCGGTTCCATCTGCTGCTTTTCCTGTAACTGTGGTGTTCTCACGTAATTTTGTTGCTCCCCTTAAGTGGAGCGTTCTCGCGAGCTGCTGCGATGGCGTAAGTGAGACCTGGGGCAATCCGCTGGAACTTCACGAAGTTTACATCTCAATTTATCTACCAAAGCAACGGCAATGTCCTTGTACGCTTTGCGACAAAGCTAGTGAAAAACATAAGCATGTGCATGGCCAATGAAAGGTTCTCACGAGTTAGCTGATCAAGGTTACATTTTGGACAAACGTGGGCTTCTATTTAAAAATGAAAGTCTGCTTCTAAGTGGCATTCCTCAATAAAATAGAAGTGGCACTCTATGCGCTCATGTATACATGAAATAATTTCGTTACACCAGCAGCTTAGCAGTTCAGTCTCAAATGTGAATTATTTCTAAAAAAACAAGGAACCTTGGGAAAAGATGGCAGATTCTTGCGATGTATCTGGTTTTTTGAACTCGACCTGTAAAATTTGAGCTCAAGTTAGCCGCACATCTTACGCTGTAAATACGAGCGAAATCGTTCCACAGTTCAGTCGGGTCGGCACACGCACTATATGCACAGAAAGGGATACTCGTCGCCAGAGTGAGGGCAGAGATGCATAGCAGGTGCACGTTCATTAAATCAGTTCCGCAAGAGTCGTATATCTGTTTCTAGAACAAAATGTACGAATAGGGCTCATGATTGCCCCCTCTAAAACGCTTAGGTACGTTGTACCTTATAACGGGAGACGCTAGTGTTAGCGATTTCTGTTTCGGCATAACAAGCCAACTGATTGCTATGTCATAGTACTAATGCGACTTTGCTTGACGGCAGTATTTCAGCTTGTAGCCTATAGTATACGCTCCGAAGTTGTAATGCCCATACCAAATGTACCACCAATTTCAATCACGTTTTCAGTTTCATAACGACTTAATTAATGCTTACAGCAAATAAAACGATGCTTTCAAAAGTTTAGTGGCTATTGCGCCCAATTCTTCATAATTTCTTACATAACTGAATTTTCAGCAACAATAAGTTATAACACTGAAGCCAGCAGGAATGATTCCCATTTGCCACCCTGTTCTTCTGTGTTTCTTTTTTTTTCGCTTTTTTAATATGCCTCATACAAAACATCATAGCGCGGTAATCGCTTTCGCTTTATATGAACTTCATAGAAGCGATTGTGAAAAGCGTGGTCTGCAAGGAGCAAATTGGCCTGAGGGAATGGAGTTACTGCTTACGATGCCGTCCAGTAGGAACATTACGTTAACTAAAATAATCAACTGAAAAAAAATTTGTTTGAACACTGTTGAAGAGGGTATGGATAGAGTGCCACACAGTAAAAAAGAGGCTAATTTTACTAAGTTCGAGGGTGCCAAGAAGGAATGAATATAGAGCGGCGAAACAGCGTCACTTGTGATTTCGGGTGAAAACAGCACTTATTTAAAGCTAGGATCACCACTTTTAGATGGGTCGATGACCAGAATGGCCAATTATTTGCTGTTATTTTATAACAAGCAGGCGTATTGTGCAAAGCGAAGGCGTTACGAACTCCTTGTTTTGTCGAGCCGTTGATCACATGAAAAACGCCGGGCCTGCGCGGAAGGCACAGCACAGTCGCAGCGAAAAACTGCTGCAAATAATTCATTAAAATTGTCTGCCTTATCATTCTGGGATACCTCTATGCTTGCTTACGTTTGTATGCAAGCCCGTATCGGCTTGCCCCGCCGCGGTGGTGTAGTGGCTAAGGTACTCGGCTGATGACCCGCAGGTTACGGGTTCAAATCCCGGCAGCGTGGCTGCATTTCCGATGGAGGCGGAAATTTTGTAGGCCCGCGTGCTCAGATTTGGGTGCACGTTAAAGAACCCCAGGTGGTCGAAATTTCCGGAGCCCTCCACTACGGCGTCTCTCATTATCATATGGTGGTGTTGGGACGTTAAACCCTACATATCAATCAAAGCTTGTATCGGCTTTGCAACTTATTCTAAACCCTTCGTAGTTTGCTCGTGAAGCATTGTTCGTTTCGCTAAAGCAAGTTGACAATGTGTGCTGAAGACGTATTGGTATAATTACGGCGTGACTGCACAAAGAAAAATATGTAATAGACAGCTGGGCTTTGTATATTTTGCTTTATTTTGTGACTTTCACCCCGAAGCACTTTGTATTGTGGCGTTTATTGTGTTCGCGACTTTATTGTCTTTTTCCTTTTTTTCGCTGAATGTAAAAAATAAAATGAAAACTGAAAGAAAGCTTGGCCACAACAACAGAGCCGACTATCGAAAATTCAGTTATCAAAAAAAAACAGTAAAACGACAGCAACAACAAATAATAACCTTAATCTCAAAAGCTTTAACAGTCGAATAAATTGTCCTTTTTGGTCATGTCGATGCTTCTTTTTCGGCATATACGGTCCAGTCATGCCATCGAGCCGCTCCATAACTGGGCACCATGAAAGATCACTTTCAGATCGAAATTCAAACGCGCTCTCATGCCTCGCAGTATGCGGAAATGTTTTATCCGGGACAGCCATGCGCCGCTCCGCCATTCGTCTTTCGTGCACAGACGACAGCGGCTTATGCAAAGTCGTCCACTCATATGGGAACTATCCCCGCCTGGTTATATGAGCTAAAAATTCACGGCGCTTCCGCTGACGGCGCGTGTCGTATTCGTCGATGAATTCGAAACAAACAGTGTGTATATTGCGTGCCGCCTCGTATGGATCGGCACTTAACCTCGCTCCCTCCTCCTCACCATCGTCCCGCTTCCTCAAAAAGAAAAAAAAAAGAACCGTTGTCGTGCACTCGAGCTCAGCAATATTGTGCCACAAGTATAAAACAAATAAGCGATTGTGCGTACGCTTATGCTGAAGACCTTACTTTTCAAACTATGAGGGGGGAGGGGAGGCGTATGCGTAGCTTTTATATTGGTCGCATTTCTGCGGAAGGCACTATTACAGAGCATACATTTCGTGCTTTGCTTGCGTGCGCACGCATGCCATAGTAAGTAAGGCTACGGTGACATACCAACGCCACGCTCTTTCGTTTATTCTTTTCTTATCCCTAGGCATTTCGTTTTCTGTGAACGTGTGTTCTTATTTCCTTATTAAGGCCAGTTTCAAGAATGATAGAAATTTATTATAACGAAAAATTTAGAAGATCGCACGTACCTGGGAATCCACGTTATGCGAAGCATGCGGAGGGACGGTGACCCTGATGAATTTTTTTTTTTCTTTACTGAGCGGCACATAATCGCCCGTGATATGTGCCGTTGTCTGGCGGGAAGTGTTTCAAGACGTACGCAACGAGATTTTGACATTATTCATGTCTTGACCAGCGCATCATATTTGTCAAATTATCTTACCCTCTTATGCTATTTTTGGTTCAACCAAGTTTAGGGGGTGACCACGAGACCACGCAAACGTAAGCGGTTAGATAGATAGATAGATAGATAGATAGATAGATAGATAGATAGATAGATAGATAGATAGATAGATAGATAGATAGATAGATAGATAGATAGATAGATAGATAGATAGATACGCTCTAAGTCCCAGAAGTATGCCATGAAATACTGCCCATATAAACATTCATTTATTCACTTACGTATATGTACAGCTTGTTGCAGCTGCCATGCATCACGCTCAAACAAACAAGTGTGGATGCAAGACTATTTTTTTATTGCGAGAGCATTTATATGAACACTCTCATTCATGTATATATATATATATATATATATATATATATATATATATATATATGTGCCCCGTCAAAGTTGTGCTATATATATATATATATATATATATATATATATATATATATATATACATATATATATACATATATACATATACATATATATACATATATATACATATATATGCCCCGCCGCGGTGGTCTAGTGGCTAAGGTACTCGGCTGCTGACCCGTAGGTCGCGGGTTCGATTCCCGGCTGCGGCGGCTGCATTTCCGATGGAGGCGGAAATGTTGTAGGCCCGTGTACTCAGATTTGGGTGCACGTTAAAGAACCCCAGGTGGTCTAAATTTCCGGAGCCCTCCACTACGGCGTCTCTCATAATCAAATGGTCGTTTTGGGACGTTAAACCCCACAAATCAATCAATTATATATATATATATATATATATATATATATATATATATATATATATATATATATATATATATATATATATATGTGTATATATATATATATATATATATATATATATATATATATATATATATATATATATATATATATATATATATATATATATGCCCCGTCAAAGTTGTGCCTAGGCAGACACAAAATGCTTTCACGTAGGTTATTCGCAATTTCTTTTTTTTTTTTGAGTGTGCTGTACATCGCGCACATGTGCCACGAGTTTTAAAGACGATAGTCTTTCTTGGGAACTTTCGACGCAAAAATTTTTGTCTGTCTGTCTGTCTGTACAGTTATCTGTTTGTCTACCTTTAACGGTGCCGGGTACTCTAAACGGCACCAGAGGATACCTCAAATGGCCGACCCCATCCGCAGCGCCCACCTATGTTGCTCAAGGTTGAGCGTGCATGCTTGTACAATTGTCAATAAAAACATTGGCCCCGTATCTGCATGTAATCTGCAAATGTCGTCGAGAGACGAAAGTTTTGCGTGTGGAGAGAGTGAACAAAACATTTATTTGATGTTCTGCGCAAGAAAATCGGTTAATGGTATTCCGGAGGCGCTACGTTAGAGTGCCTCGAGCGTGCAGCGGAGGCGAACGAGCGCATCAAGTCACGTCACACGTGAGACATGAGCGCCATCTGGTAGTTTCTTTTGGAAAACAAAGCGCGTGGCCGTGCGTGCCCGTCTCAGAAGGTGATAAGGTGTAAAACGCGAGGCGGCGGGTAGGTGCCTGCCACCACCATCTCGTCTTAGCAAAGCGTTGGAAACATCCCGTTTCGTGCAAGGGTTGCATGGTAAGCGCAGCGTGATAAGCGCTACGGTCCTTAAAATTACTAATGTATGCGTTTTCTAGTAAGAGATGCATATGCAGAATATATGCGTGCGGTTATGGTGCCCATAGATGCGCAATAATTGCTTTTATTGACAATTGCACAAGCATGAACGCTCAACCTTGTGCAACGTTGTTGGTCGCTGCGGATGGTATCGGTCATTTCAAGTACCCGATGCTAGTAAGAGTGGACAAACAGACAAATGTACAGACAGACAGACAGACAGACAGACAGACAGACAGACAGACAGACAGACAGACAGACAGACAGACAGACAGACAGACAGACAGACAGACCAATATTTTTGCGTCGAAGGTCCCGAAGGAAGACTATCGTCTTTAAAAGCAATTATTGCGCATGTCTGGGGCACCACACAACACGTATATATTCTGCATGTGCGTCTCTTACTAGAAAAGGCATACATAAGTAATTTTAAGGACCGTAGCGCTTATCACGCTGCGCTGAACATACAACGCTTACACGGAAAGGCAAGTGTTTCCAACGCTTTGCTAAAACGAAACGGTGGTGGCACCTACCCGTCACCTTGCGTTCTACCACCTTATCTCCTCTGAGACGGGCGCGCACACCCATCTCAGAGCCACGCGCTTTGTTTTCTAAGACAACTGCCTGATGGCGCTTATGTCTCGCGTGCGACGTGACTTGATGCGCTCGTTCGTCTCCGCTGCACGCTCGAGGCACTCTAACGCAGCGCCTCCAGAGTACCATTCACAAATTTTCTTGCTCACAACATCAAATAAAAGTCTTGTTCACTCTCTCCACACGCAAGACTATCGTCTTTCGACGACATTTGCAGATTACATGCAGATACGGGGCCAATTTTTTTCTTAAAATTTTCTTTACATTTTTGTATAAATTCGCGGCGATGGTAACCTGTGTCACCTCAAGCGAACAGTTTCGATGACAAGCTTTCATGGAGAGTTACAAAATAATGATGCTCTTTCCGATTGAGGGAATGAATGCTGACTTGCGAAGCGGTGTGGCAGTGTCGATTTGCCGGCTGATAGCGACCGGGTCATTCGACCATCTCGTCTTCGTCATTCTCGCCACCAATCTTTGATGCCCATTCTCACACTCTTAATAAATAAAGAAGTAAATAAAGAAATAAAAACGGTAATGTGCTTCTCCTATTGTTGAGTCCTGTCTTGTCTCGGGAATGATCACTCATTAAAGAGACTTGCAAACTCTCTGTTGTGACTATTCGACGACTGCATAATGACCTCCTGCAAAAGTCCACGCACCTCCACCGCGGTGGTCTAGTGACTAAGGTACTGGGCTGCTGACCCGCAGATCTCAGGATCGAATCCCGGCTGTGCCGACTGCATTTTCGATGGAGGCGAAAATGTTGTAGGCCCGTGTGCTCATATTTGGGTGCACGCTAAAGAACCCCAGTGGGTCTGAATTTCCGGAGTCCTTCACCAGGGCGTATGTCATAATCATATGGTGGTTCTGATCGTTAAACCCCCCCCCCCATATCAAATCAATCAGAAAGTTCACGCATCTCTTTGAACAGAGGCCATTCACGTCAGGACTTACAAAAAGGAGTAAAACTACCCCTTTCTTCTTATTATTATTATTAATATTTTATTCTCAGTATGCGTAGTGCATTGAAACTGAAATTAATGCCTTAGCGGCAGTGCTCAAGGTGGGTGTGATTGGTGTGGGGCTTTCACGATGCCGCGCAAGCCCGTTGCGGGTGTCAGTGTTGGTGATTTAAGCAAGCCGCACGATTATAAAAAAATGACGTTGACTTTTATCTTCAAAGTCGCGCTATCTCAGGAGAATACAGCTGCGCTTCGAGATTACGTTTCCCACTGTAGCGAAAAAGTCGCGTAGCCCATCTGGGATGCCAGCCTAACTTAATCAAGATAGTTCGCGTAGTCCTCCTCAAACTCGCATCATTTTAATATATCTCTTCTATTTATGTTTCACGAGCGCACGTATTTTGAGTTAAACGAATTCTGCGTCTCCACGTGCCCGAAACAACAATCTGATTACTAGGCACTCTGCAGCTCAGATTAATATTGACAGGTGACGTTTTTTTTGTTTTTTTTCCCCTTGGCGACAGTGCTTCGCAGTCTAAAGCTGCTACACATGCTGTAGCTTGAGCGCCCGGGTTATAAGTGTATATAAATATCGAAGAACCCTGGGGTATACACGTGTTATACCTCAGCGCAGGCCGAGTGATGCACGTGTAACTCTGGATTTTGCGATTCAATCTACGGTTGATCTCGCGAAATCATATAACGCGGGCTTGCATATATGTATTGTGCTCTCAATAACTGCACCTGTTACAACTGTATAGGCGCAAAAATGTATTTCAAGTTTACCTAGTTTCCCCGAACTACAATAGTCGAGACGCTCTTATTGCTTCACAGCATTTATTTATTTGATTCACTTGTATAACGGCATTTTTAAAGCTTCTATAGGCTTTCTTTTGTCTCTGTTCTTTATATGGGATAAAAACACGAAGCGAGAAGGGCATTCGTCTCCATTCCTGCCCATTTATTTCAAATTGCAATGATTGTGTATCTCGTTGAATTCAGAAATTGCATTCACAGGCTGTTCTTCGAGGTCACCCAAGTTTTTAGTTTAGCTTGTTTTATATATGTTTTTGTGAAAAAAAACAAGAAAAAATAGTCACGCAAGACTACTTACAATCATTGCTCGCAGTAACGTACTTGTATTTCCACAACTACGTTTCTGCAAGCACTGTTTGAAAAGCCGTGCTAGTCATTGTTGTAATCAGCTATTGCTGATGCGGCTTTGCTATCCTATACCTCTCTTCTCAACTACTATTTATGTAATTTAAACCAGTGAATGGGCTCATGATCAATCATCGTGCGCAAACTAGTAGAGGTACAAAATACAATATGGATGCCTAGAGATGCCAAGCAACTGAAATGACGGAGACTTGTTTTCTGTTGTAACAAAAATGGCTTGTTGATAATTATTCAATTTATTTACCAGACATTAAGAACTATGCATCTAGTAACAGTCTTTTAGCCCACTTATTCATTTCGGAGGATCTAGAGCCAACTATTTGTGGTCACATTCGACAAAGTTATGTATTGAGACACTTGGAACAAAAAGAGAGAGGCAAGACTAGTGCGACGACGCTGTTTTGAGCACGAATCTCTAGTTGCAGCGCAAAGCGCCTCACTTCTGCCCTCCCTCGACAAATGGTGCTTTATAAGCTGAAAGCGACCGCCTATAATAAATAGTGATTTCGTTTAACGAATCCCGAAATAGCTGACGCTTGAGCCACAGTGAGGTTTATAATATTCGCGAATCCATGAACGTGTAGTTTGTCGGTACGTGTGTGAGTGCAAACAAGCTAGTAGAAAAAAAAGCACGTAAGCATACATTATAGACTACTATTTTCATCACTTGTAAGGGGTAGTCACAATTTGCCGGCGGCTCCGTAACGAACGATTATGGCCTGTCGTCCGCCTCGGTGATTGGGGGGGTTTATACGGTGCTCCCGGCCCCGGCGATCGCATTTTCGAGAAAGTCGAAATTCTAAAAGCCGGTTTTCCGTACGACTTCAGGGCCCGTTAAAAAACACTAGGCGGTGGGAAATTTGCAGAGCCCTCCTCTACAACGTGCCTTGTAATCATATAGTGGTGTGGGCGTAAAACCTAAGGTGTTATATTGTCGTTCATCCAGTCCTTCCTTATCACATACTCCGCAGATTGTTGGCTCGCTATCAGCTGTGGCGTAATCAGACACGCAGTCCTCCATGATGGCCGCGCCGGCAATGGACAATTGTGGCCAGAATCATATATGCTGGTTCTAACTGTAGGCACCAGTGTAAAGGAGGAGGAAGAAGTAAAAATAGATGGAAGGACAAGAAGGTTAGGCACTTCTCAGACAAACTGGTCATATCCTGGGGAAAAAGGTAAGGGGTATAAAGTTTTAAATGGGAAAGTGATGTTACAATTGAAGGAAAGAAGAACAAAGAAAGGGGTGGAAGGAGAGAAAAGAATGATACATAACTCAAAGTACTTTTCAAAGGCCAGTTGTCCACAGCAAACGTTACAATGCTCTCAAAGCTTTCTGTGATGAAGGTGGTTTCGGCTAGTGTCCTTAGACCCTTTTCTCTGACAATATCGATTTCCAACCACGTCCAACACTCTTTGAAGTGTTTTTGTTTTCTTGGCAGAAAAAAGCGGAGACATGCATGTTTATGACGGGTAATTGTTACCTCATGACTGAAGTCTGTGCACGTTAGGTTCTTACCCATTTCGATCCGAAATCAGTAGTCATTCGTAAACCAAACCCGGTAAATAAAATGGGATATGCGATTCTGCAAATTTCGAGTACCCGCTTGTCCACATAATCTTCGAATGCCATCTGCATATATTACGACGAATACGTCAATCGTAAATATGTGGAGTAGATGCCTGATTTCTGAAATTTAAATAAATATATCGATCATAAAGGGGCGTTATCTCATGCGTGGTGCATTAAAAAAAAGTGGCGTGTTTGTAAACTGTCATGCAGGTATTACATCGAATGAATAATCAGAAAACGTTTGAATTTTTGTGGAGGCGTACGCAATGTGTCTGGCTAGATAGGCTTGAACGGAAGTACCCTAATTAGTGACGTAGTGCCTTCTATGTATATGACAAAAGAAATTGGAGTACCCTATGAGCGGACTTGAGGGATGAATTCTATTATGTTTACTATTTTTCCCCAAATGGTGTCACAATTATAGTCTTTCTCTCAATACCTCACAGACCAAATTGATGAGTATATCTCGCGAAGTATCCAACGTGTGACTTCCGTACTCGGTGAATACCTTGTTGTTATGTAAGGTCTATAAATCAAGTGATCTTTGCGTTCTTTTTGATAACATGATAATTTTTTTCTGCTCACACTAAATACACTGCCATGCGTGGCCTTAGTTCTCTCGGCTGTGTTAGCAGAATCTTTCAAGAATTCAGTTCTCCTACAGCCTTCCCCTAATTGTACACCCTAATATGTCTTCCTCAGCTTGAATATGCATCTGTGATCGCGAATGGCATTGCTAAATCTGGCAGTAATGCCATTGAGCGAATCCAGAAAAAAATCACAAACATTTACAACCGTGGTCTCACTAGAAAATGCCTCTGGATCTCGTTCCAACACTGCCAGAATATTATCGCTGCCATCACTTCACTTCCGACAAAATCGCGCTGACCTGTTATTCTTTAAACTAGTTTATGATATGATAACCTGTCCTTTACTTCTCAGTTGTGTAAATATTTGGATTTCGTGTAAGTAAACCACAGAGAAGGAACCAGTTCATGTACTTGCCAACTAAATTCGACACTCTCTCGTTAGCAGAATACAAAGCTCTTATAATATTAACTTTCGTGTTATTGATGTTTTTCATTGTCTATTATTATAGTTTTTATCTTAGCTCTCCACTGTCTTAACATAGTTTTTCACAATGTACAGATTCTTTTTTTTTCCCTCTTTCAGGAATGCTCCTTCATATATTTCTGCATATATCCCCTTTTATTTTTCGCTCCCATTCCATGATTCTTTTCTCTTTATATTCTTCTCATTTTGCATTTATTTCTTCTTGTCCGTACGTTTTCCATCTTTTTATTTTATTTTTTTTCTGCAGGCTGTGTGTTGTGGTTTACTTTTATTGCTTTAATTTTGCGTGCCCCTGCAATACGACCTCATGGTGTTTCCGGGGTCCGTTAAATAAATCATTGATTGATTGAATGTCTGATTGATTGATTTAGCTATCTATTATTGATATTCTATCGCCAAATCAATCAATCAATCAACGACGTATTCGCCGTCGTCATGTTGTTCTTCACAATTTCGAAGTCCGCCGCGTTGTAATAGTGGTTTTGGTGCTCAACTGCTCACCCGAAGGTCGAGGGGTCGAATCCCAACCGCTGAAGACCCCTTCTGGGTGATGCGAAATGGCCTGTGTGATGTCAGTGGATGGTAAAGTACACTATAGATGGACGAAACTTTCGGGACCCTCTACTACAGCGTCTCTCATTATCATATCGTGGTTCTGGGTCGTAAAACGCCATTATATCATTGTTGCAATGAATGAACGCCATGATAAGAAAATAGTGGAGGATAAGACTGCTATATAGTAGGTATATTGTATGCATATCGCTCTTGGCGTTTCTCACATCTTATGTAATTTTGTACAAGAAACCAAGAGCCAATGTCTATCTTTTTAGCGCGTCAGTTCGGAAAATAAAATGCGATAGTTGAAATGTGAAAATGGCGCTATTTCAGATACACCTTCGAACAAAATGGCGAGGAACTGGAAATGGAATTCTGGAAACGGCCAACAAAAACGCGGCTCTTTTCTGGACATAATATCGCGTTATTCGATACCGCTTTCAAGGTGCAACTTTGTGGGTCAGCCGTCGTTCGGGTAGTGCGAAGCTTCTGATACTGAGCCCTATTTCTTCATCAAAGGTGCCCCGGATCGCGCTAATGGAGTGAATTGAATTTGAGCCGAAATGGTATGCAATAAAGTTGGTAGCGCTCGTCACCCTTGAAAGCGGTCCGATATTAACATCCGGTCGGGTCCATATACGAACGAAGAAAGAAGGAAGCGATTACCTTGATTTTTTTTTCATTTATTGCGTGTTTCGGCATGTTGGGTGAAGGTCGCGCGCGAGGTGCAATTAATTGCACCTGAGTTTGGTGCGAAGGAAGAAACGAGGGCGAACGAGAGATCGCAGCAGCGCGTGCGCGGTACTATATATGAGCTCGGTGGGAGCATTCCTAACTGCCTCTTAGGGCTATAGGTCACTTAGGTGGACCGATTGGGATGGAAGAGCGTGCGCATAATTGATCAAAGGGCCTCCGCTTCGACGGGGGCCTGCGGCGACGCCATGCTGTCAAAGTCGCTTGGTTCGAGGAGTGAGAAGGGAGAGCGTCTGGCTGGGCGTTCCAGGCTCGCAATCAGTGCCCTGGATGCCGTATTCGCTAGATAAGAACAATTTTTGCCTCGCTTATCGTAAGGGCTAGTTTGCAGTACTCACCGATTGCTTATGATCCTATTTTTTCTCTCATACTTGCTATTCTGTTCTCCTTGTGACGTCCTTTCTGCCTCCCCAAACTGCTTTCTTAATGCAGGGTTACAAAATGGATAGTCATCGTCTGGGGAACATCCATACCTTTGCTTATATATATATATATATATATATATATATATATATATATATATATATATATATATATATATATATATATATAAGGGAAACAAGTGTATACTTAAGGGCTCGTTTTTCGTGTTTTAGACAATATTAATGAGATCTAACAGACAATAATGGCAAGGAAGGTACAGGGGAAGTTATTAGGCCAATTGTAATGTAAATGAGAAGAAAGAAAAGTGGGTGAAGAGATAACTTGCCCTGGGCAGGACCCGAACCTGCGACCGTCGAATAACGCGTTCGATGCTCTACCACTGAGCTACCGCGACAGCTATCCCTACAGCCACTTTATTGGGTATCTATGTCAATTTAAACGTGGGAGTGTCAGTCAGCGCTACTAGTAGCCATGGTGGCGAGTGTGGTACACTCTTTATGAGCCTGTTTGGCGTATATATATATTTATATATATATATATATATATATATATAAGGGAAAGAAGTGTATACCTAAGGGCTCGTTTTTCCGTGTTTTAACACAATATTAATGAGATATAACAGACAGTAATGCCAAGGAATGTACAGGGGAAGTTATTAAAACCAATGGAATGTAAATAAGAAGAAAGAAAAGTGGATGAAAAAATTACCACCTGTGAGCAGGAATCGAACCTACGACCTTCGAATTACGCGTTCGATGCTCTAACCACTGAGCTATCACAGCGGCCCTCCCTCCATCCACTTTTTTGGGTTTATCTGTGAATTTAGAAGTAGGAGCGACAGTCAGTAAATGAATATATATATATATATATATATATATATATATATATATATATATATATATATATATATATATATAGTTATAAACTTCGAGAATAGTGCAGTATAGGAAACAAAACAATAAAATATTATTAATCCTAACAGTTTCGGCTGGTGACCAGCCTTCTTCGGAGGATATATATATATATATATATATGAGGCATGTAATATATATATATATATATATATATATATATATATCTATATATATATATATATATATATATCTATATATATTATATATATTTTCATTACGAGGGTCTCGTACTGGCAGACTTGGTGCCTTAGTTTGTATACGAGGGACTATTGGTCAGCTGCTAGCTCACAGACTCATGAAGAGTGTGCCACTCTCGCCGCCATGGCTACAGATGGCGCTGACTGGCACTCCCACTTTTCAATTCACATATACACCAAATAAAGTGGCTGGGAGGATAGCCGCCGTGGTAGCTCAGTGGTAGAGCATCGAACGCGTAATTTGGAGGTCGTAGATTCGATTCCCTTAAGTTATTTTTTCACCCACTTTTTTTTCTTTCTTCTTATTTACATTACATTGGTTCTAATAACTTCCCCTATACACTTTTTGGCATTATTGTCTGTTATATATATATATATATATATATATATATATATATATATATATATATAGTCAATTATCTTGTATATATGAACTGTATATGTGCCACACACACTTTGCCTAGTATATACATGGTATCAAAGCTAATTCAGACCAAGAGTTTTTTTCTTTAAATCACGAACTCCAGCAATGTTTTACTTTCTTTATTTTAGTAATAGACGTGTGTAAGTGCGCCCTCTGTTATTTACTTTACTAAACACTAACTACGTATTGTATGACTTTATTATCCAACTTTTTAAATTTTGCTCAATTATGCTTGATTCTTGGAAATAACCTCAGAATCAAAAATAAATTTTGTGCTGAAATCTTTTTTTTTTCAGGAAAATATTCCACTAAACATGTCATTGTGAGTGCGCCGCTACTAAAGCGCTTTCAAGCCTTCTTTTATCTATACATGGCTGCTTTTGTTCATTGCCGCATTGTGCAGGGATTCACGCTCGATGATAGATGCGTCAGCGTCGTGTTTTGATGAGCGTCTGTCAAAAAGCGCGAAGCATTGAGCAAGTAACGAATGCAGCCATGTAATTACTAAAGAATGCTCGGCAACGCTTTGAGTCGCGGCGCACTGTCACGCGTGTATTTAATATCTTCCGTATTTCGCATGCTTTTCTTTCTCAAAAAAAAAATAAGCAGGCAGATTGCAGTACAAGATAAATGCTTGATTCTTAGATAATTTGAAGCTGCCTCGAACTCAAAGCTAATACTTTACTCATTCGTGCAGGAATAACTAAGTTGGTCAACTAAAGCAGGATATCTAGTTAGTGCTTCGTATTTGAAAGTAAAGGAGTTAGTCTGCTAACTATACCATTATAAAGGTATTTTAACAGCGTTTACCTCTCTTTATGTATATTTTTTCCACTAAGGGCATTTTATGTTGGCTGCGTGGATGTTAGTGGGCCTCGCTGAAGGGAGCGCAATAAAATCGGCACAATAATGATACCTGGTGTTTAACGTCCCAAAACCACCATTTTATTATGAGAGACGCCGTTATGGAATGCACTGGAAATCTTGACCACCTGGTGTTTTTTAACGTCCACCCAAATCTGAGCTCAACAGAAGTTTTATACCTATATCGAAAATAAAAATTAGCACAATACTCACAAATACTGGCAGGATGTGCTCATTCGTTCGAATAAACATGAGCTTCTGCATCGCGAGTTTTTGTAAGTCACTGTTATAAAACCTGCCATACATCTGAAAGGCTATAGAAAAAGCAATTTAGCGTGCGTTACATCAACTCTGTGTGTTCTCAAAGATGGCCCGTTTGGGTCACATGACGGAAACTTCACGCCTTTTTGTAGTTTCAAGAAACGTTGGTTCGTTCTGTCTGGTATAACTGTCAGTTCAAGCGCACGAATAACGTTGGTTCGTTCTGTCTGGTCTGCGACCTGCTTGTTGTTACGTACAACCGACATGTAGATGTCATCATTGCATGCATCTTCATTCCCGTAAGGAAGCTATGACATCTACTTATTAATTAGGCGCTGGACTATAGCCGCCTTATTATTCGCCCCGCAAAATCACATGATCCTGTCGGGAACAGCAGCGCAGATATCACCCTGGGACTTGGTCAGTTTTGTTTCCACGCTGCTGCACGAAAACTTTTGTCCAACAGGCGACCATCTTACGCGGGAAACTATAGTGTACCGCCTGTCACACTGGGCGGCGTTGTGGCGTTTTTCGGTGCGTGAATCACGCCATTTCTGGGCACAGCGTTTTTTGAGATCAGTATTATTTCGTCAACCTACGAATGCGGGCTTGGAACGAAAGCGGGCAATATGCGGAGAATCGGAATCTTCTTGATATATATATATATATATATATATATATATATATATATATATATATATATATATATATATATATATATATATATATATATGCATGCTTATCACTGCAGGGGATGTGACCAGTAGTAGAGTTATGTGAGACGTGCGTGTGGCTGAAGATTCCTGTGATTTCATTATCTTCCAGCTCGACCCCGGCGTGCCATAACATGTTTACTATTAAACGCGATGTCCAGACATAAACCACTGCCAAATACTTCGAGCTTACGCATTTATCGACGATGTTTGAATGTCCCCATGACTATGTACACTTTTAAAACATGGATTGAAGTCATTTTTCCGTCGTTTTGTGATTGATGGTAAAACAATTTATGAATAATATTTTTTCCCTTCATTCTCGATAAAGTGAAATTTTTATGTGCCTTCTCTTGATAGTTCCTCTGAAACCTCGCAAAAGCATTCGAATGGTTCGTTTTTTGCGAGGTGCGAAAAACTTACATGCCTCATCACACGCAACACACGACCAAACACGCAAATTGACTGGTGTCCCACGTCTGCGTCCCACAGCGTCCTTGTAAGCGCGAGTGATGCAAAAAATTATCATGTGATGACGTCACCGCAACACATCGTCGCTTTGTCGCCGATCACGGAGGCAGTGAAAAACCAGGTTGAGGTGCAGAAAGCTTGTAGCGCGTGCAATCCTGGAGGCAGTGCAAAGCCGCGTTAGGTGCGAAAAGCTTTTATTGGGCGGCGGAGCACAGTCGCTACATTCAAAGAGAAGAATATTACTTTTGCCTTCTATTTGTCTCAGGTGAACGCGTTTGGTACTCTATGATTTTACTTTGAAAGTGTGTTGCGTGTGTGGTCAGCTCTCATGCCTCCAGTGTTCTTTCTGACTGCCTGTTATTATTATTATTATTATTATTATTATTATTATTATTATTATTATTATTATTATTATTATTATTATTATTATTATTATTATTATTATTATTATTATTTACAATGTGATAGGCCGCGTTCTATGAACGTGTGGAGCTTAACCGAGCCTGAAATATTAAGCTCGTCGCGTGTGTGCTACAACTTTAGAAAATCGAGAACGCCTAATGAAATTCAGAATCTCAAATCAATTAAGCCGACAAGAACGCCCAGCTCCGCTGTCGCGCCTAAATTTCTTCGCCGAACTCACGTGCCAGCTTCGTGAAGAACACGGTGCACCTGGGAGGCTTTTCAGCGCCGGCTTGTTCGCAAAAGCTTCTTTCGAAGCCTGTGTTATGCGGCGTAAAAAAAAAGAAATCTTTTTCACGCACAAAATCATGTCATCGTTCTCACGTGGAGCCGAAAATAAGCGTCACATAACATAAAGTGAGAGAGAAAGAAAGTAAGGTGCTTTTGTTGGCACAGTAAGCCGCTATGATTGGATTATAAAGATCCTGGTTTCGGGAGTGTTCACTGGCATGGATGCATATAATGCGCATTTTTAACGCTTCTATTCGCACCAATGACATTGTCCACGAATAAAATTGTCCGCGTACGCTTTATTTTTGCTTGTTTTTGGGGCGCGTGTTTTCTTTTATTTGTTTTTATTATTAGGACGATCCTTCGTCTCTGCATTTTGTGTTGGATGCGTCATTGGGTAGTACTACGCGAAAACTTATGTTGCCTCTCCATCTAAAAATAATACGTGCAAGCGGTTTGAGTGTCTCAATAGGCGAATCTAAAGTGGTACTGAAGAGCAGGAGCGCTAGGGAGATCAAATGAAAGTTCGCAAGAAATTTCCATTGTAGCGACTTCTGTCAATTGTCTTTATTTTCAAGCGTTCTATCACATTCTACTGCATACGAGCGTTCCCATGGTAACGTAGATTGAAACTGGAGTACAACATCTCTCGAGTGGATTTTACCCCCACTCCTTCCTCCCTCCAAAATATTTGTCTCTGGAGGTTAAGTACATCTCTTTAAATGATTTACCATGTGATTTTGTACTTATGCGCTCATTACAATTTCGTCTTTCCACACTTTTTAGAACGCATTGTGCGTGAGCCCATATCGATGTTATTCTATAAAGATTTGCATGTTGCTCAGTGCATCATCAGCTTGCATATTAACGGAATCTAGATGCTACATGCTAGTGGTGTTCCAGCGACACGTTTGAACCATCTAGCTTGGTTATGAATGATACTACTGAAAATCTAGTATAACTGTTAAAGAAATAAAAGAAGGCGAAAAAAGCATAAATGAGCCTTGCTGCATTCTTCTGAAAAAAATTCAATAGCTCTAAGGTACATAGGATGACTAATATATTGTGCCTCCCTAATGTTATTGATAATTTGAACATCTGAGTGAAGGTTTGGCAAGACGCCAGTTGCGGCGCAAGTAGAGCCGAAACACAAGTATCTCCTTGGCATGAGCAATGTGTGTTGATGAAATTAGACTATATAGCTTCGAACTAAGATGAGTACATTTATTCTGTAATTAGCGTGTGGCTGCGAAAAACAAATTCCGAAATGCACAATTTGGACATCGAGGGGGGAAAAGTCGGCGGATCCCACGACTCGTAGAAATCGGTTTCATGCGAAGCAGTTGGAGAGTTAGCATTTATTCCCGTGTGCTCAGATTTGGGTGCACGTTAAATGACCCAAGTGGTCCAAATTTCCGGAGCCCTCCACTACGGCGTCCCTTATAATCATATGGTGGTTTGGGGACGTGAAACCTCACATATCAATCATAGTAAGGATTTATGCAGCACTTCTTAGCTTTGAGCCGAGTGTTGCGAAGACGATCGAAGTGTTTTTGTTGCGTGTAGTAGTGTGAACGTCATGGCCTTAACGATAACGTCGACTCTACACTGGCGTTTAAAGGGCAGTTTTTTGTCTGACGTAGCGTCAGCACTCGTGTTGAAGCACGGGCATCAGTATTATTTACACGTATTGCACTTTTTGGTGTGATAATCTGCATATCATGCGTATCATTATTCTGCGTATTCCTCTGGGGTCGAGCAGCGCTTGAATATAGCTTGCTGAATTATAGGAATTGAATTGTTTTTTAGATGGCTATAAAAGTGGAGCTGCTATTGTATCCACAATTCACGTTAACCTGGCATGACGCCTGCGTGGTATTATTTGTATTTAGTGTTTTCTTTTGCTTTGTCATAAAATTTAATAACCGGCGCTTTGAACACGAATACCGTTGTACCGTACTTACGCCTGCATAGGAACTCGAAAGAAAATTTAGCGCCAGCAAAGAAGGACGTAAGTGGGGCGACGCGACAATGCGCTAACTTCAACAATTTTATTTTCAGGATACAACACACTATTTATTAGTGCACAATGGCGCCACTACTTCATACAATAGCCGACCAGACAGTCTCTTTGCCTATCCAAGAGGTCAATTACGGTGCACTCACACGAATGTCACTGTTGGGAGAGATGGCTTGGGCTTCTCTAATTTCTCTCATGTCTTTATCTTAGTGTTGCACAGAGCCATGCAAGAATCGAACAGTGATGCACAATTGCACTGCAAATAACGTTCAGACAAGTGACCGTAATTATTCTTGTTTGTAACGCTTAAGAGACTCGATCGTCTGCAAACAGATAAAAGTACGATATAATCTGTCTCTCAGTCTTTCTTTTTTTAGCCGGCGTGTTTTATAAAATCACTTAGTATACGTATATTGCATCAGCTGCTACTCTTTGCAGGATAACAAAGACCAACGAACCAAGGGTACAAAGAATTCTGAAACGGTCGAAAAGTGTGGAAGACGTTCAAATATCGGAGGCATTATCTAATTTCTGCGCCAATTTAGAGAAAGTACGTCCACGTTCGACGCTTGTGACTAAGCACAGCACCGCATCTATAATGTTACTCCGCTATCTAAACCCTCGAAAGTAATCTGATAGATCCTTCCTTGTTTTCACACCACGACAGAATCGATTATCCACCCGTCTCTTTCATTGTCTTACAAATGCAGCTTGACTGAATAACAGGCCGGAAGTATATCGTGAGACAATGTGAGGTCTTACGAGGCTTAGGGATGACCCTTCCGTGAACCAGGAAAAGACTCCTCTATCTTGTGGTCGTTAAGTAATTCTCAATGTGTCTCATTAAGTATGCCTGCTGATTCGAGCTTTTTTTTTAAGATTTGTTTCGTAACACTACCTGGGCTAGTATGTAGAAGTCCTTCGAAATTTCATGATGCAACTGCGACATTTCAGTTCATCTGAACTAGCGGTCGAGTTGAAAGTATTCTGACAAAACAATGAGCAGAAACTTTCTCATTGCACAGGGCTGTAGATTTATCCAGTTTATTACCATTGATCAACATGCCTGGTCTTGCAGTAGGTTCACAAAGTTTTTTATTAATGACTACTTTTTGTGAGATGCCACATAAAAGACGCAAAAACGGCACTAAGAGGCCATTTATAGAATTCAAAATGGATAATGTTCATGGGATTTTGTTCTGCTTATATAATCGAAAACTGCTGTATTATATGTCAAGGGAGACATTTTACACCGTGGACCCGCCAGCGTCTCTAGTGGTAATATTTATACGGGCACCTGTGCAAGTTGACTTATGTTTTTGAACATTCTTGCGCAGATTCATGACGTTTACGCTGTGGCTGAATAAGCGCGTTTTCCCCGTCGTCTAATCCACCTTATGTCTTGATATTTACGAATGACAGTAATCTAATCATTTCGAACAAAAACGTAGCGTAGTCTCGTGTTCCTTCTTCTCGTCACCATCCACTTAGTAAACGCGTAATCATGCCACAAACTATGAAAGTCTTCAAATCTGCATGTTTACGCTTTACTGCATAATGCTGGTATTCGCGGGTGATTTTGGTCGCTTAATTTAGCGGGACACATAATTGAGTAGAACCGGAAACCGTTCAGGGCGTATCTTGGTAAACAGCAACAAGCGTCCGTGGCTTACCTGTGAAACAAACATGTGCGCAGGGAGCATTTTATCAGGAATATGCGATGCATATCTCAATGCAGTTGATTGACGAAAGAGCTGTGTTGATGTAGACTGATTCAGGTGGAGACGCAGCTGCACAGGGGTTCATAGCCGTGGTTGTCATATTAACTGTTGACGCCAAATCCTACAGTTTGGCCCTGTGTGTGTTTGTTCATTCGAGGATTCGCAGAAAATCTCTGGCCATCAGCATTGAGCAGGATATATATTCTTGGCGAGGTGAATGACCGTTAAGGCAGCAGGGCTCCGTAGGGCTTTCTCCAGGAAGTTGCCGACCAGGACAGGCCATCCATCCTATTAACGAAGAGGTGACGTAGGCAAGTTTAATGTAACTGTGCTGCTGCTGCTGATTTATGTGAATCGGCGTTTTGGGCTTGCTTTAGTGTATGCTAGCTATTCGTCGCAAATCGGGTGGCCGCTGTCAAAAGAGCATTTGTACGAAAGAAGTTTTTCGTGCATTGGCCTTTAACTATACCCACCGCGGTGGTCTACTGTGCTCGACCGCTGACCCGAAGGTCGTGGTATGGAGCACCTGCCATGGCGGCTTCCTTGCATTCGAAATGCTACAGGTCCTTGTACAAGAGCAGAGGTGCGCGTTAACAAACCCCAGATAATTTCGCATTTCTACACTGTAGTCGTACTTCGTAGTAAATCGTAGTTTTGGAACGTCAGAAGCCCACAAATATTATTATTATGCGCTTAATACACCAATAATGTATTTTGCATAGATACTAAGGCAATTCAGTCAGGTATATTAGTGTAAACTGATTAAGCGTACTATTTTCACGATAGATCGTAGAACCTAATCACGGTTTTCGCTGTTCCGGTTGGTAAGAAAGGAACATGGAGCCTTCCCGAGAGGATGCGTTACCCTGCAAGGTGACATGATTCCTCATAATTTTCTCCCTCGATGCAACACTTTTCAGCGCTCATTTTTTTTTCTAAATTGATGGAGCATGCGCGAAGGGTAAAGCCCGACATGCGCAGTATTATGCCCAAACTGGTGCAACCATTTTTTTTTAAATTACGTTGCACCAGTTTACCGTGACAGCTTCAGCGCTTGCGCTTGTGCATGACAGCGACACGCTTCTCGGAACACCGCGCAACGCGTGCTCTAAACGCTCTGCATGTTTTATCCAATTACATTGCAATTCACGAAGCCTTCGTTAGGCCACGTTTATCAGCTTCTCTTGTAAATGTCACTAGCACGTGCTCGAAATGTCAACGTTTAATGGCATAACCGTGAAAAGGGCCGTCACGACCGAAGTAGTAAAGATACAACGTCTTCAGTGTCTGCACATCAGCGACACAGAAACAGCGACTCGAAAGCTGCGGGGAAAGTAAATAGAAGTAACTCCTAGGACACGCCACTGAAGTGGTGGCAAAGGACAACACTTTTGACACGCCGTGCAGCTCGAGCTGAACGAAGGGATGATGGAAAGAGGGCGTCGACAGCGTGGCTGCCGCGCGAGAAATAATGGAGAGTGTGCACGTTTCCTGTCGGCGATAGCGTGCACGAGGTAAGAGAGCGGACGAAAAACAGACAGCAGCATCGGAAGCCTTCGCCGTTCGAGTCTATAGTGTGCGTGATTTGTCAGTTGGGACAGCGAATGATTGCGTTGTCAGTGCGGAAAAAAAAGGAAGAGGAAAAAAGTTGAGCTTGGGGGGGATCGCCAGAAATCTTATTTCACGCTCGTTTCTTATGCATGTACGTACTTGCATTCCAGAAAGTGGAAGTGCGATGACTGCAGAGGGGAAAATGGGTAGTTAACTTTGTAGGCGTCTGTCTATTCGAGCACGATCTGCACTGTATTGGTGTATAAGCTCACGGAGTGCCTTGAGACACTAAATAGAAGAAATGTTGCCTGAGAATTCGTTGCGGTTCCAGAACTACGGACGCGTTCTCATGCAATCGGCTGGTGCACACGAAATACGAATGTTCGCAGTGATACTATCGTTGTGTTATATACAAGCGTGCGTACCTCGGACGGTCATAAAAAAACACGGTGTACACGCATTCCCTTTGCAAGGCCTATAACTTCGAGCACTGTCGATATGCCCAGATAAAGGCTTGCTATCTGGGCTCCTTTTCGGTGAAACACGATTAGCGAAGAGTGTATGAAGAGTGAAACATAATATGTTGTGAGGCAGTTTGCGGTAATTTTGAGTATATCAAAAGTGCCCGCGGATATGTGTATTCACTGAGAGAGTGACCATAATCACGTCAGCGTTTTAACAGCAAGGCTCTTCAAACTTGGTGTAATGGGTCAAGACCCAAAATCACCATCATCATGGACATGTAGGTGCCACAGAAATTGGGTAACAAGTGGGAAGATTATAGCATAGGCATTAAAGAGAGAAAGGAAAAGAAACGGATTGAAAGGAAGAGAACGGGAGAATATCTAGCCGAAAAAAAAAATTCCCCTCGAGACGGAGAGATTTGAACACGCGTACTCACCATCTGAAGGCGAGCGTGTTGACCACTCGGCAAGTCATGTTTTTTTTTTGTTTCGTTTTTATTACACTCCGCGATATGTGGACCGGACAGGGCGCAGCATAGCCTGCTTTAATACCGTGTAGCGAGGTGGTAGAAAACATTGATCGATTGATATGTGGGGTTTAACGTCCCAAAACCACCAGAGACGCCGTAGTGGAGGGCTCCGGAAATTTCGGCCACGTGGGATTCTTTAACATGCACCCAGATCTGAGCACACGGGCCTACAACGTTTCCGCCTCCATCGGAAATGCAGCCGGGATTCGATCCCGCGACCTGCGGGCTAGCAGTCTTGGCCACTAGACCACCGTAGCGGGGAGGTGTTAGAAAAGGGAAGTAAGGATGAGGAGGAGAGATGGGAGTATGGAGGAAGAGAATAACGAGAAGAGAGTGAAATCTACCGGATAAACAAGGAGAAAGAGAGAAAATGAAAGAATGAACGCGGGAAGTTTGCAATATTAAAGTCGCACAGAGCTTGGCACAGCTAAGGTGGTCGATTCAAGCAGAACCTACTTACAACATAGCAAAAGCCGCTTACAACGAAGCAGCCACCGGCGTTAGCCTAAGGACTTGCCGATCGACCAACTGCGCTGCTTCAAACTTTGTGCGACTTAGTGCAACCTTCCTGCATTTGTTTTGGGCAAATCGCTCATCTTCACACGTCGTCTCTCGACTTAACGTTGATCTTCCCAATAAAGGTACACGAGATTGCATCGTAAATTCGTGTATTTTTGCATAATAATAGAAAAGCTAGCTATCCCGTCGTGCAGTTCGTTGAGCTAATTACGAAGTAGTCATTTACTTCAGTCAAGTTGTATGCTTTGCCTCTCTTATGACATGAAAAAAATGTATTACACATGGCGCTCAAAAATAAGCTACGTGTAACAGACAAGCCCCTCCGTCGCGCGCGTTCTCATTAGAAACGTGGCCGGTGCAATCATTAGCGTTATAGAAGTGCAATGAAGAAACACTCGCAAATTAGGAGAGTTGCATTTCTTGTTATACTTTGTCCCGATGCTAGCCTGCTTTGCTGTATGTTTGCACTACACAATCTCAGTACTCCGCACTGCCTTTAAGAAGTGTTCAGTTGAAAAAGAAAACAAGAAAATTCTAACACATTCGCCAAATTAGGTTAGAGCTTGCATGGTACGTAGCAGCTAGTGAAACAGTTTTTGCACTTTGGACCTCATACAGGTAAGTGCGCTTACCCACACAGTTTTGTTGCGCTCGTGGTTTTATTGATGCTCTGTGCGACGGCGCTCTTGTCTACCATGTGGCAGCTATTTCAAGCTTATCGACCCATCCATGAATTGGGCTTCGCTGAAACTACGCTCTACGACTCTCACAGGCGCCACATCTATGCAGTTCTTTTTTTTTTGTCATAACTCAGCAGTCTCGCTGTTAAATTATAGCAGCTGTGTGCGTGTTCGCCAGTTTCCTTTTTTTTCTACCTGGCGCTGCTTTTTTTTAATGTGCAATCCGGTATATCTTGGCTTATGCATGCTGAATTTTTCGCCTTCACTTTCAAGATTTTTGTCTGTTAACAAAATTTCAGGCTTTACCAAAGTCGCGCCAAATATCGTTTTTCTTTTCGCGTTTCGTGATTTCTAGCTCAATTCAGTACTTTCAAATTGAAGTAGATCGCGAGTGTCCTAAATCGCCCTTTCACAATAGTATGAGTTCATTCTGGAATAAATAGATAAAGCTTTTTGGTAGCCCGAACCCATGTATAAGTAGCTTGTTGAGCGATCTTATTGAGACGGTTGCCACTAATTTGAGCTGCCCTATAGAATTATTTCAATTAACACGGGCTCGATCAGTGAGCAGGATGTGCAGTGATCAAGGTTTTTCATTCCCACAAGTTTGATTCCGTGCAGCATAATCACCACTACACGTCTATTTCCCTACCTCCACCGTTTGAAGCAACAAATCGACTAGCTACACAATTGAAGGCTCATTTACATCGACTGTACTTATTTGCTTGACCAGCATCCAGCGTGCTATGCGTATGCAGTGCAGTCCCGCTCCCACTTCAGTGAAACATACATTAAACTGCTGTTTCTTACGAGTAACGAGCAAGCGGCAAAGAGCGTGCGGCGAACTCATGAAAAACGCAAGTTTGCTGTATATTAGCGCAAAAAAGATCAATAAAACAGAGGTCAGCACGATGCATTTGTACTGCACTTAATATGAGTTGGGTAAATAGTTAATTTTTAATACATATTAATAACTTATAATCAGATGCCTCAACAAAATAAGGTTGAGAGAAGGCGGGAAAGTTAATAAATGAGGGGTGGATTCCTATTCGTTGGTGCACCAGACAAATTGCGAAAGAGAAATGCGAGTCAGTGCGCGGGCGTCGTCGAAGGAATGTTGAATTGAAAACGCTCGAGCATAGTTCACTTATCGCAAAAAATGCATCAGTGCCGTTGATGACCTCATGGATCGCTACAGCTTTTCGGTCAAGATTGAACGCTCTCCATCCGTGAACAATTGGTTACCTAAGCGGCTGACACACAAGAAATCTCTGTAACCGCCTAAGACGGCGTTCCATTTACCTGCATTCAGGGGCAGAGTGAGCATGAAAAATCTACATTCGCAAGGCGAGAAGCTAGGTTATCAGGAAAATAAATACCCAGTAGGTTACTTACACAAGGGAAGTGGTAACAGATGATGGAGGCCCCGCCACAGTGGTCTAGTGGCTAAGGCACCCGGCTGCTGACCCTGAGGCCGCGGATACAATACCGGCTACGGCGACTGCTTTCTAATGGAGGCGAACATGCTGTAGGCCCGTGAGCTCAGATTTGGGCGCACGTTAAAAAATCACAGGTGGTCGAAATTTTCGGAGCCCTTCACTACGGCGTCTCTCATTATCATATGGTGGTTTTGGGACGTTAGACCCCACATATCAATCAACAGGTGATGAAGTAAGAAAGAAGCTAGTGGTTTGGTGTACTTTCAATAAAGCCGCAGCAACACAGGACAGCCCTGCATTTCTTGGATCGTGTAAGCAGTGCTGATCTTATGCTAATACATTCCTGCACCCTCAGTACCCGAGCAATCAACGCTATGTTGGAGTGCGTGACGCAACACTGGAAAGAAACTCAGTTTCACTGGCTAATGTCAATATACACCGCAGGCAGTGCGTATATCTGATTTGAGGTCCAGCAATTGCATCGCACAACGCGCTCAAGATCACCTACCCGAAAGAGGCTGTGCAATACAAGCGCATCAACGAGTGGAACTGGTACACCCAGTAACCTCCCAGAGAGTAATTTCTTTCATTGTCCCCCTTGCAGACGAAGTTCAACAGCCAGCGAAGAGCGAATGCAACCATAGGTAAATTAAAGAAAATATTTTTATTACAAAACGCTCGCGTGGAACTTCAGACGCGTCAGGCATATAACGAGTAAAACGTGCCAGCCAGCCTTCAAGGTCACCCGCATGGCGAAAAGGGGCGCCAGTGCGTTTCGCTACGCGGTCCGCTTAGTGTGAAACGGAGCGTGCACAGGTCGCGCGATGTCGCCGTCTGATGCGTGCGCACTCGTCCACTCGAAAGCGGCTCTCAGGCTGCTCCTCCCCAAGCTTTGTCGGCGCCCGCAGCAGCGAGAACGGTGCCCAACACCGCTGCAGCGCCTGGGTTGCGCAGTGGGCTCCCAGCAAGCATGCGCCGAGTCGTACAGAGACTGCAGCCACGGTTTGGGCCGCAAGAGCAACGTGCCTGCGTGCGTCCTGCTGCTTTGCGAGGCGCGCGGGGTGGCAGTGGCGCGTGGCGTAGCGCCAGCAACGTCGTTGGCATGTGCCGTGGTCTCGCAGAGAATGCGCATCATTGTTTTTGTTTGTACGGGTCGCCGCGTGTACGTCCCCTTACCTCTCCTGCGAGAAGTCCTGGCCAGAGCCCCTTTCACGTGTGTATACACACTGCCTGTTTCCACACATCCACGCGTGATAAAGCGCACTCAGGCGAGCGTGATGTTGTTATCACGCGATGCAATGCTCCGTACCCTTAATACTTGTTTTTTTTTGCCGTTCTTTCATCCGCTGCTCACCATTTTTTTGTTTGGTTGTTGGTTAAACAGAGGAAAAGCTTTGATAAAAGCAACATCCACTGCCGTCACCTCGTGCGATCGTTACTCGTTTGCTTGCTTGTCCATAACAAATGAAATGGATTTGCTCGAGCTCCTAGCAATATTTTTCATTTCGCGGCTCCCTTTTCTTTATTAGCAGACTTTCATTACCGAGACATGTGAAGAATAAAAACCCGTGGAAACATATAGCCCCAAGGCTGTACTCCCGAATAAAGAAAAGTGAAAGCAGTTTTACGGTGAGTAGTTAGAACTTTATAATAACGTATGTAACTTATGTAACATTTGATGTATATGAACTACATACATATGAGGGAGCGTGACCTACACATTTTCACTAGCAATGATTATTATTATGTAGGGTTACCATCCCAAAACCACCATATGTATATTAGAGACGCCGTAGTGGAGGGCTCCGCAAATTTCCACCACCTGGGTTTTTTTTATTGTGCACCCAAATCTAAGCACACAGGCCTACAGCGATTCCGCCTCCATAGTAAATGCAGCAGCAGCCGCCGGGAATCGATCCCGCGACCTGCGGGTCAGCTGCCGAGTACCTATACGTGGCGGGGTTTACTACCAAACATTGCAAATAAAAAACATTGGCCCCGTATCCGCATGTTTCAGTGCGAATGTCGTCGAAAGACAATAGTCTTGCGTCTGGAGAGAGTGAACAAACTGTTTAGTTGATGTTCTGTGCGAGAAAATCGGTGAATTGTATTCTGGAGGCACTGCGTTAAGGAGTCTTGATCCGTGCAGCGAAGGCGAACGAACGCATTGAGGCACATTAGACACGAGTGCTATTTTGCGAACATCTTTGAAAATGAAGGAAAGTGTACGCGCCTGTCTCGGAGGTGATAAGGTGTAGAACGCAAAGCGACGGGCAAGTGCCATCACCGTGTCGTCTTAGCAAAGTGTTGGTAACCCTTACCTTTTTGAGCATCGCGTTCCATGGTCCGCGCAGCGTGATAAACGCTATGGTCCTTAGAATTACTTGTGCGTGCCTTCTCTAGTATAAAGGCACACATACAAAATATTGACGTGTTGTTATGGTGCCTCAGATATGCGCAATAATCACTTTACTTTTTAATTGACAATCACACAAGTGTGAACGCTGAAACTTGAGCAATATTGGTGGGCGCTGCGGATGGGGTTGGCCATTTAAGGTATCGCTTAGAGCCGTTTGGGCAATCGTCATGGTGGACAGACAGACAAACGTACAGAAAGACAGACCAAAATTTTTGCGTTGAAATACCCCAAGAAAGACTATCGTCTTTAAAATATTTCCTGTGTGCTGCTCACGCATTCAATGTAAGCTGAAACGTATACGTGTTGACGACTTCAAGCGTATCACATATCAAGGTGGAACGATATCAATGTGTTGTATTTACTTTCAATATTACTTTCCGTATATACGTCATGGAATATATAATACCTGCTTGCGTGCATAAGAGTGCTTGCTGTATGCTTAGTAAGTACTGTTTACATCTCTCAAGTTTTAAAAGGGGTTCTGCGCTCCAGCCGATGTTTCGCCAGGTTAGCATGTGTTCTTCAAGGCTAGAACTGATTTCTATCCTAAAGATGCCATGCGATTCAAATGAATTCAACGAAACCAGTTTCACAGGCACTCAGAGAAAACTATAAATCTTTTCGAGCCTGCAAAACGTCGGCTTGATCCCGCAAGCCCTGTCAGTTACGAATTTTTTCGTCGCAAGCTTCCAACTTGCCCGTACTGCCGTTTTTTAACACGAAAGAGGCCCGGGTACACCATGGCTCCACTGGCTCAAGTCCGTCATGGATATAACGTTGGAAGGCAGCTATGCTGACCACTATACCACCGACGCCGGCATCATGGATATAACGTTGTAATAAAGTAGATACCAGCAGATTGTAAAGAAAGAAACGAGAAGGAAAGAATCTCTTGCGTGGACTCGAACCAGCAACTCCACGATGCGCAGTGCGCGGCGCTAACCACTACGCCATGGAGCGTACGTTTTCAGGTTATGTCAATAGCAAGCCACTTTTATACACCATACAACATTCGGCGGTTCTCAGAGGTCCAAAACGTAAGCGAGATTTCGGTATTAATAGCGACATGGCGCGGCGGGCTAATGATGAGTGCGCTCGAAAGGTCGTCGCCTCTTCGAAGCGCCGCCTTCAGCGTGCGCCCATCACACTCGTAATTCGGGATAGGACGAAGGTCACTTAGCTCGCTGCCGCGGCCGCGTTTGCGAAAAGAGCGCGCAGCTGACACACGACGAAGGAACAATTGTGACAGTTGTCTGCACTTGTTCTGTGTATACTTGCACACTCGTTTCGTGCGTCTTTCTTTCTGTTTAAACAGCGCGCTTTAATTGTCGAGCTGTGGTGGTTGTTAGTCCGCGCTCGTCTTGTGGATGCTGATTTTGTGCTTGCTTTTCTGCTTGAGGTGTGCACTGAGTTTCGAGCTGTTTGACGTTCTTAACGTGACTTTCAATTTGTTGCTGTTGATGAAACAATGTACAATAAACGCTCAAGAATATACCATTCTGAAGAGACGTTTCATTTTTGTGTTATAGCGATTCCTGTATAGGGAGATCAGGCGCGTTATTATGGTTGTTTCAAAACACTTACAAAAGCTAATGTATTTTGTATACTTTCATCGCTTGCCTGCTATCAATTAGGCCTTCACAAACCAGTGAAACTTTTATTATTGCTCGATCACTTCTCAGCTAAGGAAGTGCAGTTTTGCTCTTTTCAACGTGTGTGTGGTCCTCAGTTGTCGGCGTTCATGCTCACAATGCAGGGGTGAAAGGGTATACATACTGCTGTCAAGACGGATTCCCAGAACAGCAACGTTCGGTTAAGTGCCAGTGTCGACTGCTTGATTGCACTATGTGACGATGACGAAAGTGATACAGGGGAGGGGGCATTAGCCAGATCGCCGACGAGCGAGTGGGAACGAGGGAACCGCTGAGGTTTTCGTTTCTTTGTTTATTTGTTTTTCTTTGTTTTCTTGTTCTACTTGCTCGTTCAGTGAACTGTAAGTTGCGTAGACACATCGTGATGATCTTTGGGAACAGCAGAATGGCGATGACATTCGAACAAATGAGTTGTGCACGCTACATAGGTATTTCACTTTTCTTTCGTTGATCCGTTGAACTGATTCGCAAACAAAAAAATTCCGCCATATCCACGAAGTGAATGATGATGAGTGGGCGAAGCTCCGGAGGTAAACCTGGTAAACCATGAATCCTCTGTACATTTTGCCCACTCGATTTTATTACATCGCTCCCCCTAGCGTACGTCGCCGCACTAAATCGAACGATTGCCTTCAACCAATGACACGCGCCATGTGTGACATCATTCCTATTTTATAAGATCTCGCGTCTTTCATCAACTACAAGTACCGCTTTCTAGTTTATAACATCTTGCATCTTTTCATCATCAGCTACAAGTACCACCATCTAGTAAACACTACAAGAACTAAACGAGAGGTGGCTACATACAGGAGACGGTACCACCATCTAGTGAACACTGCAAGAACTAAACCAGAGGTGGCTACATACAGGGGACGGTACCGCCATCTAGTGAACACTGCAAGAACTAAACTAGAGGTGGCTACATACAGGCTACAGGGGACGCACAGCCCACGCCCTAAGGAGCTTCGCCCCTAAAAAAAAATGTATGGGTCGACTTACGGGAGTTGCGACAGTACTTCATGAATTTTTATGTTGCCAAGGACGCACTTGATGTAGTGACCCCCTGGCAGCGAGACCTAACGCTCTAGGCGTTACGCGACAAAGGAAACAAAACTGCGATATTGTTTCTCCAGAGAACGACAGGAGCTGCTCGTATAGCATGCTGAATGGGTTTCGCTTTAACCATTTCCACACAAATTTTTGTCTTTATATTTTACCACTGTTAATGGTGATGTGTAAAGTGATTCTCGTATTGTGTATTGACATTTTGTGTTCAGGTCATAGACGTGGACATAAAAGGGAAGAACCGTCGCTGAAATTGGGAAGCGACGAAGCGACATTGCGGGGCTCGTTTCCCTGTGGGTTTTTGTTTGTTTCATCAGTGCCTAACTGTTCGCCGTGATCGTGTAGCGGTTAAGTCTCTCGGCTGTTGACCCCAAGACTGCAGCTTTAATCCTGTCTTCGGTGGTCGCATTTTGATGGAAGTCATGGTACAGAGGCCAGTAAACTGTGCGGTGTCAGCGTACAATAAAGGAGACCATACGGCGAAAATTCGCGGAGCCTTCCAGAGTTCTTTATAACCAAACCGTGATTTTTGGACTTTAGCCCCGCCGCGGTGGTCTAGTGGCTAAGGTACTCGGCTGCTGACCCGTAGGTCGCGGGTTCGATTCCCGGCTGCGGCGGCTGCATTTCCGATGGAGGCGGAAATGTTGTAGGCCCGTGTACTCAGATTTGGGTGCACGTTAAAGAACCCCAGGTGGTCAAAATTTCCGGAGCCCTCCACTACGGCGTCTCTCATAATCAAATGGTGGTTTTGGGACGTTAACCCCCACAAATCAATCAATCGATTTTTCGACTTTAAACAACAGTTAATAATATCGCCGCCTAATTCGTTCCCTATTATGATCCACGGGAACTCCGGTATTTTTATCTCGGAACGTGGCGAAACGTTTCCATCTCGCTTGATTCGCATTGTCGTGATTATTGTAGGCTCATTTATCTATAGTTAAGCAATGCTATCTGTTCTCATAATAATTATTATAACAAGAGAAACGGAAATAAATGACGTAGATTTGCGTGAAGTACGTGAAATCTATTGGTACATAAATATGACGCACAATCCCTGCGTTAATGTACACATTCAGAAGATTTTATTTCATTTACGATAATAGCGAAAGTTGGGCTAGTTAGTGGTTCATGCTTTCATTGAGTTTTACAAGATATTGACAAGTGATTGACACCGTTAAAAATGAAGGCAAGACAAGCGAGGGGACGCATACATGCGGTTGTCTGTGTCTCCTCGCCTGTTTTTCGTTCATTTTATACGCAGTCGCTATCTTATGAAGGGAGTACACAATAACTCAAACCTTCACTCTTATTCGTGTATTTCATTTCGCTTTATTTCTTTAAGGACCCTCTAGGGAGTTTTACGTAAGGTGTGGTTATACATAAATTATACAAATGGTAACCACATATGTTAATTTACCGCCACAGGTCGTGTGCTAATGTTTCCAGATGTACTGTCGGAAAGGTAATGGCGGCAGTGCTGGGGCGAATGTCGTTTCATTCAGGTGACGCACATGACAAGAATGAAGTAGAAAATTACGGGGTATGGCTGCGTCAATGGGTGACTACTCAGGCATGACCGGTTCGATAAGATATGCGGGTTTTGATGATTAAGTCTAGGTGCTCTCGTGAGCTGCAACAAAACTTATGGAACAGAACTAGGGTGGCAGTGCGTTAATTCCACGGGGCCTTTTATTGGCGAAAATCTTTCGCGTGCTCGATAGATTGATTTATTGATATGTGGCGTTTAACGTCCCAACAGCACCATATGAATATGAGAGGTGCCGTAGTGGAGTGCTCCGAAAATTTCGGTCACCTGGGGTTCTTGCACGTGCACCAAAATCTGAGCACATGGGCCTGCAGCATTTTCGCCTGCATCAAAAATGCAGCCGCTGCAGCCGGGATTCGATCCCGCAACGTCCTGGAGGTGACCAGCCGAGTACTTAGCCACAAGACCACCGTGGTGGGACTTTTCTGTGCGACAGAACGAGGACCAAGAAAAAAAAAAACGAACTTTGGGAGGAGAAAAAGTGAATTATTACATTAGTGCACAACTTAAAGTGACGCAGAATCCTCAAAAGTCATATTCCGCGGCTGAAAGCGTGCTTTCAAGGTACTTCGTAGGTGATTCCTGTGTACGCTCTAGATTGCTTACTTAATGTTTTTTTAAGCAAATCATTACCATTTGCACACTGGTTACTATGTCAATCAATATATATACCATGTATACATCTTAAGCAACATAATGGCCCCCTTCCGCCCATCTACCTTAGAAAGCATACTATTTCTTGATGTATAACGCTTAAAAGAAGAGGGGGGGGGGGAGCTCTTTCCACAAAATTTTGTCCGATAACCGGGCCTCCCATAATGTTTTTTAGTCTTCTTTCGCCTTAAAGCTTATACCGGCAAATCCTGCCGACCTATGCCACCACGCCTGTCGCTGCCCTTTTATGTAGTTTACCACTGCTTTTCAGCACATGATATGTCTGAGGCGTAGCCTTTTTGGGTGCGTGCAGTCTACAGCTGTGCACTTCCACGAGGTACCCTTTACTCTCGTTTTCCTGTTGACACGCCGTCTAGTGGTTATGGCGCTTCACTGTTTACCCGCAGCGCGTGGGATAGAATCCCGGTTGCAGCGGCGGCATGCATTTCGACTACGTCGAAATGCCAGAGACTTATCTGCTTAGAGTTTAGGGCCAGATTATACAACATCTGGTGATCGAAATTTTTTGGAGTCCTGTAATTGATCGATTAATATGTGGGGTTTAACGTCTCAAAAGCACGATATGATTATGATAGATGCCGCCGTGGAGGGCTCCCGATATTTCGACCACCTGGGGTTCTTTAACGTGCACCCAATCTGAGCAAACGAACCTACAATATTTCCGCCTCCATCGGAAATGCAGCCGCCGCAGCCGGGATTCGAACCCGTTACCTGCGGGTCAACAGCCGAGTACCTTAGCCACTAGACCACGGCGGCGGGGCTCTGGAGTCCTTTATGGCCTCTTTTATAATTGTCTCACGGTTTTGTGACGTAAAGCACCAAGAAATATTTTTGTTACTATGTTCGTTTTGCTGATCGAGTTCCTGCCTGTATGCGTATACCTTAGGCACCGCCTGCTGTAGCTCAATGCGTAGAAAACGCTATTCGATTACCCAACCATCGTACACTCTATATACTTGAGGCCGACATATCCCAGTTTATCCGTATAAATGAAGAGCAAAAAAAGCAAAACATATTTGAAAAAAAGAAAAACTACAATATGTCTTTTTATCATTCGAAAACTTTCACACGTTTCACATGAAGGAGCCGATGGTGTTCGAGCGCTTTAAACCGAGTTACTTTTCGGTGGAAGCGCCGCGGCCTAATTGCTCCCCTACGCGAAACGCGCGTGGGCGGCTTTATTCCACGCTTGCTTTCTCAAATATCGCCACTTCTTTTTTCTTCTATCGCGTCATTCCGTCTTCAGCAGCGCGATAGATGCAGGCGAGTTAAGGAACCGACTGGCAGTGCTAATTCCGTATATGCATCCCCGTTCATCTTTCGATATTTGCTATGGGGCCCCTTAATTCTGAAAAATAATCGCTCTGCGAGATTTTTTTTTCTTCCTTCTAATGGTCGCACCGAGAGAGCTCCAGACGACGTAGACGATAAATGAGCCTCCGAAGAGGCCTGCCGCTATTTCTCGTTACGAGTGCGTGGGACAAACGTGCCTCGGGGACGACGGGTGCCGCGAGTCGCGCGTGTGCCTTTCTCGCAGGGGGCGTGCCCGCTATTGCGCGAGTTTCTCGAGAAACTTCGGAAGGTCCCGAGCACGAAGTTCACAAGAAACACAACAAAGTAAAAGAAAAATATAGAAGAGCCGAACAGAGGCGCCTGCTGAGACACACCATGTAACTGGAATTGGCGTGAAGTATAGATAACTGAAATCCTTCCTACTTTACGTTTTGGCTCTCTCGCACTTCATTACACCTCTTGGCTAACATTAGGCACCGTGATGGTTACCAGCCTTAGTCAGAGAAGGAAGAGAGATTATCTATCTATCTATCTATCTATCTATCTATCTATCTATCTATCTATCTATCTATCTATCTATCTATCTATCTATCTATCTATCTATCTATCTATCTATCTATCTATCTATCTGTCTGTCTGTCTGTCTGTCTGTCTGTCTGTCTGTCTGTCTGTCTGTCAGTCTGTCTATCTATCTATCTATCTATCTATCTATCTATCTATCTATCTATCTATCTATCTATCTATCTATCTATCTATCTATCTATCTATCTATCTATCTATCTATCTATCTATCTATCTATCTATCTATCTATCTATCTATCTATCTATCTATCTATCTATCTATCTGTCTGTCTGTCTGTCTGTCTGTCTGTCTGTCTTGTCTGTCTGTCTGTCTGTCTGTCTGTCTGTCTGTCTGTCTGTCTGTCTGTCTGTCTGTCTGTCTGTCTGTCTGTCTGTCTGTCTGTCTGTCTGTCTGTCTGTCTGTCTGTCTGTCTGTCTGTCTGTCTGTCTGTCTGTCTGTCTGTCTGTCTGTCCTGTCTGTCTGTCTGTCTGTCTGTCTGTCTGTCTGTCTGTCTGTCTGTCTGTCTGTCTGTCTGTCTGTTCTGTCTGTCTGTCTGTCTGTCTGTCTGTCTGTCTGTCTGTCTGTCTGTCTGTCTGTCTGTCTGTCTGTCTGTCTGTCTGTCTGTCTGTCTGTCTGTCTGTCTGTCTGTCTGTCTGTCTGTCTGTCTGTCTGTCTGTCTGTCTGTCTGTCTGTCTGTCTGTCTGTCTGTCTGTCTGTCTGTCTGTCTGTCTGTCTGTCTGTCTGTCTGTCTGTCTGTCTGTCTGTCTGTCTGTCTGTCTGTCTGTCTGTCTGTCTGTCTGTCTGTCTGTCTGTCTGTCTGTCTGTCTGTCTGTCTGTCTGTCTGTCTGTCTGTCTGTCTGTCTGTCTGTCTGTCTGTCTGTCTGTCTGTCTGTCTGTCTGTCTGTCTGTCTGTCTGTCTGTCTGTCTGTCTGTCTGGCTTGTCAGACAGAGAGAGGAATCTGTATACTAGAAAATAACTGTATCTTGAAAAGCAGTATGTATGTATGTATGTATGTATGTATGTATGTATGTATGTATGTATGTATGTATGTAGACGTGGGTTTGTATCCTGCTTGCATGGTGCCAGCGTTTTTTTCTTTCTTTAACAGCAGAGGTGTTATATTATTTGTTTGTTGGACTTTGTGTAAAAAAATTGTCATCATGAAATGGCACGCGCTCAATGACTGCGCAAACATTCTGTACAACTGGCAAACATGAGAAACTGCATGAAACGTGCCTCAGCTCTGCTGTTAGCCAGCCTTGCAAGACTTAGTGGAAACTGCGTTAGTTATTTTTATTTATTTTCTTATCGCCTACATTTGTTTAACTTTGGCTTGTTTACTCGAACTTAGCAAGAATACATTATTTGTTCTGTTCTCCTGGACTCTAATTGATTTTAGGTGTTGTAAAACTTTGCTAATAACTGACTCACTCATGTGTGCCAAATCATCTGCTTTCTTTCCATTTTTTAATTTTTAGGCATAATGCGACATTAACGGGTACATTGCGAAATGGGGCATATTTGGAAGATTCTGCATATTGCGACATTAGCTGAACGACAGTTACGCTGAAGCTAAACGTTACCTAATTAAGGAATATCTACTGCTTAGCTGCGTAATAATATGGTGCTAATTGCGTAATTGAAACGAAGTGGTATATATGCAGTTGAAATCCTGTGCGTGCTTAGCACCACTATTTTAGGCATTGTTTCATGCATTTTTTCGGCTAAAAGCACTTTTGTTCCAGCTGATTCAGCCCTACGCGGAGTGAGAGTTGTTAGCCGATACCGTAGCCGGTGCGACGAGTGAATCGTTGTCTGGCACATTCAATAAGCTACGGGGCTGCGAACGAAATGCTTCAGAGCAAGTGAATCGTTACCCTATGCGGCGGTCTAGTTAGCAGTTATGGCTAAGCAGTGCAATGCACGAAGGCGTGCGTTTGAGGCAAGAAGGTTCGCGTGCTTGCATCTGGGTACTTGTTAAACAACCCCGTAGTAAGCAGTAGTCGAAGTACGGCGCGCTTCATACTTAAGTAAGGGTCTTGAAACGTAATAATGAAAAAAATCAATAATTATACCTCTGCCTTTACGCTCTCTCTCGCTAGTATATTTTTTACAAAGGAGCTGTACAGGCATTCCGTTATGCCGTGTGGCGACCCAATAAAACTACCGTAACCATGAACCGGCATGCATTGTCTTCTTCTGCTTCATCTTCTGTATGGCTCCCAGAACACGTGTACAGATTTGTCCGGCGTAGGTTGCATTATTATTGATGGGCGAGAGAAGTAGTAAAGAGAGAGAGAAATGAAGAGAAAGAAAAGATGGAGAATAGAAAGACAAAGAGAGAGAGAGAGGACAAAAGAAAAACGTGTGGAAAAGAGAAAGGAAGCATAGCAACGTATAGTACGGCAAGGGGCGGAAAATGAAAAAGGGTGAGAAAATTGAGTAGGGCAGCGTTACCAGTTCCGCTGCTTTTTCAATCTCCGCACCACCATAGTGTGACTACTTGTGCGTAGCAGCTCTAACGTTTTTTTTTTTACTTCCAATACACGCATATGCAGTTCGCTCAAATATTTGTCTCCAAAATGTGTAAATTAACGTTGATTGAAGTAATCGTGCTTTTATATGTAGTGATTACATTGGTCTCGATTGCCTACACTGTACCACTTTTTGTAAAAAAAAAAATAGTTCGATGAAAGATGGTACATGAAACACCCAGTGTATATATCTATAGGTCATATTTACCAAGTCGGCTGCTTGCAACAGGACTTCTAGCTGATTGTGGTTGTATGTTACTTCATGAGTTACGTCGAATCTGCAATTACCTTACCTTTTATTGTGTAATAATTGCGTTCGTTAGTAGGTAATAAGTGGGTAACAGCTTGCGATCACAAAATTCTTTCTGCTGTGCAACTTTCGCCTCGTTATTTTTCCTATGCACTGGAATAGGTGTCTGCTATCCACACAGTTTAAGCTACGAAGCGATGTACTTCAGCGAAACGAACGAGAGGGCTCGAAGTCGTAATTCCTGTTTCTCGCATGCAATCCATAGGCATACGTTTCTGTGTGTCTCTGCCCCGTTCGGCGCTCGCCTTCGCGTTGGTCATTTGACAGCTGTGGTCGCAAGGCCCAGAATGCTGTTATTCATTCCAGCAGCCTTTATTTTTATGAAACATATTTTTTGTCTCGCCGGTCGTCGGTGCTAGCTCGCTCGACACGGCGGCCTGCGCGCAGTACGAGTTCACTACGACGCCGGCCTGATACCGACGGCATAGCGAGGCTTTCTTACCGCTTAGGTGCTGAAGCTGGTGAAGGTGAAGTGCCGGTGACGCTCTGAGAAGCCACCGTCGCGGCGAGCGCGCCACCGGCGCAATTCTCACACCGATTGCCAGCCACCCTGCCGTAGTCAAAGTTTTTAGACGGTGTAACTGTAGGAGAAATCGCTGACGATCGTAACAGCTCACTTTTAATACCAATAAATTATTCTTTGAAATTTTTTGCAACTCAGTCCTTTGAAGCGAGGCATTCGCGGCGTTTCGTTGAGGAATCGGACCGATGTCCAGCGTGGTTCAACTGTGCGAAATACCTTGAAACGTTCACACTAAACACAATGGGTCGTTGCAAATCTTTGCTGTACTTATTATTTTGTTGCTTGTCGACAGATGCTTTCACGGTCAGCCACACAAAGCACTGCATAGTGTTTCAGACTGACGTGCAAACAGATGCCCGTACATTCACACGAACACACACACGCACGCACGTCACGACCAAAAAGGGTTTTGAAAACTCCCATAGGGAGTTTGTAATCACGTGACTTGAAACTCCGTGGGTATTTTAACAAGGTCAAGTATTTCATAAACTCCGTAATTAAGCAGGGTTGCGTTTTCCGGTGACATGTGCCGAGTTCACTCCGTACCAGAGAGTAAATAATTGCTCAAGGGAGTTTTGAGGGCTCATATACTGGCGACACTCCCATCTCGCCTAATTTTTGTTTGCTGTGTAGTGACAGCATTTCTTAATAATTCATGACCAAAAAATTACACCATCTCCCGCTAAATGAAACCATGTGTAGATGTGAAGCAGCGGGCACTAACTCATACACTCGATCGGTGGTGTTGTGGTGTTGTCCTCGGCGCTCATCGTGGCGTTGTGCAGGACAAAAACCTGGTGAGGCACCAAGCACGAAATGATGGACGGGCCTTTCCTACTGTAACACGCCAATCGCTTTTAATGGGGAATCACAGACAGAAGACTCCGATTGGACACAGGGACACACTGTCCGCTTCTAGTTTACGCGCACGCCGTGAATTTTTATTGTTCAACAATGCACAGGAGAAATATCTCACCAGCACTACCTTGGAAATCAAGATCTAGTGCCTATACGGGGTGGCCATTGAACAGTTTTGTTACGCGAGCAGCCAGTTTTTTTTTTTCACTTAAGAAAAGTCACAGCTTCGCCATAAAAGTGAATCAATGAATGCGATAGCAACAAATTGAAAGGTCATGCGTAGAATGACAAGCAGATCGAAACCTGCCCCACGTTTTTTTACGCACAAATGACGCACCAAACGTACTCACACGTACAGATGAACGCGAATAAGCGTCTCAGTTGTTACTTCGCTATGTCTGAAAAGTGCGCCCTTTTCTTAAACGAAGGCTGTGCAACAATTGCAGGGATCTTTTTGTACCCGGTAATGACAAAAGAATCGTTGCAGAGAAAGCTTGAGGCCAGCGAAGACATACCATCCTCCCAACTGCGAGATAAGGACGCGTGCGTGAGCGTCCACTATTTTTTTCTCCGCGGGGCGAAGTACGCGTGGGAGATGAGAGCGCACGCCACCGCGCCGTGACAATGTGGCGACGCGCGCTCTTTATGCCATCTTGCTGTTAATGCTAAAACACGATAGTTCCCCTCGAAATGCCGGTCAGCAGTGGTAAGTGGTAGATATAAATAGCTCCCCGTTTGAACTTCGAATGAGGTGCTCCTAAGTGGCTCAGTAGTTAAAGCCTGGCATTCACGACTCAGAAGTCCCACGGTTAATTCCGCGCGCCGGAGACTTTTTCTTGATTATTTTCCTTTCTTGCGTTTACATATATGCAGATACGTATACATATACGGTGAGTAATGCCGACGCCAGCGGCAAAATTCTGCGCAGAATTTTTATATAATCGTTATCGCAATAAAACTGACAAGCAGCCGCTGTCTGTGTAGTCGTTGCGAGGCGAGAGAGAGAGAGAGAAGGTGGCGTACGAGAGTAGAAAAAGGGGGAGGAGACTCACATGCGCACTGGAGTCTGGACGCCACCCGATCAAGCTCGCTCATAAAATGCTTCACATCCAGAGAGTAATATATAATTCATATATAGCCCACAAAGATAAAGTAGACGGGGGGGGGGGGGGGTGGCCGCCGCGATAGCTCGGCTGAAAGAGTATCGGAGACGTTATTCGAAGGTTGATTAATTAATATATGGTGTTTAACGTCCCAAAACCACCATATGCCTATGAGAGACGCCGTAGTGGAGGGCTCTGGAAATTTTGACCACCTGGGGTTCTTTAAAGAGCACCCAAATCTGAGCACACGGGCCTACAACATTTCCGCCTCCATCGGAAATGCAGCCGCCGAAGCCGGGATTCGATCCAGTGACCTGCGGGTCAGGAACCGAGTACCTTAGCCACTGGACCACCGCGGCGGCGCTATTTGAAGGTCGAAAATTTGGTTCCTGCGCACGGCAAGTTATCTTTTCGTCCACTTTTCTTTCTTCACATTTACACTAAAAAGAATTCCAATACCATGCGCTATACTTTCCTTGGCATTATTGCCCGTTAATTCTTAATAATAATGTGTCGTAAAAAGGAAATTGAACGCCTAAAATGTCAACATCTTCCCCAATGATAAGTGGGTCCTTAAGTCAGGCATATCACAGTACGAGGACATGCAAGATTGTTTTGTATACATCGTCACTATTGACATGAACAAGCTGTTAAAAACAATTATCATAAAACTGGTCTATGGGGACACTACGATGAGTAAAAGTATATCCATTTCAGAATCACGGTGTGTCTGCGCGTGAGAGTGTGTGTGCCTGTGTGTGGGAGTAAGGGGGGGGGGAGGGCTTTCGTGGCATTGACTCTTCATTTAGAAAGTATGAGCTGTATTGCACGTATTACATACTGCAATTTTCGAGTCAAAGCGACGTTTGAATTCGTTTCACATGTCCTTTCAGAGCCTCCGAACGAATGTCTTGTCAGGCACGAGTGTAGTTTTCTACCTGCAAAGCTGTGTGCGAAAACACAAATCCTCTCAACACACATACATAAATAATAATAAATAAGAAAGCTTGGGCGATCACAGAAGAAAGTTAAGCTGGGGGTGTGCTTGTTGATTAAAATAGAAATCTAAAGCATCATCAAGCCCCTTAGCGCAAAATTTTATTGAAGCGTTAAAATAAGGCTTTTATATTCTTTTCAGAAAGCGTTCAACTTAATGAACTTTTTTGCTTGTTTTTAACGCTGCATATACTCATTAAAGAAAGTGGGAGCAGCCTAGTTCAGAATTATCATCATCATCAGCCTGACTACGTCCACTGCAGGACAAAGGCCCCTCCAATGTATCGCTAGTTAACCCGGTCCTGTGCTTCCTGCTGCCAATTTATACCCGCAAACTTCTTCTAGTTCAGAATATGCGGGATCAAAGTCTGAGTTTACTACACAGCAGCATGGAGTGGGATGTCACTGGCAGTACGCGGATCTCGCCTTTGTCGGAAATCGCCTATGCCGGCAATCCGCCTCTTCCGGGCATTTCTTTTCACGTAGTTTGCCAAACAGGAAGCACATCGTTGACGATCGAGCAAGCAAGGAGGCGCGAACACCGAGGCAGAACAGTACTCAAGTCTGCGGCCTGTAAGCCATTCCACGTTAAGGCGGCTGCACGGCATACCGCGGCATCTCCGTATAACGTGCAGCGGCTCCACCACATCGCGTTTATATGCAGTGCCATAGCTGGGCTGGTCCTGTCAAGATATGCGCCAGGAATCTGGCCCGCGTTCTGCGTGGTCTTTTGCCAGTTTCGTGCTGCAGTTGAGCTTTCTCTGACGAGATGCACGCTCGTGCAGCCCTGCCGCTCAGGATAGGTTCCTTCGCCTCGTCGAGGATGCTCGCCGTTTGAATAAGTAACTGCGCGGCTTTGTTCCCCCCTGTACCCCTCATCTACAAAGAAAGTGCTCTTAGGCTCGTTTTCGCCCTATTTTGATGCTGCTGGATGAGCGGGGTGGCGAACACAGGCATGCGATACCCGAGACGCCCACCCTGGAGGACTGCGGGCAAGACGATATAGAAGGACGCGGCGGTGAACCGTCTACGATACCTCCCTGTGCCCATTGTGTTAGCGCAGGGTACTTGTTTGTGCGCCTTTGTGCGCGCTCGTCACTCTGCTCGACATATGCGCGTTGAACGGGGGAGGATGGGTGGTGATGGTCTTTGCCGCCTTTGTGCTTTGTGTGGTCAACTTATGTTTCTTCTTTTTCAGAATTAGGGCAGTGAAGGTTAGGTTAAATATCGGTTTGCAATGATTTCGTTTTTTCCCTTTTCCGCTCACCGTGGTTGCTGGTAACGTTATTTGCATGTAAATTGACAAAATTTATTACGTTTTTGTGTTAGTACCATATATGCGAGCTGAAGACAAAGCCTTTTTTTGTGGCAAATAGACATGAAAACACTTGTTACTGAGCAATGGTGCTTCTATTTATAAGTTTATCGGGTTTTCAATGTTAACCGTGAGATCTGTTTTTACATTTGGTTAATCAGTTCATCTGCCCTTACTAGTGAGTAAGTAGTTTTTTTTCTTCTTTATGCGTATAAATGGTTTTTAATAACTCTTAATGAGCAAATATTGAAAAGTAAAGAGAGCGGGGGAACAACAGGAAAGAGTGGAAAGTTAACCAGATGTAGCCTGGTTTGCTGCTTTATATTGGGGAAGTAGGGGGCAAAATAAAATTAGGTAAATGAGAAATATGGATTACACGCAAGGTACTACTCACTCATAACAGCGTTCACGTGAGCGCGGCATCTAAATTTTCTCTCACTTGTCGTAGCTGTTCACGTGGCTCACCAGTCGATCGCACCAATAAATATTAGTTTCTTTTTATTTTCGCGAAATGTTCATCATCCAGGCGGCTTAGTGGGGCGCGCGAAACCTGCCTTTCATGGAACATGGGTACGCGTTTTTCAAAGCGAAGTCCAGCAGCAGGCAACCAGTGTTTTCAGCAGCGCACAGCTAGCACGTTTCGAACAGGAACGTTCTGCCTATAGCGTGCGCGTCTGTGCATGCGTAATAAACAAATATGTGGCAATAAGTAGAAGCGACGAGATAGAGAGAGAAAGAGATAGAGGTGCAAGAAAAGACAGAGAAAATTACAAGACGCACTTCCGGTTTGCTACCGTGCATCGAGGCAAGGAATGAAAGGGGCTAAAAAAGAGACAAAAGAAGAGAAGTGAAGAGAAAATGAACACACACAGTGCAAGCTCATTCTGATGACGCTAGTATCTTGTCAGAAATAGAAGAAAAACGCTGGGACCATCAACGATGTGTGGTTATAGGCTTTTTAGCACACGAATTCTATACCATCATTCTGTTGGTTCACCAGGTTGACCTGTATTGGTGACCACGTTCTTGGTATCCAACATTTACTTTCCTTATTCCTCATGGACATGTTTTCTTTTGTTCCTCATTAATAGTGAGCCACACTATAGGCGTTTCACCATCGACGCGTGCCGAAACAGCTTTGAAAGGTCACGTTTCCGCGGAGACATTTGCTGACGTCGAGGCATCGGTAAACAATAAACGCAAGGTTCTGACGATGAAGAAGAGACAAACAAACAAAAAACACCACAGGAGCGCTCTCGTAGCCGAAGGGAAATAAGTGAACATGTCTTGCGCTCGCGTTCATTCGCTGGAAAAAAAAGGAGGGGAGGGGTGCACTGGTATCTAACTGGTCCGTTCAGCAAGGTACTAGTACGAACAAAAAGCGGAAGTCGAGGTGAAGCGTCTCTCTCTCTCTATTTGTATCATGGGAACACGAACTCACCGGGTTACTGCCCAGGGTTGCTTTCTTTGAGCGTTTACCTTTCACCAAGCGTGCAAAACAGCACGATGCTCACGCGCGATGCTCCAGCGAAGTACGAGCGCTAAGGTGGAACGGAAGCGATTGCACCTTGCCGGTTGCGATCAATACGTATCGCAGCGCGAAGCTGAAGCTGGGGCACCACAGTGCTCCCAGGGGAGTCATGCAGGTAGAAACGGCCTCCGGGGGTGCTGCAGTACCGAATCTCGGCGTCTCAGCACCGGTTCACCGGCGCTGTAAGCTTCTATTTCTGGTGTGCTCACGCACAGTTTATAACCAGCTATGTATGCTGGACGAACTCTTTTCAACGCCACCGCTTTCTCTTTTTTTTCTCTTCACCTGGAAAATTATCACGTCATGAAGTTTCTCGGCTTTATATTATGTTCCGCGAACTTTTTTCTTTTCCATTCTCTGGGAAATTCATGGCTGTAACGCATCGCGCCTAGTTTGTCAAATAGCGGCGAACTCATCATGAGATTATGTAACTCGCCACAAAGGTATCTAGGTCACGTAAGGACAAAATGTCATGTGCTCGGTTGCGGGTCGTTACCGCTTAGGGAAGAGGGTCAGTTTCGACAGTTCCGTTTACTTCGATTCATCAGTGTAATTTAGCGTGGACATTCTACCTGAAGGCTAACCCTGTCTACAAATTCAAGAAATGAGTCATGATGGTTGTTATAGCCATGTAGTCATGCACGTTTGTATACAGGCGTGTAAACGTTCGCGACACACCTCGTCTCGCTAATGAGTCATGAAAATTGACATCGAGTGCGTTTACTTGCAAATACGTTTAACGATTGCACCGCCTTGTTTCTGATAAGCAAAACAAAACAAACAAACGAAGAGAAAGTTACCTTGTAGAACACGATGCGGGAACGTTCTTATTTTTGTAGCGTCAGCGACCTCAAATGACCATTTCTGTTCTCTGTTCAAATTCGGGGAGAATGTCACAACACATGGGCTAGCATTTTGCTTCAGGAAGTTGAGGCCTCTTTTACGTGGTACTTGTGTCCGGCATATCAGCGGTTATTAAAAATCAAAGTTTGGCTTGGAAGACTTGTCTATAACTAAAAAGAGACAGAGTAATCAAAAGCATATCAATGAAAATGAATTCCAGTTACCCAATAGTTCGGGACGTATGTCATACAACAAACACCACCTGCCATTAAAAATATTGATCCACATAGCACAATAAAGTTATCTCTTTGACCTGCAGAAAACGCTCCTAAATTTTTACTTTAGTAAGCTCATACTTAGACACTTTGGTAATTTTTTGAAGTTCATGTGAACTCGCAGTGTGCTTAGTAGCGCTGAAATGAGGGGACGAATCGCTTAGTCTCTGAATGTTGCACAAAAAAGTTTAACTTTTCTGAGGTAAAACCTATTGCGGTATATATAAGCGTATTAAACTGTGCCAGTCTTGCGAGTGGTTCGATAAGGATAGTTATAGCGCGAGAACAGGACGATGACAAAGGGACAAGAAGGAGTCGCGCTATAACTGTCGTCATGTCATACCAACTAGCCCAAACTTCTAGGTTAGACATCTTATCAGTGTGTTTACCATGCATATCCATCTTCATTGAGCTGATTTAAATCAGGCATGTCTGTTTCAAAAGTTTCCAAGTCTAAGCGCACCTTATCTCACGTTGAAACCAGGCAGTCCTAACCTAACCAAAACATATACGTTAATTATCGGCTGCTGTGGATACCGGCAGCACTCGAGAAGTGCATTACGCGAAAGTTTTTGATTCTTTTTCAAAGTAAAAGTTCGCGAAAATGTTTATTTTTCTTAAGAGCCACGCGAAGAACCATAGTGTTACTTTCAAAAAAAGTGTGGATATTGCAAAAAAACGCCGCATTTTGGTGAGGCTTTTTGTAGCTTTTATTTGTCAACTTTAAATGTCCCAAACAGTGAACTTGGTTAGACCTAACTCCTATGCTATATTACGTATTTGCAATCTTTCGATTCGAATTAACTTTGCGTTGAAGTTTTCTCCCTTTTCCAGAAGGTGCTCAGTGTTGTGGGTGAGCAAAGATACTGCCTTACCCTCTTCCAAAGATTTCCCTCTCTGCTTTTTTCGCATCTTCGTGACTTTTCCGTCAGCTTCTCGTCCCATGTTCCTCTCAGTCATGTTTAATACCGATGTTTTCAGCATCACTTTCTTTTCAACTAAGCACTCATATTTTGTCCGAATAAAACACGTCTGCAGATATTAGGTGAAGCTCTGTTTTGGAAGCTGTCCAATTGCTTCAAGCCATCGTGTTTTCTTGCCTGTGACAGGGAATCAGGTGCGGCCGTGGCGGTGCAAAAAAAAAAAGATATCCACTTTGTGAAAGGAAAAAAAAAGTCACCGTCCATCTGTTCATTTACTGGAGACGTTTTTTTTTTTCGTTTCAAGCTTCGCGACAGCAATATGAGGAGGAAAACTGAATAAGTCTATACAAATTTAACAAAAAAATACGCTATAGAAAAAAAAACAAATTAAGTGGAGTGACTTTAAATCACCCGTCATGGACGAAGAGTATTAAAGATTTGAAAAATGACCCACGAACAATGTCCAGCTGCGAGATGGGAACAAAACGACTAGTCCGAGGCGCAAATGAGAAATCCCGTAGCCACCACGCACTCCTTCCTCTCAATCTTTTTTTTTTTGAAGCTCCAGTGTATCCTTAATCTATCTGCGTGGCGTTTGTATATAAACACGCACACATTGTGTGTGGGGGGGAGGAGGATATCGCACGCATGCGTGTAAAGAGGAGGGGTTTTCTGCCTAAAATTATTTGAATGATGTGAAGAACTCGGCAGGCACTCGCGCAAGCATTTCTGTGATGTTCTTTTATACGTATAGCCACTCACAAAAACACGGCTTTCCGCCCGCTGCATTTCCGCAAATATATGAAGCATGGCGAGCAGTTCTCTTCTTTTTTATTGATTTTTTTTCAGTACGGCAAGGTGAATGGTTTTTATGCGATGAAAGCATACGAAACGGCCCATGAACCCGACTGAAGATGGGAATGTGGAGCTCACAGTTAGCACGGTACTTCCCCGTGTTTTCACTCTGGGCAGTTTCATATATATATATATATATATATATATATATATATATATATATATATATATATATATATATATATATATATATTTGAAAGGCAGAGAGTTTTTCTAGGAGGTATTGCCAGAACTGTTGGCGTTACATAGGTTCTCCATGTACTTGTCATAGAAGTTGTAAAGATTAATGAGATTTTGCTTTTATTACTTTAATAATAACTACCTTTCGTAGCCTAGATAACGTGCAGAATCAATTGCCGCTATGATCAATGTACTACGTACCAAATATCAACAGTGAACATAGTGAGGTAACTTAAATTATTTTTGAAGTGTGAGGGCGCATTTTAATGCTAAACGCCGCACTTCACGGCATCTGCATCATCTAAAGTGATCTGAAGGCGACTTCCCAATTTGGCGAAGAGTCACCATGCACTGCGACCAAGCTCCGAGCTGCTGCAGCCAATATGATAGCCATAGTCGCCATTGCGCTTTTGCCGTGTTTTAACCAGCAGGTTTGTATTGTGTGGCTGATATCGAAAAGAGATAACGTAATAATAATATAGTTGTGTGGGGTCTTATGATCCAAAAATATCGTATGACTACGAGACACATCTGGTGGAGATGTGCGAAAATTTGGATGATCTGGTATTCCTTGATGCGCACTTAATTAAATCTATGTGCATGGGCCTCGACCATGACGCCTCCACCGAAATGCGGCCGCCTAGGCTGAGATGTGATCACGCCATCTTGAAGGTCAGCATTCGAGCGCTGTCGCAGAAACGAGAGGAGACAGGCACATACACAACTGTGTTCGATGAGAATGAAAGAAACATTCTTCTTGTTCCTCATTTGCTTATTACTACTTGGCGCACCTGCGGTGCCCGCAGTCTCTTGTCTCCTGCGAGTTTCAAGAAACAAAGGTACCGGATGAACGAGAAAGATGGAATTTCTCATGAAATTATTTAGGTTTTTTTATTGATATGATATATAAGGACATGTTGGCGCACAAGTATGGCGCCAGGTACTCCTTAGCCCTTGAGTGAAAGTTGAACACATATCTTTAAAGGAAAACATTCAAAGCATGCAGTGCATATAAAATAAAACACTCGAGCACACATATGCAAAAACACACTTATACGCACATATCACAACTCAATAATAAGGAAATGTTCGAAAGTCAACAAATGAAGTCTCTGATAATGTTCCTAGTTAATATTCAATCCAACCAACACAAAGCAGCAGAGAACATGTCTGGTCCTTATGGAGATGTATTCGCTCATGTGTACATAAAGTCGACACGTCATTCACTTCAGCACACACATATGATGGGTGTCCTATGATACTACGCATAGTAAGTACGACATGTGTTACACAAATGAAAGTTAGTTATTTCTTAGTACTTGTCAGAAATTTCGCTGTCTTATAAAAACGGTTTAACGATTTTAAAGCGTGCGTCTGCAAAACTCCAGTTGGCGACGAGCTCAGAAGTTTCTTGATGCTAAACTATTTGTGGTCTAATGCCAACAGTTTATTTTGTGCATAAACGCTCAAGAATCCTTTTTTATAACTGTTTGTGTTAGAAAAAAATTGAACATCTTTGTTGTTTCGTTTTCTTGTTTTTTTTGTGTGGTTACAATTTCGTGTTGTGAAAACCAGCTTCTTGGTGACGCTAGGAAGGCTGGAGAATGGCCTCCTAAAAAAATATCCAAAGATCTTCGTTGATACTGGGATGTTGGTGATATAAATGGATAATGTTCAAACCCAGTGCTGCAGCTCCTCAATGACAAATAGTAACACATATCTCGGGCAGAGCTTTGACTGAGCAATGACATCTAGATGTACTCAATAATCCATCACTTAATATTTAAATTACACACTTCCATATAAGCGTCACTGCATTGCCCAACTAACTGAAAATATACATATTTTAATATTTTTTTGCTAAAGATTGCCTACTTCACCGTTCTTGTCGTTGGGCACCGTGAAGGAGTAGCATGTGATTCCTGCTAATCAATTCTGTAAGTACTTTGGGACAGATAATTAGTTCCTTATCTTAATTCACGTAGTGTGTGTGTGTGTGTGTGTGTGTGTGTGTGTGTGTGTGTGTGTGTGTGTGTGTGTGTTGATTTTATTTCTCGGGAAGGTAGTCGTTAAGAGCTGACAACCATGTGCTCAACCGAACTCCATTCAGATGAGTTAGGCCTGCATGAGAGACACTTACCTCTCTTTCTTAACTGGTAAATGATCCTGACGAGAAAATCTACCAGACGTGAGGACCGAGGGACCATCTTCGATTCCGAATAATTACCCGTGTAATCGTCCGTCGCACATCTTCTTGTGGAGGAACATATAGAGCTCATTAACGAGAGACAAGCGATCTGTGTTGCTTTTTCTCGAATTTGCTTATCGTCGTTAGCGATACTGAGACAGTGTTCGGGCAGTTTTGTGCTAGCATGGCTCATCAACGATGGTGAGTCGCGATTGGCTGAAGGCTGTGCCACAATACCACTGGTTATTGCGGCAAAAGGAATGTAGGACCTTAAGTTTGCTAGGATTACTAGGCCACAAGGGGGGGGGGGGTGCACGCGGCGTTACAGAATTGGGAATTATGCATCCGTGGTATGAGTCTTTCTTAACCGTATTGATAATCTTGGTAGTGGGCTAAGTTGTGGGCTATTGGGAAACGTGCTGCACCGACCTCAGTGGCAGCTGCATCGACCATGAGGGGTGTTTTTGCAACTGCGCTTGCGCCTTGCTTCTTGTCTTCTACAGCTGCCACGATTGCTGTTTCCTCTGTTTATTTCTGTCTCCAATCTTCGTTATCGTCTGTATTGAAACGTGAACTGGGTTGATTAGTCTTCGCGTCATTTCCTATCGCAGCATCCTGCTCGAACTACTCAGAGACATTTGTTCCAGCTGTATACACGGAGCTTCACTGCGCTTTTCTATTGCACTTTTGCATAAGTGCCTCCAGCATGCAGCTTAAGTAGAATTAATAGATGGGCCAGCCAAGCTTTGGGATGAAAAATGAAGCCAGCTATCAGGCCTTTTCTGTAGGCCAGCTTCATCACTTTTAGCGTCGTATAGGCGTTGCGCCATTGGCTGCTTTCAATAAGAGTGCGTGGATGCGCTACACGGTGATGCTGTATGCAATAAAATTGGTCACCTATAAGTGACTTCGAGCATCGTACGCAGTTCAGAGGGCTGCAGACTGGCTTCAGTTCTCGGCGATGAAGGTAGAGGTACCTATAGGTTATAACAGGCATGGCGCAACGCAGTTTTGAAGGCGTTTCGTTTTTGCTGAAAAAAATATTCAGAGTCTTGAGATTATTATTGCTACCCTAATGTGCGCCCACACCCGCGAGTTTTTTCGGCTGCATGTTTAAAGAAAATGTTTTATGTGCGTTGTGTAGGCTCCCACGCGGTTGCACTGAACAGTTTGTAGCTGTGCGATGTTCTGTGCACGGAAGACAGTACTGCATTCCTGCGGTAAGCCACATCAAGGTCATGCGATACGTCGTCAAAGTGATTGCATCAGATTGATGCGAGGAATAGTGCCCGATTGAGCGGTAGTTCTTACGTCGTAAGCACACTATCGGAGCAATCGAGCGTGAACTGCAAGTTCTCAGTACCGGCATCTTACGCAGCGGCGTAGATTTAGGACAGCGTCTTAAAAACCAAAGAAACGTCACGAGCTGCCGTTTCTTATCTGTAATCGCCTGAAAGCATTTTTTTTTATTTTAGCGCAGTCTCTCTCGATTCGCAGCTTCCAGTGGTGCTTATGGCGGAGTTTTCACAAAATGGTCTTGATGTCCAAAAGAGAAGGTCGTTCTCGTTCCTGTGGGCCAGAGATAGCCGCGACCGCGTGCGCATCGCCGGGATTTCTGCAATCTCGCCTTTTATTTTATTTTATTTTTGTGGCAAGCGTGGATGATTCTGTTTCAAGATCCTGCAAATGCTCGCTTTACTGCTTTGTTTCCTTTTATTTGACTCGCCTCATGTCTCAGTGGACTTACCGTCATCACAGAGTACTCACGATGTTGCCTCATCTCCGGGTTTACTTATCAGGAAACGCGTTTCATGCCGCATGATGGTTTGTGTTGTATCTCATGCTATCCCTCTAGCAATAATCGCGTCTGGGGTGCGATATCATTGCTTTCTTGAAGTGATGCCGGATCCCCAGCGGCCTAACTTTATTACTGGATCACTTTGCTATAGCAGCATGGCTGCAGCCTCATCGGGAGAAAAGAAGAAATCTATGGGGCAAGATAATGAAACGTGGGGAGAAGTTCTCGTGTTTTATTTGCTGCCCCTCACGTGTTGTACAGTTAGTTGGCTTGCGTTTTAACCATACTATTGTATATTTCGCGTTACAGTAACTGCAATCTCTGTGAATGCTTACGAGCCCCGCCTATTTCACAAAGACGAGGCAATGCCCTCATGCTGGCGGATCGTTTGTAATCACAAGAACATCGTCGTCGCTATTTCGCTTTTCGATTTCATTTCAGCTATAGAAAACCATCCACTCGACTCACGTTCGTTCTGTTTTCTCTCCAAGGGTTTTTTTCCTTTTCTGCACACGTTCTTCTCTTGTCTGCTAACGACTCGGTGTCTCCGGGTTCGCGTTCATCATCTTTCTCGTCCTTCCTGCGCACCTGATTTCTTCGTTCACATGAGATCGACCGGAGAATCTTGTCGTAATGCTTTCCATGGAGCAATCCTCACGCGTTGTCGCCAAATGGCATCTGAACGCGCAGAAATTTGCGGGGAAAAACTATAACAAATTGAATGACCTGCGTTTGCGTGTATTACGAAGAAACCCAAAGCAAAAGAGATACACTCTTTTAGGGTAGAGAGATTAGGCTTATATCACAAGAGTGCGGTAATCGTTCATCTAGGTACGCCTCGAGTGAATAAATGCGCGCAGGTTTATATCGACCCATAGCGCACGTTACTTATCACAGTGCGCAGGACATGTATAGGCATGTCCTACATGTGTCGAAGTCCTTCCTCAATGAGGTCTTATAGTACGAAAGTCAAACGGCAAAAAGTCTAGAACAAGAGAAGATAACGGAGATTAAGTATTTTACCTGATAAGCGTGGAGGCACTGAAGCGTACATCCGCAATGCTTTCACACTTGCATATCATCTGCGCTAGTCATATTGAAGCGCGATTTTCTCTATACAATGAACTTATTGAACGTCATGCATTTATCAAACTGTTTCTCATAAGTATGTTTCCTCGCAAAGTTGCTCTGACCACTAAGACTCTGCGCATTGATCGAGTGTGTGGGCTGCAGTAACTTTAGCTGCAATGAACTAGCCCAGACGTATAGTAACCCTATTGGGCCGACAATCTCCTTTATGTCATCTATCTTATTGTAAGTTACTCCTTCCAATTTATTTAATCTTCCACAGTGAATTGTTTTTTCGGGCTAAACCACCATGCATGCAACTTCCTTGGACACTATAGCACCAACGTTCCCCCTAGAATTTCTTGCAGGAAACTATATGATTCAATCTAGACGACAATGGATGGTCATCCAAGTGTGATAAGGCTGTTCTGGTGAAGGTGCTTTAGTCTTTCACTCCCAGCTTCCTCTTTTAATACGTGGATACAAGCACAGAAACATGGGACGAGACTCGCGTGGCAGCGCTCATTTAAAATGTGGGTCCTCGTCTTGGTGTCGTCCATACTTTGTCACTGCAGGATTTCTCGTGCTTGTTTAAAATGGCTCTTGCCTGCTTATCTGGTCTTTACTTCTTTCACATCTTTTACTTGCCAAGTGTCAGGACAAAAAAAAACTGATCTTTCTACATCAGAAACTTATTTCACAAGTTGCGTGCAGTTTTTGTTCCTAATGCGTGCTCTTTGTGTGCACTGCTTTGCTGCCCCGTCTTATAACTTTAATGATACTCTTTAGTGCTGTATCGGAGCAAAGAGAATGAATGAGGTAATGTTACGGCCCACTAAGCGCTCTGTAAATATCTCACAGTTGAGCTCTGCTTAAGTAAGTATATTATTCCGCGCAGTTTCACACTATAGCTTGCCTGCTGAAGTTTTTAGAGCAGGAACGAGCAAATACTTTGTCTTGTCCGTTAGGTGCAAATGCTCCAAGTAAATTAGTTTTTATCTGACGCGTATAACAGCAACTATTGCAACTTTTCTTGGAGCTTCAACCATGCGGCCGTGATTGGGGGTCTATAGACGTTGGACAAGTTGGCTTTACGTAATAGAACAACAAACGGCGAAGCGAATAGGACAAGTATACTTGTCGCTTTGCTTTTTCCGCTGCCCGCGAGCCATGAAAGCCATCGTAAGAGATGGATCAGTGTTATAATTCACATCCTCTAATTTTCTAACGCACTTCAAATTGAAGCTTTTCTTTTGTTATAGTTATTTGTTTTTTTTTTGTTTTTACTTACTCATGCAACATCGAAATGGTTTTGTAGCCGGGCTTTTGAATCCCATTATACAGAGTTCATCGTCAGTGCAGTAGACATAGTTGCTAAGCTATGTCACTGTTGTGTCTAGAGGCCATTAGGGAAGAAAAAAAACTTGTTCAAGCGATATATTTCAGACAATCAGCTGTGCATAGCGCAGGGAACCCCTGAAATCAGTGACAAATTGCAAACAGAATAGAGGCTTTGAAATGATTGTTTCTTTTAGTCTTGAAAACATGCGAACAGGGTGACATGATACGTGAAAACCCGTCGCACGCTCATGACGTTCACAATGCGTTTTGTTTTTAATGTTCTCTTTGTCTTTTTGTTAGCACTCCTATTTGCTCACCTACATAAGTTTGGAATAGCCACCTTGTTGTTAGATGGACTAAGATTCCTCTGCTTCTTATCTTTTTCTCCCTCTCGATCTCATTTAACAGTGTACACTTGATATTAAGATCGTGACAGACTTGGCCGTAGTTTGTCTGGCATTTAATTAGAAACACAAGCTAGGCTGTTTCAGTTTAGTTGCTGGATACAACATGTACAAAGAAAAACATGACTGATTGGTCTGTCATAGGCATCGGCATAACACGAAAGGGAGACGTGTCTTCACAGAAATAGTTCAGCGTTCATTATGTACTGTTGCGCCACAAGGACGAAGGAAGGAACGCTATAGCAAAGTATTGTAATATCACCCAAAGAACTGCAAGCAGCTCGAAAATTACAATGTGCTCCGCAAGCAGAAAGGACGTGCGAAACGAACATAGACAGAATGAGTGTGAACTAACAGCTCTCTCGGCTTGGCACTTGGAGAACTCTGCTCAAAGAGAAGGACGCACGAAACGAACGCGCACGAATATACACAGAATGAGCGTTAACTAATAAAACATTACCTGTGGTTTCAACTCTCAGAACAACGATATGATTATGACAGACACCGAAAAGGGCTCTGGAGATTTTGACTACCTGGCGTTCTTTAACGTGCATCTAAATGTACGTACACGGGCAAGCACGAACTAATAACTGCCACAGTTCTTTCTTCTTTGCGTGTGAGCAGGGCACATTGCAACGTGCGGGGCGACGACCTTTAAAGAACGCCCAGCACGCCAATCGCGCTATCTCGCAAGCAATAACGGGAACATGGGTAGTGCCCTGGAGCTTCGGGTATAAAACGCCAGTGGCAAATGAGGTATATAAATAGCCCGTCTTTAGCAGGTCAAAGAACGTTCAGGCTGGCGGCTAAGTTGTTTCGCGTTGCGGAGCGAGAGATTGGAGGTTCGACATCAGGAGATTTAACTTTTTCATGTTTCTTCACTGCCATTATTTGCAGTATATACTTTACAACGTCATATCTATGACGAAAATATGTAACTGGAGCCATGGTGGACCCCTGCATAAAATCACTTCGCGTGAAAAAAATATTTGGCATGTATACCAGTGACATTTTCATCTGTTAAAAAGGTGCTGCCGCAGCACGTTTCATAAAATAACTGTTTTCGATGCGTGTCAAGTCACTCTTCACTGACAGTGAGAGGAAAGAAGGTGCTTTCGATGGACAACGGGGTATCTCAAGTAACTTTATTACCGCAACTGTAATGTAAAACCTCTTTCTATTTTCTAACCATCTTGACAAATGTATTTGTTACAGAATCGTGGCTTTCGGTCATTACGGTTTGACGAGTGCATAACAATTGACCCGCTTGCAATGTCTCAAGCGTGAGCTTGCGAAAAATTCTGAACCATGGCGCCAAACAGTATAAGGAAAGCTTAACAATATATACCATTATCTGGGGTTTTACGTCCCAAACCCACGATATCACTATGAGAAACGCCGTACTGGACGACTTTCAGGGGTGAAGCTCCTTATGGTCTAGGGCAGTCCATCCCTTCGGCGTAGCCAGCGCAGCCTATCCAAAGACGGACGGACAGACGGACGGACGGACGGACGGACGGACGGACGGACGGACGGACGGACACTTCACACATCATCTTTCACTCTGGATATGCTGTGATGTTTACTATGTGGTGTTTTTTAACGTGCACTGACATCGAACACTACACGGGCCTCGCCCCACCGCAGTCTTATCTTTGTGTGACGTAAGCGTTGGTAAAAACCATGCAAATCTGAAACCGTGCAAGGCATGCTGGTCTCACCAGCGCGGCATATTAAAGCTGCGAAGAGCAGACGTTCAGGGGAGAGGTGACCCGGGCCCATCACAACAGTCGCATCACATCTGTTACTGACTGTGCTATGTGCAAAGCTTCTTGGAGCTGTCGAAAAATGACAGCGGAGATTCGGACGCATGCGGAGGTTAATGAAAATCGCCGGAAAGAAATGGCGAGTGCTCGTTGTGCATTCGACGGTCAGGTGGCGCCATCTGTCAAAGCCGCTAAAGTTTGTGGGGCCGTGATCGGTCGAATGCTATCGCTGAAAAGGTTGCGGAATAACTGAGAGAGAGAGAGAGAGAGAGAGATTAAGATGCAAGCAAAGGCAGGGAGGTTAACCAGACTGACATCCGGTTTGCTACTCTGCACTGAGGAAGGGATGAAGGGTAGAAAAGAGGTTGCAGAGAGATGAGAAGGTACACACAATCACGAGCACACTCGGGGAGCACACACAGTCTACAGGTGGTCGCTCAGGTTTGGTGACTTTAAGTAAAGTAGCAGTGCTTCAGTCGCTTTCTGCGCAACTGAGGCAGATGCCCAAGGTCCTAGTATCTTCTGCACACAAAATGGTCCGGGGTCAAGTTGATTCAAAACCATCCGGAGCTGGCATCGCTGTGTGTCGTAGCAAGCGCAGCTGCACAGGACGTGTTCGATGGTCTCTTCAGCTCCGCAGTAGTCGCATGTAGGAGTGTCTGCCAGTACCAATACGAAAGCAGTATTCCTTTGTAAATGCAACACCCAACCAAAGGCGGCATAACAGTGTCGCATCGGAGCGGGAAAGTTGTGATGGTAGCTTTATCTTGAGCGAAGGATCCAGTTCATAAAATTGACACCTTTGGAAGCTGGTAGACGACCAGAACGTGCGTGTGAGATCTCGAGCCAGCAGGGGAAGTTGTCTTGCTGCATCATTCCATTGATAGAGGAATCGGGACTATACGGGTTCCTTCATGGGCTGAGCGGGCTGCATCATCGGCTAATTGATTTCCGGTAATACCGATATGTCCAGGCAGCCATTGATATATAATATCATGCCCTCGTGCTTAGAGCTTCATGATGGCAATGTCTTAATTCCTTGTACCAATTGTTCATGACTCCTCCTACGCATGGCAGACTACAAACTCTGAAGCGCTGCCTTCGAATCACAGAATAGGATCCATTTTCCGGGACGTTCTTGAACGAGATATCGTAAAGCAGCCTTATAGCAGCAAGCTCTGATGCCGTAGATGTAGTCATATGCGACAACTTAAACTTGATTGTTATTGCTGCAGCCGGAACTACAGCGGCACCTGATGCAGCTGCTGGACGAGACGGACCCTATCAGTGTATATCTGCGTTCGGTCCAAGTACAACTCATGTAATAATAGTAGTGTTGCTTGCTTTCAATGCTACTCTGGAGTGATTGCTTTTCTTTTTGATACCCGGAATTTCTAGACGTACTTGCGGCTGGTCGAGGCACCACAAAGGACATGCCATTCTCGCAGCTGGCGTATATCCTGATGGAATGCTGTTTAGGTGCTTGGCTATGACGTCTGAAAACGTAGCACGTGGTCTTCCGGAAGGGTAGAAGGGCCAAGTGGCGGTCGGGGACACGGCTAGCATGTCGAATGTGCGCTCTGAGGCAATCCACAACTCAATATGTCCTGACCGGATGGTCTTTGGCAAGCATGATTGTGGCATAAGTAGAAGCGCATCGGGGCAGTCTTAGGCAGATACGCAGAGCCTGACCCTGCAAACTCTCCAATGAATGAGTATTGGATTTGCAAGTGTTAGTCAGTACCGGCAAGCTGTAGCGCAATAGACCCAGAAATAGGGCCCTGTACAGCTGTAGCATGGAGGCCACAGAAGTTTCCCATGCTTTCCCGCACAGGAATTTCACTATATGCACAATAGATAGCAGTCTCTTCTTCAAGTACGCACAATGCGGGCTTCACGAAAGACTTCTGTCGATTATTACGCCGAAAAAACGATGCGTCCGTGCATATTTGACACTCTGCCCATTGATGTAAACAGGGTATGGACGTCATTGGTTTGTGTGTAAACGCCATCAACGCGCACGTCACAGTTGATATAGCTAGGCCTTGTTTCTGAAGGTAGGCTGTTGTGAGGGTTGCTGCCCGCTGTATTCGTACACGCACCTGAGGGCGAGTAACTGCAGCACTCCAGAGGCAAATATCATCGGCGTATATGGACTAGGCACGTATATGGATAGGACTAACTGAAGCTTCTTAGTATTGCTATAGGAAGAGTGCACATGTCTGGCAATAGCGGAGTTAAAGATTGCGCTGGCAGGGCCGAAGGAAAAAAATTAGGCCAAGTACGCGCCCCCTTTCGCACGACGCGCTAGGTCCGCTCACGGTGCGTCCTGCATACGTTATAAAAAATGTTTCCATGCGCTAACTTGGTACACTAGTATAATGTTCACGCTAGGACTCTCTTCTGCCAGTAAAATAATAACACAGCTGGCCCTTTCATTTCGCCTCCATCAAAATGCAACCACCACGATCCGAATCGAACACGCTACCTTTGTATCAGCAGCCGACTGCCATATAGGCACTACTCCACCACGGAGGACCACTTGATTGATTGCTATGTGGGGTTTAATGTCCCAAAACCACTATATGATTATGAGAGACGCCGTAGTGGAGGGCTCCGGAAATTTAGACCACCTGGGGTTCTTTAACGTGCACCCAAATCTGAGCACACGGGCCTACAACATTTCCGCCTCCATGGGACCACTTCACAGTATAGCTAGCCACTGTTGGACGTCTGCTGTTGTGTGTGGATAAACTCTATGAATGCTTGTACATTTTGGATGTTACAGAACTAGTCGTCAACTACCACAAAGAGAAGCTGGGCTCATCCCACCATCGCTTTCCAACTTCCTCTAGTATTTAACTGTTAATAATTAAATCAGCAAAAAATAAATCAGTATTTGCTACGGTGCACGTGCACATACATCCCTCTACTTTTTCAACATATGTCATGTCCAGTTCTCGTGAAAAATGTGCCTTGAAGAGAATGTTGTGTCCTTCGAGAATTTTTCTAAAAATGACGATAGTGTGAAATTACCAGGACGGAGATTACAAAGTTTTTATTTTTACTGTTATTTTCAATAAACACTGCCTAAGTGATGTAACGACAAAAGCCGCTTTATTTGCTGCTATTTAAACAATCAAACAGGAAAAAGAGAGAGGCGTAGCGTACAGTCCAAACTTTCGCATTTTCTTATATAACGAGTTTTGTTTAGTACGAGATCACTGTGGCACATTGTCTGGAATTCGGTCACTTGTGCTGAGCAGTGCGCGGCCGTTCCGAACAGGTCCACACATTAAATACAGCCGCAGACAGGCCACGTTCATAATTAACTAGGACCGACCTCATGGCAGCTCTTTGCTAGCTGAACCTTAAGACAATTACGCGGAGTGTGAGGGAGAGGGTGGAGAAAGCGACGCGATGACGGCTGCTGTAAATAGACTAAGCCCCCTCTTCCTACATTCCAGGCCCATGCCAGCGCTCCTTAGTTCTTCTTAGCGGTCCTATGCGCTTTGTTATGTGGTTCGCTCAGGCACATGTGGGGCTCTCGTTGTGTCGTAGAGGCACCTGGTTCTCCCTTCTTAGTATGCGGCGGCTGCATTTTCGATGGAGGCGAAATTGCTGTAGGCCCGTGTGCTCAGATTTAGATGCACGTTAAAGAACCCCAGGTGGTTGAAATTTCAGGAGCCCTCAAATACGGCGTCTCTCATAGTTACATGGTGATGTGGGACGTTAAACATCACATGTCAATCAATCAATCAATCAATCAATCAATCAATCAATCCATCAATCAATCAATTAATCTTCTTAGTATGAGTTCAGTATGACTGCCACGTGCACTCTGCAACTTCTTGTAAGCAGTTGATCACTAAATTATTAATTTATTTGGTAGAAAGTATGGAAGTGTCGGCAGTGTAATTCTCCACTCTATTCTCAACGCAATGTTAGGTATACTTTTTTTATTACTGTTGTTATTCGTATAAGCCCAGAAGAAAAAGAAACATCACTTGGAGAAAGGGCGGGAAGCGGCTAGCGTGTGTCTCCTAAAGTGGTCAGCCCGCACATCCGCTTAAAGAGAGCAAAGATATATGGCAAATCTACAATGAAAAAATAAAAGACAAGCCGCTTGCCAGCTTTTTTTTCCCAGCCTCCCTAATTTCCTTGGTGAAAAATTAAGGACATATTATTAGTGTTATTCTCAATACTCCGATATATTATATTAATTGATACCTGAACACGGATAATGGTAAACACACTAAGTGTAATTTGTCTGAAGGTTTTGAACGCACCAAGACATGTACGCGCAAGCAAGAACACTTGAACAAGAAACACCTACGTTTGGTCGTATTACAACCTTAAACTTGCTGTAATAGATCCTAGACTATTTTAGAGGTTGCTTGCGTTAGTGGAGGTGCGATCCTTCCGATTGATGATTCTCTATTTCGAAAATGTTGTTTGAATGTTTAAAATGCCCTTTTGAAATCGAAGTTTATGGGATATATCCGAATTGTCAAAAACTTGGTTGGCGACTGCTTGTCTGATTTTGTTTTTCAGATTTATCCGAAAATATGAGGCTCTATCAAAACAGTGACCTCCAAAATATATGCGCTGACGCCTCTGCTTTCGGGGTCGGTCGTACGGAAAACTCTACTATAGGCCTCTTATCGAGGGCACTTGGCCGCATGAGTGGGGCTAGGTAACTCTAAATCTCGGGCACTTGCTCCTATAGAGGCAATAATTCGATTGTATGTGTGTTTGTGTCTGCACGCTAAAAGGCGCTTGTAATCACAAAGCGCATACAGGCTTGTAACGAGTGGAATTTTCGCTACGTCCTTGAACTGAAGAGTCACCGGCAACATATACCCCGAAGTATCGATTGCAGAAAAGTGCCTCGCAAGCACATTTTCTCGTATACGCTAATAGGAGCATGAAGATGCTGACTTCGTTTACCACCTTGAGCTGAGGTCATCGCTATGAAGCGAAATCGCCTAAGAAAACACCAAAGGAGTGACGTTAAAGTAGTGTTTGAATTTTCTAGCGTTCATTCAGCCGCCAACACCCATATTGTAAATGCACCCTGAGGAACTTACTCGTATGCACTTAACCTTATACAAGCCGCGTTCTGGTTAACGTTTTCTGCGTCACTCATATAATGCAGCCCCCGCGCCACCGGTTCAATTATCTGCGGCGATGACGACTGTGGAGGCACAGCCTTCATTAAAAGTTGAAGATGATAAACGGGACCTAAATGTGGCAGACGTGGTCATTACCATGGGCGCTCGCAATCTCGGCTCAAATGGCGACCACGTACCATTGAAAGAACACAAGCTGCATGCCATAGCACGCGGACACATTAAGCCTTCATTTCGGCAACCCTTTTCACGATCAATAATACCCGTGGCGACCAGATTACTTCTTTTTGCCGTTAGTGATAGCTTGGTATAGAAGGATTGAAAACTAAAATGACAGCCATCAAAAGAGGGGCAGCCCTTACTTCTCTTTCAAGCGGAGATTGTAAACTCGAGCCTGTTAGTTGATGGATGGACCGCAAAGTGCGAGTGTGGTGCACTTAGAGTTAAAAAAAAAAGAACAGGAACATTGCCACAAAGACTGCGTCCCGGTGTCCTGACTGCCGGAAATGTATTGGAGGAACCTATTCGCTGGTTCCACTTCCCGCGTTGGTAGCATCGAGAAAACTATTCCCTTGTTTGCCTTTACTATATATAGTTACGCTATCTGTTATATACATTTGTGAACTCGCTGTCAGGCAATGAAAGGCAGAATAATGATAGTGAGTTCCTTTTTTTCTTTCATGCGCATGGTCTGAGGAATTCCGGCTCGTGTGCCTCTGACGCAAGTTGTCCTTTGTATGACCTTTTTCTTTTCTTGCTTTTTTTGCCAGAAAATTGCACTCTTTCGCCAGACGACGCAAAAATTGGCCTCCATTTAAACAGTTCCTTTAGAGCATTTCTAAACTGCCCCGAAGTTACGATGAATTGTTTTCTACGATTGCAAACATCCAAGGTAAACTATTCGCATCGCGTCGTTTCTGCTGAGCTAGTAGGCCTATAAAACTTTCTTTTTAGATGCCTAAAATGCCCTAATGTGATAGCTTCTCGCGAGGCGTCAGTTGCTTTTCTTTGTTTTCAGTTTAGTTGGTCATATAGCTTTATTGAGAAAAAGTAAATCGTGGAAGGTAGCATATTTGATTGCTGTGTATGCTTTCAAGCTACTCAGAAATGAGCCAGTGTTGTCCATGGCTGCACGCACACGAGTAGTACATCTTGCTGAGACAAGGCTTCAACGTCTTGTGTAATTCAGTAGTATCTCATTTTAAAAAGTGAGTTGAAACAATATATTCTGGTTATAAACAGGTTAACACATAGTCTATAGTTCTACTGCCATGGGCTCACCGTTATGAAGTTAGGTCTGTGAAGGATACCAAAATAGTCCAGTTAAAGCAGGAGTCAGTTTTTTAGGTTTTTCATCACTTGGTATATATATATATATATATATATATATATATATATATATATATATATATATATATATATATATATATATATATATATATATATATTGTAGGCATTTATTATGCGCTTCATCCTCATCTGAACAGCAATCAATCATCATCAATCATATGTTCTGGCTGACAATATATATATATATATATATATATATATGTGTGTGTGTGTGTGTGTTTGTGTGTGTGTGTGTGTGTGTGTGTGTGTTGTGACATGGTTTACTGATGCTGGTCGTCAGGAAACCTCAATAAACGTAAAGGTAAAGCGTCGAAGACGAAGAGCGGTGGGCGTCAAGCAGTCAATATCTGGGCAAGTGTGAGGTCGAACCTGTGGCTGCTACTAGAGCTGGTGCTTGCTTGATCGCTCAAGTGATTCATCGTCCTCTTTCCTTCACTACAATATTGATACCCTGAATGCACACTGTGGCACTGCTCATAAAAACATCGCGTTTCTTTTATATCATCTTACAGTCCGTGTTCTGACAGCAGATCTCTTCGTCACCTGTAATGATGACATCGTGCCACCGGTGTAATTGAACCAGACATAGTAGATGAAGAATACAACAGCGCTTAAGACTAGACGAGATGAAGATATAGACAAGGTGCTTAACTACCAAGGTTTTGTAGTGGAAAAATTTCCTTGTCTGTGTCTTCTTCATGTACTGTCTTGAGTGTTGTTTTATATTCTTCATCGACTATTAACCAAGCAGCCCAATCAAACAAATTGCTTAAGAACACTTGCTTTACTGATGTTAATGCCGATTAACGTGGTGCGAATGCATCAGTGTCATCATTTTTACGTATGCGCCTGATATCGACCCTATGGCAGCCACTTACCATTAAATGAGCATCATGAAATGCAGACACGTTAAAACAAACCTTTCAAAATGTAAAAAAAAAATTGTTTCAGAGACTTACATAAGCCACAAGCGGTGACTAGCACGCTGGTTAGCAGATAAACCTCCGTGACAGTATCTTATATACGAGCATTGTAAATGTAGAAATAAAACATATATACTTGCACATTAAGAACCCATGTTGGCTGAAATTAACCCAAATAACTATTTACAATTACGATGATATTTATGAGTAGCTGATTGGCCAGCTTCTGGATTTAACAGTAGAGATTCGACAATGTGCTGCATCAATTACAACGGAATATGTATTCCACTACACGGTTTTGTTCTCTTTGAGCGAACAGCAATGTTTTTAAACAATCGTAGGTTTTAACTATGCCTGGTTTTATTTCCTTGCCTTTCTGCGGTGGTGTATAGTGGCTAAAGTACTAGGCTGCTGACCCACAGGTCACGGGATCAAATACCGGCTGCGGCGGCTGCATTTTCGATGGAGGCGGAAATGCTGTAGGCCCGTGTTCTCAGATTTGGGTGTACGTAAAGGACCCCAGGTGGTCGAAATTTCCGGAGCCCTCCATACGGCGTATCTTGTAATCATACGGTGGTTTTGGAATGGTAAACCCCAAATATTATTATATTGTTTGTTGCCTTCTTTCCTAGACATAACCATTTTTTTTCGCATGAGCAGTTGACTGCGCAGGACCCGTAATTTGCCTTCTAGAGACAAAAATATAAATAAATAAATGGCAGAGGTAGCAGCCACGCAAAGTTTCTATCGTGAAACTTGATGAATTTGAAGAGTAATCTGGCTGTTTCTAGGTTGTTTCTATGCTGCTGTTGCTAGACCTTAGCTTGCGTGGCACTGGGTTCTTTTTACGCTGATTCTCAGCGCATAGAGGTTCGATCATAACCACGGACAGTCGCAGACGTCACACGACACGGTTGTCCAAACTTCAGAGACAGAAACGCGCGCTGAAAACAAGCGTTCGCACTTCTCGTCGACCTCGTCGATGAAAGGCGTAGGTTGGTGTACGCCTTTCATCGCTTCGAGGTCTTCTCGCCACCCCCGTTGCCTTTCCCGTTCCCGAGTATTCCCTCGTTGCATGTGCTCGGGGAATCGGGCTTGGTGCCGTCGCTTTGCAGCCATTTGTGCTATTGGACTGAACTGTTGCCGCCTTTATATTTAGTGGACCCGATGTGAGTAGTGGGGTTTACCAGAAGATTTGTGGCACAAATCCGTTTATAGTAATCATAGCTTTTTGTTTCGTCGGACATGGAGCGATTCCGTAAACAGCTTTGCTGTTAATTTTATTGCGTAGATACACAATTATCTGTCCGTATAGATGTGCTGCCTTAAGAACTTCACAGTGAACCAGGTGTGCCAGATATGTGCACGGTCTTTCAGCCTGCGTCTGAAGTAGCATGGCCCTCGCTTCGAGTTAACGAGCTCGCCAAGAAGGCGTCGACTACTTCTTCAGTCGTACCAAAAGTTGCTTCCTATTGGGCATGCATAAGAGCGCCGACGAGTTGACTTATCCCCCCCCCCCCCAAGCCGTCCATGCACTCTTTCGATCGCCCAGTCCGAAAGTGAAGCACAAATAAAAACTGAACGCAGGAAACAAGTAGACAGGATAGAAAGCTCACTACCATCTGATTTATTTACGAAAGAATTGTGGAGAGAAGTGCGGAAGATACGTCACATGGCAAAGCAGCTCATATCAAAACTAAAGCATATCAAAAACTAAAGCATATTGCGGCATAGAAGGTGGCTTCAGCAATTTCGTCGCCAGGAGAATGTGTGCGTACCGCTGCCCAGATGATTGAGGTTGTCTTTATGGGAAGGTCGGACATGAAGCTCTATGTAAATCAATCGCTTTCGCTGCACTTCAGCTCCTGGTAGATGAAGGGCACACTAGAAAGAGGAGGTGTGTGTGTGTGTGTGGGGGGGGGGGTGATCTTGTTTTTGCAGAAAACGATGATCTGAGCACTTACGGGAGATTGCTCTGGCAATCTCGAGTGTCCGTGGTACATACGGCAAAACAAAACAAGGACCACCCATACTGACAAATTTGGGGGTGGGAACCTGCAATACATCCCACATTGTTCGCCACCCCCCTGAAATGAACACCGAATAAGGTCTTTACTTGAAAGAGGTTATTTTGAATATTTAATATTGATCTCGTCGAAAAAATTACAAATATAACCTATTACAGAGAAGCAGAGGCAGGCTTTGGTCTCTACGAAGGGAAATGACCACCTGATACCAGGGAATAAGCGACTTTTTGCGCAAGCCCTTGAGCTGAAGAGAGCCAAAGGATGGAAATTTCTCTGGACAGATAACTGCATTATCAAGGCCAGGAAATCGGAAGCTAGTCTAGTACACCACATCTTTTGCGTGGGAGATCTTGCCATATTTAAATAACTTGTGATTGTAAGCCCCATTTTACTATACTGTAGTCACCGTTCAAAATGAACGCCACCATATTTTCGCTCGAACGCACCAAACCACTTCTCAAGGACAATACGTCTGCACTGTTCCTGATTCATTTTAACATAAGGAGCCTTCGTAAACACTATGATGACCTTAGCGCTTTCTTTTCAGTTGTCGATCAGACGTTTTCACTCATATGCTTATCAGAAACTTGGTTGACTTTACACGACGGCGCCCTGTATGGAATCCCTGGCAAAACATCAGAATATTGTCATCGTAAGGGTATAGTCGTGGAGGTGGTTCAGCTATTTTGGTTGAATCCTCTGTGCCTTACCGGTGGTGACTTGATCTGTCCTTAAGCACACCACTTTGCGAATTCGTTTGCATGGAAATTGACTATCATTATTTGTCGATGACCAACCGTAACACCATCATTATATCACTTTACCTATCTCCTTCTTCATTATATGCAGACTTTTGCGCACAACTTGAGCTATTGTTAAACAAACTAATTGAAGAGAACAAGAACGTAGTTATATGTGGTGACATAAACATTAATATCGCTGATCAACAAAGTCAATCCTGTTCTGAATACGTACGTTGTTTTCTTACTTGCGGCTTTTAGTCAGTAATACGTACTCCAACTAGGTATGATTCCAATACACTGATCGATCACATTTTGGTCAGTCTGTCTACTGATGACAATAGAGCAGGAGTATTGGATTTTGCTATCACGGATCATTATCCGATATTTTTGTGTTTTGGTTCTAAAGAGATTCGCCGTAGTAAAAATAACGTGCGCACTACTTTTGATTCAAAAACCTGTGTAGACATCATTCGAAAGATTAACTGGAACGAAATATATGACGAAAGTAACGCCGAAACTGCATTCAACTTTTTTTCATCTAAGGTAAGAGAATGTATTAGTCAGTCGTGCTCTGAAACCATAATTAAACAATGGTTTTGTGCACCTAGGAATTCTTGGATTACTAAGACACTAATGCATTCTGGAAGGAAAAAGGACAATCTTCGCAAAAAGGTCAAGGCAGAACCTTTCCTTCATTCACTCAAATGTCGGCTAAAAACTTACTTCAATATTCTGGAAGCTGCCCTAAAGCACGGTAAACGGGAATACTATCAAAGTAAGCTTAGAAATAATTGTGGCAGCACAAGGCAGAAGTGGCAAGTAATTAAAGAATTTCTGAACAGCAATGAGCCTAAATCGCACCCAACTGCTATATCTGTTAACGAAACCAGATACACTGATTCTGATTCTATTGCGGAGGTTTTCAGCTCTCACTTCAGCACCCCTGTGAGTACTAATACAAACACACAGTCGGAACTCTCACTGTCAAGTCTTCCACGTACTCCTCAATATTTCTTTTTGTATCCGACGGTAGCAGATGAAGTTAACAATATCATCTCATCATTAAAGAATACTGGCCCAGGGCTTGTGCAAATCTGCTCTTCTAAAATAAACTTGTATCAAAAGAACTTTCTCCAATCTTAGCCTATTTAAACAATAAGGTTTTCGAGGCTGCTGTGTTTCCTAAAAGCCTTAAAGTAGGGAAAACTATCCCCATTTTTAACAAAGGTAATCGTGAATGCTGTAACAACTATCGCCCGATTTGCATTTTACCTTTCTTTTGCAACCGTTTAATGAAATACCTATCTAAATTCAACATTTTATCTGATCACCAATTTGGATTTCGTCCAGGTCTTTCGACTTAAGTTACACTAATAACTTTAACTGACAGGATTAAATTGACAATTGATGAAGGTGTTCTTTTTGGAGCGGTGTTTATTGATTTTGCTAAAGCTTTCGATACAGTTAACAAAACCATCCTATTTCATAAGCTTGACTGTTACGGCATATTTTTACCACCCCTTCAGCTCATTAAAAGCTATCTTGGTGATCTGACGGAAGTTGTTCAGATAAACCAAAGTTTTTCATCTCCAAAAACCACTAACATTGGCGTTCCTCAAGGGTCAATCCTAGGACCTCTCCTGTTTTTGTTATTTATAATGACTTACCACTTCGTCTGAATCACACTAACGCTCTTCTCTACGCTGATGACACTACTATTTTTACCTCACACAAGGATCCACTCATGCTACAACAATCACTAAACGTCGACTTAAATAACGTTCATTCGTGGTGTGTATCGAATCTGTTACTCATCAATCCAACAAAGACTAATTTTATGGTATTCCATTTGTTTCCAGTTGTTTCCAAACATCGCTTCATTAGCAGTGACGCTTTATGGACACTTCATTCATGCATGTTCATCTACTAAATTTCTTGGTGTGGTATTAGAAAAACATCTGAAATTCAGAGAGCATGCGCTGGCCTAATTCAAAAGGTGTCTTTCGGTATTCACGTGATAATCAAAACACCACCTTACTTCTCCACTGAAATCATTTTATCTTTATATTACGCATTCATTCATAGTCACCTGTCATACTTTCATCGCCATCAGCCCCCCTTTTTAGCAACATGAACATTTTACCTCTGCATAAACTCTTCAGCTACAAAATTCTAATGATCATGATTTCTATCCTTAATAATGAATTATACATTTCCAGTTTCTCGGGAGTTACTCTCGTAAATACTAACAACTTGAGGTTTTTAGCTAACCGTAATCTACTTTTACCTAAAGTACGTACCAACTATGGTCAAATGACGGCAAGATTTTCATGCCTAACACTGTGAAACATGCTGCCTGTTGATGTCAAATCATGCTCAATGTACTCCTTTAGTAAGCGATTGAAGGTCTTATTGTTAAATGACTTATGACTTGAATGTTTTCTTTAGGGTTTCTTTGTTTCAAGCACATTGTCACTATCGCTCGTTTGGTCCTACGTTTTTGCACCATTTCCTTTTAAATATTGCTGTGATTTCGTCGCTATTTGCTGACTAAAAAACTAATCCTCTTTTTACTTTTTGTTAGGAGGTCCCCCTGGCAGTTTTTACTTTGGGACCTCAGATTATTCATTCGCCATGCAAAAAATGTATTCATAAAAGATGTATGTAATTTTGAATAAACAACAACAACAACAACAACAACAACAACAAACGAAATTCAATTCCCCAGAGCTCGGAAATGCTCAACCTCGATGACGGAGCACGTTCCATTTTTCTTCAGCTGTTAGCATGGCGGTGAGCGCACACCTTATTGTTCTCGCTCATAGAATATGGAATGCTGAACTTCGAAGTCATTACACAGTAGCTATCTTACTTTATTTCCTTTTTTTTCTCTATGGAGCACGCATGCTTTCAGACGTAAACAAAAGGCAGCCGTGTGGCCTTCATTCTCGTACTGCCGTTACTCTTCCTTTCTGGCTTATTTATGAAAGCGCTGGGCAACGGTAAACCACGAAGTACAGTTTTTTTTCTTAAACTTATTTATTTTTTTACAGCATTGGGACTGGCTTCTTATTTAAAGGGGCGTGCATTACTTACACGTCCTCTTATTTCCCTCGAAAGTGGCTCTTAATTGACTGTTCTGTCAAAACACGTCGCAGTACACGTTTTACACACATTACCAGCAACTTGCATATTGCATTTGACGCTTTCGCGCACGCTTATAATAGCGAAACACTTAGCAACAGTATTTATGGTGTGTAAATATTGTCTTCCCTCGATTGTAAGCGGATCACTTCGTTAAACAAAAAAGACTGCTTTTAGCTTCCCAGCAAGCAAGCCCCTTCAGTCGGCCTGCTAAATGAGTGGCAACTCGCTCTCGTCTCGATTACCCTGCCCGTCTATTATTCAAGCCGCACGATGACTGGGCGGGTGAAATTAACGCCTTTGGATGAAAAACAATGAAAGTTCGAAGCACCTGCGACAACACCGGGGCATTGTTTTACACTTACAAACAGCAGCTCTCGAAAGTGCCATGATATCGAGTTTATCTGTAATGTTTTCGACACACCCACATAAGCACCCAGGGCGCTTCAAGGATAGAATCAGAAAACTTCAAAAATAACGAAAATAGAATAGTTTCTAGCCGCCTTCACAATATAGATTTCTGTGGTGTCAGACATATTGCGATAACTAGACAAAGCACTCACGTCATTACATAAATTGAATATTATAATTGCCTTTTTTAATTAGAGCTCACTAGAGGAGACAGGCGGTGGGGCCCAATGGTAGAATTATCCAATGGTGCTTCCTAAGAAAAGTACCGTTGCCGCTTTCAGATATTGAAAAACAGGTGTCTGGTAGTTATTGCAGATCAATGAAATTCCACCTAATTCACCGAAAAAACTGAAACCAAGGCACAACAATGGCGCTCGCTCATTATTGAATTCTCAGAAGAGTATAAGCGTTATGCTCTTCTGCGTTTTGGCAAGTTTGTCAGATTTAATTTCTCGATAATAATTGCCAGTGGCTCCTTTATTTGAATGTGAAAGCGGAAGCAGGCCCTTCCCAGAAAAGAATTCAATTTTCTCATTTGACTCGACCGCCTGTATTCACTAAATTAAAACCTTAATAATTTCAATTTCAGTAATTCTTGTCGTAATTGATGCCCTTACGCTCCGCCGCGGTGGTCTAGTGGCTAAGGTACTCGGCTGCTGACCCTCAGGTCGTGGAATCGAATCCTGGCTGCATGCGGCGGCTGCATTTCCCAAGGAGGTGGAAATGTTGTAGGCTCGTGTGCATAGATTTGGGTGCACGTTAAAGAACCTCAGGTGGTCGAAATTTCCGGAGCACTCTACTACGGTGCCTCTCATAATTATTAGTCGTTTTGGAACGTTAAACCCCACATGTCAATCAATCAATCACTCAATACATATATACGTACGTAGACTCGAAGGCCACCCACATAATCCCTGCTGCGACTGCCGAATTTCGATGGTGGCTAAATCAAAAAGTCAATGTACTCAAATTTAGGTGCACATTAAGGATACGTAGGTCTAAATTTCCAGAGCCCTCCACTATGGCGTCTGCTATATTCATATCAAGGTAAGAGACGTAAATTTCCATGAATTCTTATTTAACTTTCTTCGTGTTACTTGTGGTTATTTTTTTCTTTTTTTACTTAAGGGGCCCATACTACCAGTGCACATCACCCCAAATAAGGGTTCTAATGCGTACATGTTTTTTTTTGGTGCAGGAAAAACAAAGCATTAACAATGGAAGGCTGGGAAAGGCTTTTTGTCAGGAGTAAGAGAGCGAGAAACAGGCGGGTATCTGAAGAAACCCTGTTGTTGAGCCCTTAGCTTCGCTAGCACCCTCTCGCGCAAACTCACAATCATCGCTCATTCTTGCACCCTCTATTTTACCTATTATCTCCCTAGTCAGCTTTAGCATGACTTACTTGAGTGGTCATTAATGTTGATAGTGGAACGCAAGCATTCCTTTCGGCACATGTTTTTGGGAGCTACTTTAAAGCGCCACAGCCTTTTGTGGGAACAGCCGTTACCTCCTCAAAAACAGAAATGCTCTCGCTGTATTTTATAATGAGATTATGTGAACTTTGAGAACAAAACAACACCAACATAAAACTGCAATGCGGAAATGCTGGATCATCTTTCTTCCCTTCCCGGAGAACGAATCTGATGAGGTTAACTAAACTTAGCCAAATAAAATAAAAGGCGTTACAACATATTACCGGCGTCATTGCAAGCAGGGTAACTGTAACAAAAATGTCTCTTCTGGAATATGCAATTGTTCGTTTGCTGAGCATGTTTTTTTTAAAAACGATAGTCTTTCTTGAGGACCTTCGAAGCAAAAATTTTTGTCTGTCTGTCAGTCTGTCTGTCTGTCTGTACATTTGTCTTTCCGCCCTTAACGATACCTAAAGGCTCAACAGCACCAAACGATAGCCTAAATGGCCGACCCCGTCCGCAGTGCCCTCCAATATTGCTCAAGCTTTAGCGTTCATACTTTTGCGATTGTCACTTAAGAAGCAATTATTGCGCATAACTGAGATACCGTATCACGTCAATATTCTGTATGTGTGTATTTCTATTGAAACAGACATACATAAGTAAGTCTAAGGACCGTAGCACTTATCACGCTGCGCTGACGATGCAACGCTTGCACGAAAAGGCAAGTGTTTCCAACGCTTTTCTAAGGAGACACAGTGGTGGCACCTACCCGTCGCCTTGCATTCTACACCTTATCGCCTCTGAAATGGGCGCGCGCAGCGCGCGCTTTGTTTTTCAAGATAACTGCCAGATAGCGCTCATGTTTCACGTGTGACGTGACTTGATGCGCTCTTCACCTCCGCTGCACGCTGGAACCACTCTAACGCAGCGCCTCTAGAATGCCATTCACCAAATTTCTTGCGCAGAACATCAAATAAACGTTTTGTTCAATCTCTACAGACTCAAGACTTGTCGTCTTTCGACGACATTTGCAGTGTAACATGCAGATACGGGGCCAACTTTTCTTCTTTCTTGTAGAAAGCATATATCATTGTAGTCTAAAGCGAGTAATCAACGAAATAAAAGAAAGTATGCCACCCTAACACAACTTGTATTGCTCTTAGTTTTTTCTGGAGCAGGTGTCCTTAATTAAAATGGTAGAATAAACTACGTGTTATACACATACTCAATTCGCTTCATGTTCGTCATAGAGATATCTGAACCGCATATATGTTTACCAGCGAGATTGATGTTGAAGCGCAAGATAGTCTTCTCATTTGACAGATTGTTAATGCAGCAAACGACACTTCACTGTACTATTAGTGCTATAAATTTATGATGATGATATGTGGGGTTTGACGTCTCAAAACCACCATATGATTATGAAAGACGTCGTAGAGGAGGGCTCCGGAAATTTCGACCACCTCGGTTTTTTTAAACGTGTACCCAATTCTGAGCACACGGGCCTACAGCAGTTCTGCCTCCATCGAGGCCAAACATATATATTATTTGCGACTTCACCCTTTCATGTTCCGTTCATCAGCCCTTATAAAGAGTAGAGTTCGTAATACCTGAATGGGCTGTGCATGTTTCACACTCCTTACAACGCCTTATTGTAATAGTGCACGTCATTTACGTCCTGTGTCCTTTCTTTCAGCGTGAAAATAAAATAAAATCGATTGATAGATTGATTGAGATTGACTGATTGTTTGATTGATGTATAACCGTGTCTTCCTGCTGCTCAAAAGCCACAAATTGTGTAATACTGTTCATGTCTCAATAAACCACGTTGTTACCGGATGTAACTTTATGTGAGATCTGGAGTCAGACGCGCTACCGTTACACCACCGGGTCACTTTTATGTGAGATTCACTCAGCCGCGCGTGACGGTGACGACTGTACTACTATTTTTTTTCATGAAGAACAGACAAACAAGTGGTTATAGACTAGCAGCGATGTCGCATACCATAAAGACAGGCTGACTTACTCTCTGAGACGTGTGCGTGCTCCTTTTTTCTGTTTCTTTGCATATGTAACTTTCAGATTCCCCATCGCTTACCCCTGTGTAGGCTATCATATTGGTTACTCTCAAGCGGTTAACATCTCTGTGTTTTCTCTCTGTCCTGTTTCCTTCCTTCCTTCCTTCCTTCCTTCCTTCCTTCGTTCGTTCCTTCGTTCGTTCGTTCACTGAGCCGTTAATATTTCGAGGTATTTGCAATTTATGGCGTAATGTAGCCATATTAACAAATACTGGCTGAGGTCGTTCCTAAGTGCGGAAGAAAAGGACTGCAGCAGCCGAACGCCGCGCAGGCCATTTGGTGTACGAGGCTATATCGTCATATTTATCGCTACACCCTACCAGCGCCGCCGTGTTTTTCGATAAAGTGCGTCGTAGCGTCAATGCCAGTTGCTGCCATACCCGAGGCCATTACTCGCCCTACGTGATGGTTCAGATCCACCGCTGCACTCGCTGTCATGCAGTCGTCCATTTTCCCAGCGGCGCGTTCTCTTTTACTCGGCGATTAGTGGGCTTTACTAAGGACGAAAGAGGAGCAAACCTTATTTCCGGTTCCTGCCTGGCGTTCGTAATTCGCATTTGTTTCTCTCGAAACGTCTTCAGGGAAGCGTTGACGGTGCTCCTGCAGATGGAACCGTTTGGCCTGTTGCCGATTGGTGTCGTGGAACAAAGCACGAAGCTTGCGAATTAGGAAGCGAGAAGTCGCTATACTAGAAAAGAATGATGAGACGTTATCACTGTCGTCAGCTTTTGCTTCAGGGTGATTCGCACGCACACTACAACGCCTTTCTCTTTCTCGCATCTTTATTTCTTCGAGCCTAGCAAACGGTGCAAATTTGGCATCCCTGAAGGACCGGCTGACCTGTGCCGGAATCGGCGCGGTATTTTTTGCGCAGTAGTACACGCTTGCGCTCCATCGTGACAGGAAGACGCCAGACAGACGTAATATTCCGTCATTTGAGGCACCCCTTGCAGGCCTACTGCCTGCTGGCTTTGAACTTCTTATAGTAGTTGGTGCATTAGTTTGCATGAACTAGAAGGTTGTCAGTGGGCTCGTTTGCTTTTTACACTTTCTTTTTTTAATTTTGTGGTTCTCGTTTCTGACTATCAAGCTTGCCTTGCCCATTAGGCGATCCTTCTTGCAACGTACGTTTTCAATTGTTTATTTTCTTTTTGCAACTTTCAGCAAGCCTAAAGAAAAGCCGTGATGATTTCTTTTACCAGCGAAAGGCTTGAATGCCTGATCAAACGAGAAAATTTGCTAACGTCCGACCATCCATGGTACTGTCCGTCCATCCGTGCGTCCGTTCGTCCACCTGTCCATCTGTCCGTCCTTTATACTAGCCGGTGCCCCGCCGCGGTGGTCTAGTGGCTAAGGTACTCGGTTACTGACCCGCAGGTCGCGGGTTCGCATCCCGGCTGCGGCGGCTGCATTTCCGATGGAGGCGGAAATGTTGTAGGCCCGTGTGTTCAGATTTGGGTGCACGTTAAAGAACCCCAGGTGGTCGAAATTTCCACAGCCTTCCACTACGGCGTTTCTCATAGTCATATGGTGGTTTTGGGACGTTAAACACCACATATAAATCAATCATTATACTAGCCGGTGACTTCAACGTAAACATTATGGACTTTATGGCCTACCCTCGCTCCATCATCAGCTTTCACTTCGTAGATCTGCCGCCATCTTTTTTTTTTACTCTTTGTTGTCCCGTTGGTCCTGGTCGGCAAGCAATGTGTATTTTGTTGTAACATAAAGGTTGTGTGCGAGAATGCGCTCTACAGTATAATCTGAATCTCACTTCGCAAGTGATCGTGCATATGCGGTTTGTTTAACCATTGGCGAATGCAAGTCGTCCAACGTAGTGCATCGCTTGAGCGGGGATCTTTCAAACACAATTGTTATTATTTTATTGTGCATTCCTTCACATTCGTGACGAGAAAGATTTTCAGGTGCATGATGCTTTAATTAGCTATAGTGATGAATATTTATAGCGCATAATAAGGTAACCATTATCAAAATTTTACCCCCTGAAACTTCGATATGATTATGAGCGAGGGCGTATAGTGTAGAGCTCAACAAATTTCGACAGCCTGAGGTTCGAAAAGCGCACACTTAAATCTGAGCGCATATCCCTTTAGCATTTTGCCTGCCTCCGAAAGCGGCCGTGATGGTCGGGCTTTGGTCCTGTGACTCTCGGGTCGGCACTTGAATGCTATAACCCCTGGGCCACCGTCGTGGGTGTGGCGTGCCAGCACTAGTCGCTTACTTGTGTGTGATGTCAGGTAACTACTGAAGACTGAAACTGAAAGCAGTCTTCTTAAACCCTGTGATTAACTTAGTATTTGACCATGCTCAAAGTGAAGCTTCGTATCTTGTATTTTCACCAAAGCGTAGAACAGTCCAGCAGCAGTAACTCGGGCTTATCGCTGCACAGCATTTTCTGCATAGAATACATTATGTGCGCATCAAACTACAGGCTAGTCAGAGTAATTTGCCGCTTCCGTCATATACTAGGAAAAAATTTTTTCGCGCACATAAAGAGTCATAAAAGTGAAAAAAACTGAGCTGATGACTGAGCTTTTCAGTTTAGAACGGAGATCACCCAATATAATTTAAGTATTCACCAATGTGGGCGTCGTCCTCGTAAATGCTCTACCGTAAAACGCTGAGGACGTCGCGCGTATTGTTTTACGACTAATGCGCCCAGCTTCAACGTGCTATGCTAAGCAAAAAAAATACAGAAAAACACACAAGAAAAAACTGCATTTGAATGAGTTCTTTCCATTTGCTTTGGCATACACACAGAACTCGTGTTGTGGTCTCCATATATGCGCTTGTGTATGCCGATATGGCAGCTGCGCACGCATTGTAAACCCTCGTTGTTTGAAAGGCGATGACCTTTTTTTTTTGTTCGTTCCCACTAAAAAGTACAAAAAAAGCTGCACGCATCACTTAAATCATGTCCGTACTACTGAAAGGAAACTCCGGGTCACAGCGCCTATCTTTCTCTTTTGGGTGAAAAAAAAAAACAATACATAAAATTGCGGCGAGTATACAAACCGTATTTTTCCCCATGAATCGTGCTGGGGACCGCGAAATGAGGCTGCGTTCCGAATCACAATTGGTGGCCTCTTTTAGCCGTGACATTCGAACGTTGTTATCTTCGATGAGGAAATTGGTGATTCCGTTGGCACTTTTGTCTTTTTCTTTATTATTACTGTTGTTACCGTAAGCGAAGCAGGCTGTTTACAGCGATGCTGCATTTATGTAGGATTTTTCCACAAATAAAACACGCGGCCTTGAGAGGGTCATAACCGGTGCAGCAATTGGTCCGCAGCCTTAGCCCATATTTATTGCGTCGCGCTTTTCTGTGTGTGTATGCGCGCGCATGTCAGAGGTGGCGTGAGGCTGTAGAATTATTTAACAGGAGATGACAGTGGGCACCCTTAAACGGTGGTGCAACAAAAGTATGAATTTCAGAATTAGCAAGGAATTCAGTATATAAAAGATTACGAGGGCTAAATAGAAATGGGCTACGTCAAGCTGATAATGGCAGCAGGTAGTACACTTTTCAGACGGTACAGAATTTTTTTACACACCCGTGAGACTATTTCACGGGATGAACATGATACTTGCAGAAAAATGCACATTGCATAATCGAATTCTTAGCTATATTTTCTAATAAGCTCCATAAATTAAATACGTTACTGCGCATTGAGGCTGATGCATTGTGGTCACCAAGTTTGAAGAATGTATCTGCCCCGCCGCGGTGGTCTAGTGGCTAAGGTACTCATAGCAGCTGCTGACCCGCAGGTCGCAGGATCGAATCCCGGCTGCGGCGGCTGCATTTCCGATGGAGGCGGAAATGTTGTCTGCCCGTGTACTCAGATTTGGGTGCACGGTAAAGAACCCCAGGTGGTCCAAATTTTCGGAGCCTTCCACTACGGCGTCTCTCATAATCATGTGGTGGTTTTGGGACGTTAAACCCCACAAATCAATCAATGAAAAGTGTATCTATTTAAGATGAAATCTGAAAGGGGAGCCGTTTATTTCAATATGTCTGCCATCAATGCTGTGAAAGTGCATTATTGTTCCAACTTGAGCGTTTTATTTATTCACACACAGTGAATATCTTGCTGGTCTCACCCTCAAATTCAAGTAGACAAGTTCAATGAATTTTCACGGGTACAATTATTAAAGTTCATAGGATGGTTAAAATTATTTATTGAAAGAAAGTTAATTAGTAACACTCAAGCTTCACGCTCGCGCACTCAGACACACACCCAAAGGCGTGCGCCCACATGGTACAGCGTAAGGTTTCAACTCTTAGGCGTTTTGTGTGCGTGCGTGCGTGCGTGCGTGTGTGTGTGTGTGTGTGTGTGTGTGTGTGTGTTAGAAAAAAAAAACTAGGAGGCTCCATACGTAAAACATTTAAAGCTCGCCGTTCCACACAGATTTGAGAGCGCTTCCAATGCACGTGCTCATTGCATGATCCTGCAAGCGGACTCCATAATACCTCCGCATCTCAGCTGCCTCTTGCTTTTTTGTATGTAATCAATTCCGCCCCCTACAAAACCGGATTTCCTCACTAAATTAGGTCGCGTCGGGCCAGGATATGGTTCAGAGTAAAATAAGCTTCAAAGAAAACAAGATGTGACCCGTCGTCACTCCTAATTGGCGTTCACAGTTTGCTCGCTTAACGCGTAACACAGAAAACAAATACCCTTTAGAAGTACGTGCAAAAGCAACCGCGATAAAGACCAGCGTGGAGATTTGCGTGTCTAATGCATGTTTAATGGAACTCCAGCCATGAGGACGACAACACTCCCTCAGCGTCCTCTTCGACGACGACTCGTGTTGTGGCGCGCTGCGCTGGGTGATCTGTGATTAAATATTAAAGCGCGAATTGGTGGCTTGACATGTCTCATAGCCACGCGTTTCTTTCTCTATCCCCTTGCACTTTCGTCCGTTTGGTTTAATCTTGTGTTCGTGGGGCAGACAAGGGTATAAGTGAGAGAGGGAGAAAAAAAGGGTATTAACAAGGCCCCGGTCTGCTTCTATAGTCTTCAAGCTTCCTGTAGGGTGTGATATACGCATCCCACCTTATAATTGTTCGACAACGAAAAGTAAAGCCTATGGCGTAGAATAATAAGTAATTTCAATCGTGATTCATTGGATTCATTATACTTAAACTTGCTGGCTTGAAGTAGAATTTATTCCGTCCAGTTGTGATGAGTTTGCGAGCTAACACACAGAGCTTGCTGGCAATGTCGTTCCTAGAAATATTTGTGACGAAATTAAAGCTTAGGCCCCGCCTTTTAAAGCACGTGGTGCATGATCACGCCGAGCGAAGTGTCGCCGAAAAATTCGAACGTAGTTTCTTAGCTTTTTGTAATCATAAGGTGTCAGTGGTGCACGTGAAGTAAACGAAAAACGACACCGAATCAAAGGGAGAGCAAAAGAAGTGCGTTTTTGGTTTCACTGCATCATAGCAAGGGTCTATTACATGATCCAACTTAGCTCATCAAAACGATTTTGGCACCCGCTTCTTAAGCGTTGGCTCTCATCTCCAATGTAGTTTGTTCGACTATACGCCAAGAAATGGACAGCCAAAAGACAAATAGTGAAGAACAATGTATGTTTGTGTGTTGTATAAAATGACGCGTAGAGGATGCGGAGAACAGAGAGACATTGCCTGGGCACTTACGTGCGAAAGACCGGCAGAGCGAGACAGGCCACGCGCAGACTGGCAGACGAACTGATCGAAAGGACATCGAGACGTTGTGAGACGGTGTACAACTTCGTCCGAGGGTGGCACAGGAAAAGGGCACGCCGTCCACGCTTGTTCCCATCCGTCTGACAACGTCTTGGCAAGGGAACACTCGAACAAGAACCCAATAAATCAATCACGAGCACGCTCTGCAGACGACAATAGTTCGCCGACGTCTTCCCGGTGCCACAGAAAAAGAAGATTCTTCGATCATGCTTTTCTCTCGTGTTCGCTATGATGCTTCTTTTTCATTTGCCGCATTCTTACACTATATGTCCCAGTTGTCTGCCTGTACGCCTGCGCTGCGACGTGGTGCAGTGCCTTCGCCCGATGTGATTTGTAGAAGATAGACAACGCCGTTCTTTTTTGGGTGGCGCAGTGTTCTGGGCGAGGCTTCTGTTGCCGGAGAAGCTTATAAAGGGCTCCGTGGAAGTGTTTTCTTCGGGTGAGCCGATCATTCTCTCCTTCATGATGTAGTGTGCCTTGCGTGAGGCGTCACTGGTATCATAAGCATTGTAAGCTTAAAACAAAAATAGAAGAAGACGAAGCCGCAGCGTGCTCTTCAGTATTATCGTTTTTCTGTCTTACTGTTCTATTTCCCATTACTCCTTCTCTAGTGTAGGGTAGCGAACCGAAAACGTTCTTCAGGTCAATCTCCCTGCCTTTCGCTTAACCTTTCTCTCTCTATCTTGAGTCGCTCAACCAGTCGACGTTGTCGAGAGCTAGATAGAGAGAGAGAGCCACACAAATGAGAGAGAGAGGCAGAAATGTCTAGGTGCATTGTTCTTTCGCTGAAAGCATGATTGACAGCGCTGTAATATGGTCATGCGTGTGAACAGTCATGTGATTTTATTTCGTATTTTGCGGGTACTTTTCCTAAGCGGCGAAAAGAAAAAAAAACACTGTGCAGCATGTACTTCGCCGTAAAACAAAAAAAAGCAACGAAACACACTTTTCTTTTAAGTGAACTCTAAAGATATAGCATACTTGATCCTAATTAACTGACTAAACGCCATATATGTGACGACCCTGTGAGCGCTACAACACGGCAAAGAATATTTTCGTCGGTAACATCACTCGGTAATGGTTAAGCATTTTTTAATGCTTAGCAATTATGCTAAGCATGTGATAACAAAGTAATAGCGAAAAAATCCTAAAAGGCTAACGAGTAAAAAATAAAGCTTTTCGAATTGCTTCGTCGTTTGAGTTACCCAGATTGCCTCTTGCTTTTTTGGAGAGCACACAGTTTTAGTGGCCTAACGCTATGCAGCCGTTAAAAGCAAATTTATAGCAGTGGGCGGCATTACTTTCGTATATATACAAACTGAAACTATAATGAAAGAAGTGATGTCTGAAATTTTCACTGTGTGCGCCTTGCGCACATTGCGTTGCCTGAACCTTCCTGCTGACGGTAGCATCGCAGCCTGCGAAAGTGCGTACTGGGCGAACTAGAATGGTTACGTATTAATTTTCATTGTACCAAATGAGGCCAATGTAATTGAAAAAAACTGGGTGCTAATTTCGTCCGAGAGCGAAAATGTTCAAAAGTGTTTAATGCTCCAACTGCAGTCGCAATAACGGCGCTCGCCTAAGTTGTGGCGGGACATATCAGCAGTTTGAGCGGGCAAAGACAAAAGATGTGAACGCTGACATTCCTAATTACACGCTCATCAATCGCAGCCTTGTTTTACGACTGCTCCGAAAATGGGTCTGACGCATCAAATTTATTTTCTTCATTCGCCTGCTCTCTCGATTTCATTGTTGTATTCACAGGCAGCTTTACTATAGCCTCCCATCTTTACGCCTCTTTTCGCATGCATTTTATGGTATTCATTATGCGGCACTAATTAAACGTGTGGCCATCGGGCTTGCTGCACCCCGTTCGTATGTAAAGCTAGGACGGCGGAGGCTTCACGTCAAAAACAAGCACTTATTTTACTAGACATGGTATAAGGCAGGGTTGGCCCAGGGACGAGGCAGCTACGCAGCGACCATGATTCCGGGCAGCAGCAAATGGCCGGGGGGGGGGGGTATTTTAAATGAAAAGAAAAGTGAGCCCCGTAACTGTCTCTCAGGGGGAGGACACCTCAACAGTAGTTCACAGGGATGGGGGTAGAGAAGGGAATAAAAGGATAGGTTTTAAAAATAGAGAGATAGAGAGAGAGGAAGGAGAGAGCGAGGCGCAGGGACAGCGAGCGACGGAAGTAAGGAGAAGACAGGAAAGAAGGACATGGTTGCAGGAGTCCGAGGACAAGGCACCACTGGCGAGAGCTCTTGTCGGCGTCAGGAGATTGCTTATGGCTAGTCCAGTCGGCCAGAGCTACGCTATCGGCGTCGTCGGGGACCGGCGTCTGGAGGTGGCGTAGGACCAGCCCAGTCAGCCAGAACTGCACTGTCGTCGGAGATCGCGAGGGCACAACCGGTTGCCACGGAATCCAGCAAACGAGTCCCGCAATCGGCCGGCGCGGGTGACAGCCTGCGTACTTTGTAACAGCCAAGGCGCCTCTCCTGAAGACAGCACTTAGGCTGGCCCTTTTTAAAAGCGCAAATGGGCCACACGCACCGCTGCTGCGCAACACGTAATGCTATCTCATGATAAACAGTGTGCGTGGTTCCCACAAACGCCAATTCGACAGAATGTGCGTGTAAGACGGGGAACTATAGGAATTCTGGTGTGGAACATTTTATCGAGCGCTTCGCATTCAATGGAGTTTTTTTTTTAATGCCCTGTGTTGTATTCGTGGCCAAAGCAGACCTTTCCAAAAAACGAGGCAAAAATGTAATCCTTTGCTGTCCCGATATTGTTGTGGATTAGTAACTGTGTACTCAGAGGGGCCTCGAGTCACGACACCCACGTTTCGATGATTATCTGTCTTGTGTAGATTATTTTTGTATGCGTTCACAAACAAGCTGGTGATAATTAGCTCGTGCGGTTGTTCACTTAATTTAAAAGTTAATATTTTTAAAGGCGTGAGCTGCCCTGTGGTGGTGAAACACCGGCGTGCTCCCGAGAAGTGTCGTAACAATTGCTCCTTGCGGTGCGTGTGTTTTCATTCTGGAGAGCGATTCTGTTACGTTGTGATCCGCGCGAGCAATCGAACTAATTGAGGCTCTTTCAGCTTACCATTGGGATGGAACTACATTGACGGCTGAAACAATCCCCATCGATTGCTACTGCGCCATTATGGCGCAGAAGGATGGTAATGTGACGGATGTGGTATCAGGTGATGGGTCCGCTTTATGCAGCACATGATGTCACAGAAGTCGTGGTGAAATGGCGGTGTGGCCCTCTACTTCAAATTTTCCCTAAAACAAAACAAAAATCTCGAGCGAGCTCGCCATGGCAACTTTAAGAACTAATGTCGCATCTCTAAGCCATTATTGCGCTATATTCGGTGCCGCGAAGTGTATTACACTGCCAGTGTGAAAAGTGGCTATGATGACATCATTTAACCTTATCTCTTACCGGGCTTTTCGTAAGCTTCGTCGTGCATGCGCCTAGACAGCATTGATTTAACATTAACGTGGTTGAAGGTAAAATGCCCCGGAGACACTGCGCCGAGCAAAGTGGAAGTTTAAAAAAACAGACAGAAAAAAAGACGTTTCGGCTCCAACACAGAAGCCTTGTTCACACATGAAATGAAAACATGTGTAAAGCAGTTCGCCTTATGTATGTTTTGATATATCACGCAGGCAGCGTGCATATATACTGACGGCAGATTACCATCGTTTCTGTTTGAAGTTCTCGGAGTGGTTTGTATCACGAGTGACTCGAGATAAAGACGCCGTGACAGTCGTTTTTCGCTATAGCGTGAACACGTGTCTTTGCCCAGTCGACTGTGGGACCACCTGACGCGTGCTCAGCCAAGGCACTGAATTGAGCATTTCCTTTCTTCACTTCATTAATGTGCTGCTTGAGAAGCCGCTCAAAGCCACCAGGTTGACCGATATACACATCGTCGCAATCCGCGCACGGGACAGCGTACACCATATCGGGCAACTTTGGCCAATCTGTACGTCACACTTATGAGTGCTTGCCGCAGTTTCTGGTTCGGCCTCGCCGCGGTGGTCTTGTGGCTAAGGTACTCGGCTGCTGACCCGCAGGTCGCGGGATCAAATCCCGGCTGTGGTGGCTGCATTTCCGATAGAGGCGGAAATGTTGTACGGCCATGTGCTCAGATTTGGGTGCACGGTAAAGAACCCCAGGTGGTCAAAATTTCCGGAGCCCTTCACTACGGCGTCTCTCATAATCACATGGTGGTTTTGGGACGTTAAACCCCACATATCGAAATTAGTTTCTGGTCCGGAACATATGCCACAAGGACGTTGTATAGGAACGCAGAACATGGCTGAGGGCTTCGCTTGTGGAGGGAATCTACGGTATTTCCGCACGCTTTTCACCAGATGCAGCACAGGGCAATTGTGGACGTGCAATTTGTCGTTCGACAGCGTTCAGAAAGGAATTCGGATAGCCACAGGTCGACAATTCACGTTAACGAATATGAAAGGTGGGGTCATTTTAATTTTATTCAACATGTGGGTTTAAATAATATACGTGCCCCGTCGATCAGTATAAAAGGAAATAACTAAACTAGTTACCGGAAGACGTGTAGTTTCGCATGTGAGGTTTATTGTTCAATGGGAGAACAACTCGTATAATTGTCACATCACGTGTTTCAAACAATGCTTCACGAGTAATTGTTTTTTAATAATAATATACGTGAGCTCTCTTCTATTGATTGTGGAGTCCATAGCATAGCACGGAATGTGGAGTATACTATAACGTTTTCCCCGTATTGTCACGCTCTGAGCACTGCATGGGGGAGGAGGGTAAAGGGGTGGGGCTTGAAAACTATAAAGTAGCCGATAAAAAACGCTGTAGTGCCATGAGGCCGACGGAAGTCGCTGAGTTGATTGACAGGCAAAATTGACCAATCGCGAGGTCTCACTCGGAATAGTATTCTGTATTACGTGGGATGGTACAGGCCTCAATGACTAGGTTTGTGATGCTATTAAGCCCCCAGGTTGCATTTAGACATATATTTCAAGCAACACGAACAGTAGACTGAAAAAAAACAAAAAAACGCCAAATTTGCGTGGAAGGCGCAGCACAGTCACCACGAAAGCTAGAAGAGAGGCTTTTCAGAGCCTTTTTAGGCTCTATTTGGGTAACTGCTACAAGCACACTTGCAGGGTACTCAATACGCCACAAATTATGATAATTTTTCTGTAGTAGGGAGACATTCACTATGGCACCCTTCGTCATTCTTCGAAGAAGCGTGGTAGCCGCTACACACTTGTAAGGAATCGTGCAATTTTTTATGCTGTGGCTGATGACAATGAAAATTTATGCCTAAAGCTTCTGTAATATGTTGGAGCATACGACGACTCACTCGTTACGCCATTCGCATTGTGTGACACCTGGTTGTTCCTATGGTGTACTAAAACGCTTTATTACTCATAATAACGTGATTCCTTCCTCGACATCAAGCCTGCCTATAAGGCCAGTTTGCATCGGAGTTTCAAGTGCTGCCGCGGTAGCTCTTCTGCCACGCAATATTAAATCTGGTAATATAATTCGATCCTCCCTCGACACGACGCTTGTATAGGGTCTTTTTGCGAATAATTGCAAGCAGAGGCGTGGCTATTATGGGTGGCCTGACTGAGTTCCTTGGTTCAATTCCCGTTGAAACAGTGGTTTTTGTTGTCATTTTGAGTGATAGCTATAGAACCACTAGAATCTATTGTTGTGAGCACAGAATAGCTTACGTTGTAAAACGTCCGCTTATGCCAATTTCAGTGTGTTTAAGCTACCCCCACCGATCAATAATATTCGGAGCCTCCACTAAACAGCGTGCCTCAAAATGGAATCGTGAATGTGAGGCTCGAAAGATCAACATTTTTGCCAAGGACGAGAGAAAAAAATGTTTCCGATCTGATCAAATGCCATTCGGGCTCTTGCATTATACAGCGAGTGGAATATTCCTTATATTTTAACTCCTTGGATGTCTTCTACGCACATTAGAACGTAAAATAGCATTGACTGATACAAATATGTTGAATATAGATGCTTTGGCAATATAGCTTGCCTATCAGGCACTCTTAAAATCAATTCTCGTCTCGTCTATATTTAGTCATATAGATTCTCTTTAACGGTGAGGACGATCTCGTCCTTTCTGGGCTGTTGCACCGAAGCGAAAAAAGCTGACGTCACAGCCTCGGCAGTGCATTTTTGGAGGTCACGCATGTTACCAAGAGCCTAGAGAGGACTATGGCGACGTCCACAGAGCCTTCAGTAAAAAAGGTAAGCGAGAAGGTAATAGCCCAGTGATGTGCAGTAGTTCACATATACCGCGTCTCGGGGCACTAAAACAGAGTGCGAAATTTCGGTAGCTACTCGTTCAGAATTCCTAAATATCCCCTGAAACTGCAGTAGATTTACTGTTGCGAAAGAATAGTTAGAAGAACTGTGTTATCGTAAAAGTGTCGAATGAGTGAAAACATAAACAAAATATCAGCTGGTGCTCACGAACATCACCTCTTTATGGCAAAGGGAAGGTTGTTTCTCTACAGCAATGAATTACCAGTATTTTCCCCCAGTGTTCATGCAGGTTTTTGTAGTAATACGTTCTTGCAATATCTGGTAAATATAGGGGTGTCATAAAAGTTTAGAAGCCTCAATTTTAACGGTAGGCGAGTAATGCGCGTAAGTTTCTCGGCTCGAAATTTAATGCAATATTAATCAAGCGTGAAGATTTTGTTCGTCGCGCGGGGTGCACACTTATGATTCGTAATGTTCCTGCTTGCCATTCGTATCGTCGCGCTATGAAAAAAAAAATACATTTCTTTTCAGTTTTTGAAAAGCTTTAAGGGTGACTCTGTGGTAAAAACTTCGCCTCTTTTATATATTATTCTTTCTTTCTTCATTTCTCTTTTCGATTTTCTTTTAGAGAAGCGACGAGCTATTAATTATGCAAATGTCACTGCGAAAAACCTTTTTGCGCAGTGGCAACCGCGATGCGTAATTTGATAAATTGAGAATTCGCTGGCACGAGAACAAAATAACAGATTGCGTTGCTGGCTGCTCTTTCGGGCTCTTCTGCAAGTGCGTTCCCATAAAACCGAGTGAGTGTTAATTTCCTAAAAGAAGGTATAAAAAGATGCACGAACGTTGGGCCACAAAGATTTTACACTTTTTCTAGTAATACGCCTTCATATTGTGCTTCAGATTAACACGGGGCATGCGGTCAATACTGTCATTTTGATGGCTCTGCCTTGGCAGGTGTTTGTGAGATGCGTCGACACAGATGGTATTTCGGAAGCTACATGAATCCGTTTTTTCTATGCCATGTCACTGCTAAGCAGTATCGATTATCGGGAGTATATTCCGTCTCATACCGAGCCGAAAAACGACGGGGAGTGCAGATTACGAAATACCCTAATTTCGCCAACACATGAGGCGAAATTGGGCCACATTCTCCGAGCACTTCGAATCAAGCGGTCGACGTACAGCTCTTCTAGTGCTCGCCAGAGATCGTAGCCGAAGCCATGTTATATATACAGCATTTGAGACGAAGTCTGTACCACTTCGTCTGTAGGGGACGCGCGGCGTGTCTTAAGGCTAAAGTACGAAGCCATGCATCACTGTATGGGCTTATAAATTTACAAACAAAAAATATAAATGAAAACGCTGCAATCGAAACTAGAAATGCCAAGATGCAGAAGAAGCGTGGGCCAGTTATATTATGATGTGATGCATCATTCATCTTCAAAGAATGCCAGGGAGTGCATTGCAAACCGCGGTGTCCTCCCCCTAACCCTTAACGCACACTTCTATACACTGGGGCGTCCTTCCGAACCTCAGTAATAATGCCTTGGGATATCAAAGTCTGTCATGTATTCAGGCTGCCTCGTGTATTATTGAACGCTGGTTCGGGAGCAGCATACACGCGCTTCTTCTTTTGTGTACAAAGACAGCAAAAGGAGCCCCTCTCCAGATGTCACTGTCTCTTCACCAATTGTGTTCGGCTGCGTGCGGCCTGAATGGCGCTTCTCTCACTGTTTATTCAGAAGTGGACCGTGACGGCCCGTGATGATGAGTGACAGGTCATAGTGTCCGCTATGAAAATATGGCACACATAATGGTTCCGTGAGGCGCTCAACTCAGATCAGATCCTCAAATAATTTATCGCCAACGAACCATTCCTGTTTCACAATTGTATTCTTCTACAATCGGGATACTTCAAACGACGGCGGGATATTTCAACAGATTCAAACAAAAACATGGGCTACATGTTTAAAAAAATATAAGCTGTGAGATTGTAAGGATTTTGAGTTCAATTACGAATGCGCATTATACCACCTTATAACGTTTCCCGAATAAAAAAAATCATCTCTTTTTCCTGTAAGCGTTTTATGGCCATTCATATAAATAATTTAGCAGAGTTCACAAAATTTTATTGCGATAGCGTTAAAGAGGTCGTTTTGCAGCAAATATGGTGTCGGCGTCGGCGTGGACGTCATTGATTATGAGCGAAAAACCATGTTGTTGTGGGTGACCAAAAACTCGAGGAGGATGCAAATAAGACGAATAATAAAAATTTCGGATCTGATTGATGATCTAACTCAGCCAGTTTTCGTTGCAAGCAGTTATTCTACCACAAATCTATGCGTCTGCTTGAAAATAAAGATAAAATAACTTTTTATCCTTGGAAATGCAGTACGTTCATGCATGCTCTACACACACATTCGTGCTGTATACGGGCTTCACTTTACAACATCTAATATCGCAGAAATATTGAGTGGTACACATTTCCATCGATAGTCAGAACATGTGTTCGTCATAACGACTTCGTCATTTAAAGCCTGCCACCCATTACAAAAAACACACGTTACTGTGCGTAATCATTTAAGACCACAAAGTGGGTGCATATCAAGTTTGAAAAGAATTAACAATATCAATAGTTGTTGGGGTTTAATGCCCCAAAACCACCACATGATTATGAAAGACACCGTATAGTGGAAGGCTCCGGAAACTTCGACAACCTGAAGTTCTTTAACATCCACTTAAATCTGAGCACACGGGTCTCAAGCAATTTTGCCTCCATCGAAATTGGGAGCGCCTTGCCCTGGAGTTCGAAAAAATTTCATGAGCGAAATTGCTCGTGATTTAAAGCATACTACCCATTGCACAGAGTGCAGCCATACGCGATAGCTTAACTGACTCAAGTCCGTTTCAACTTTACCAATCACACTGTAGTAATCCACAATTTAAACTTCTCTAGTAAAATCATATACCAAAATGTATGAAGCAAGTGGTTAAAGTACGGATTAGGGGTAGGATACAGCTATCGCGTTTAAATCTTAGAGGCGAAGCTTCGGAATCTCCCAATTTCTGCTCTTTCTTTTTTAATTATGACCTGCGACCACCTGCACAGCACCAGGAAAAAATTATTTTGATTGTTTGGTTTTCAAACTTTCTTTATTAACCTCCGTTAATAAGTGGAAAGAACCGTTTTCTTTCAGTCCGAGTGGAAACCCTGCAGCTAGTACTACTATCTTTTACGAGTGAAGGGCAGGCACGCCACTGTTCTCTTGGCAGAGCTGATTTTTTTTTTTTCGCAAGCGAGGGTGCATACCTTAATCATGTTTTGAGAGCCATCTCTCAAACTTTGACATGCAGAGAGCACAACGAAGAAGAAAGTGCATTGCAAGCCTACAACAAAGAACACACAAACTCCTGTCAGTTTTTTTTTTTTTAGCAGGTGGGGTTAGTCTGACTGAGAACGTAAGCTGACTGAATGCCTCATGTTACGTAAACGCGGTTCCAGAATCACGATGACTGTCAAGTTTAGGTCGCTTGTGTTCACGTACTTCCTCCTAGCTTACACACTCATGGAGATAAGATGGACGTCACCTTACAATTGTTATTCGATTGCATGGCTATAGGGGGAGAAGAGGCACTCATTGTAGTAACTCCTTGATACAATATGTTGCTTCACGCAATTTAAGTAAAATGGCCTAAATATACAGAATTTATTTTTGTTTCAGCTCAATAGTTGCGCTCTATTGGCTTGATGAAATGGTTAGGCGATTACTATCTCGTGGACTGCAAGTTAAAATACATTCGAATATTGAGAGAAAATCGGGGGACTATTGCAAAAACTACACAAAAAAATGAGAATACATTGAAATAAAGAAAACTGTTGGTGGTCTGGGATTTTATAACCGTAGTTTTGCATAAACAGGATATTTTCATTCTCGGGTCAATGGCGATTTAAAAATAATAAATTTTGGCTTTATACGGAACTTCACGACGACAATATCTGCAGTGCCAAAAGCGCCTTGAAAGTGTCCGTATAATAGCTAGCACAATAAAACGGCACATAATTATTATGTGCATTTCATGGCTGTGATAAATATTTCCTCATCCAATATAGTCCTTTACTTGGCGTCATCCTTTGCCTCTGTTAGATGCTTTATTTTTTTCCAGTTCCCATATCACATCCTCACGGCTATATGTATTATCACGTGGATGTATTTATACATGTAGCTTTGCAATGTATATATTGCACCGTGTAGTTACAGTTTAGTTCGCATCGTGATGGCTGCGTTCGACTGCACAGTGCCATCTTGAGCGAAGCGAGCTAACATGTCTACGTTCGTTCCGATGCAATAGGACGAATAATATACGACAGTTTAGCGCTTTGTAGAGGGCGCGTTCAACCACTCTCAATCTACACTTCCATCAGAAATCGGAACAAAAAAAGATGGCCGAACCTCCCTCGTTAAGTAATGGCTGTCAACTAGTGCCTCTTTTTATGCCCGAGTTGTCCAACGCATTGTGTTTGAATGAGCAGGTTTGTCGTCAGAATTTACGCACTCAGCAGCCCGCCATCAATGTGCACTCTTTTGTCCCGACTGATCGTTAGTTTCTTAAACAAGACCACTTCTAACCCTTCGAGTACACATTTCCCATCGCTCTCGATTTTTCTCGCGCAGCTCTTTCAAGAAGAGTGGCGCTTCTCGTGTCAAGCATGAGGGAAACAACTCTTAATTGGCACCTATACTTGAGATACAGCGAGGTTTTCTCGTTCGTCGAATGGGGCACAAACGAGCCACGTCGGCGCGATAGATTCGCGTATACACACGTGCACGCGCCGTTTATGTTTTCTCTCGGCGCTCTCTCTCATGCCTGACCTGCAACACAAGTGCCACCCTTCAGTTCTACGGCGCCTTCCTCTCTAAGGCAAAGTGCTGCAGGCAGCACGGCTGCTCTTTTGACTGATGAAGCCATCAGGAGAAAGAGGAGGTGACGGTTTGAACGCTGGCGAAGGGGCCGATCGAAGGTTGGAGCGCGTCAGGAAAGCGTCGGTATAGTACACAACTGAAAGCCGTGAAACGCGCTGTGCCGAGGCCGCGGCATGAATTCCTGATGTTTGTTGTGAAAACGCGGACGCGCAATTTCGTGCACACGGGGGGGGGGGGGGGGCATCGAAGTTCGCGTGTGGTTTTGATCTGATTTCCAACCAAGATGTGGTTTTGATGCGATTTCGGTGTCCGAACTTCAGCCGCGTTCGCCGCTGTACGGAGCAAACGTCGCGTTTTAGGCTTTAGAAAACAAACAAAAATTAACGAAGACGAGCTAAGCGTGAACTAATTACGGCACTGTCTGAAGCACGCAGCAGCCGCGCGAGCGAAATTCGCGCAGTTCAAATCTAGCAGCTCGTTGCGAAAGTTTCTATAGATACCGTGGTTTTCCTGGTTATGGACAATTTGCGCAATCTACGCTGAAGATGCGTGTTTGTGGAAGTTACTGCGAGAATTTTCGTATGGATAGGCTGTAGCGGCGATAGATCTGAGAGGAATGGGTAGTTAATCAGCTACAATTTTGTCATAAATGTGCTTGCGCACGTTAATACGCTTTGTACGGTTAAATGTTGTGCAGGTGTCAATGGCGCTGTGTTGCATGTCGCTGTTGTCAGTGGGGCCGGCATCATTGTCTTTTGTATAAATAAAACACGAGCAGTGCTATCTGTATCACGAAATACGACTACTGGTATTAGCAACAACGACCCGCAGCTAATGGCGCAGATGCTTTATTATCGCTGTATAAGAAGCACTATGAAACGGCAGAACAGAAAGGAAGACGATACGCCATTTTGTCAATACTATTATCATACTTATATTGTTATTGTAAGTACACTTACTTTGCTATAGACTTCAAGACACGAACTCGCTCAAACATTCAACTCTCCTAGAACAAAAAGCTTGGCATATTCATATATTTAACTATTGATATGTTTATATTTAATGGTATGCACGAAGTCAGTATCGACTTCGCCTCTAAAACAGTGACTGATGGTACGAACCTTCCGTAAGTATTGCTTACCTATAGAAGTGAGGTATCCGTTTGCAGATTTAAAACTTGTTCAATGAACTTTCAGTTTCCTTGAAATTATCAATGCTACGTCAATTTGTCACTCGCAAAGCGTTAGTCTGTTTACAGAAGAGCGCAACTTCGTCACATATTTTTTTTTTTACTGTAATAGGAGCGTTGGTGGGAGAGAGGGGCAGAAACAGCTTTCTTAAAACGAGATTACTAGCTTAATGTAGTGTAGCCCATCTTGACCATCAGAACTATTTGTTCCGGCTCGCCAAGCCAGAAAGCATCGTTGCAACTGGCTAAACCGCAACTATGTATACCTGTTTACTAACGCAACTATCCTTTTCGTTTGCAACCGCACAACCTGTGTAACAGTTATGAAAAATACCTTATCATTTCCTTTGCTGTTGCTACGCTGAAAGTCTCAGGCTCCGTCTTGAAACTTTCCATAAAATTTGCCATCACACTTTGTCAAGCGACAAACTCGTCTAAACACCCACCAAATATTTGTCTTGTGTTGACCGGAAGCATAAAGTTTGATGCATTCGCTAAAGTATAGATGGCTTCTGTCCTTGCTTCATGTAACGCAAAACTAAAAATTTAAATTAAACGACCAATCTGCTTCCATTGCACCTATTATCGGCATTTATGATTATTAGCAATGGTCGGCAATAGGTTATCTTATTCTGTACTTTCTAAAGTGACACACGCGCCTGCTTTGAATAGAAATTGTAATATATGCCATAGATCTGCAATAAAGGCATACATCTATTCTCGTATATCGCGCGCTTTGGTCCTCTCGTTTTAATGGGCACTATTATTGCTTGGTTTCATATGTAATGATAATTTATGAGGTTTAACGTTCTCCAACTACGATTATGAGAGACGCCGTAGTGAAGGGCCCCAGAAATTTCGACCACCTGAGGCTCTTTAACGTGCACCTAAATCTAGGCACACGGGCCGAAAACATTTTCGCCTCCATTACAAATGCTGCCGCGATTCGATCCCGCGACCTGCGGGTCAGCAGTCGAGTGCCTTAGCCACTAGACAACCGAAGATAGCTGTTCTTATTACTAAACCAATTTTTCCCCAAGCTCTTGCATTATAACGCTTGTATAATGATGCCGTTTTTATCTGAAGTTTAATACTTTTAAGTTGTAACCCCACCGCCCTCTGTAAAGCTTTGATGATTAAGCATATTTATAATAAGTAAATAATGAATTGCTACTCGAAGGCCCCGCCGCGGTGGTCTAGTGGCTAAGGTACTCGGCTGCTGACCCGCAGGGCGCGGGTTCGAATCCCGGCTGCGGCGGCTGCATTTCCGATGGAGGCGGAAATGTTGTAGGCCCGTGTGCTCAGATTTGGGTGCACGTTAAAGAACCCCAGGTGGTCTAAATTCCCGGAGCCCTCCACTACGGCGTCTCTCATAATCATATAGTGGTTTTGGGACGTTAAACCCCACATATCAATCAATTGCTACTCGAAGGACAATGCTATGCACTGATAGAATTCAAGAATCGGTTATTTGCTTCAAAGTTAAAGATGCGGCTCTTTACATATAGATGGTCCCAAAATCAGACGTCACCGTGGCCGTCAGTCAAGTCAGCAGGTACATCGTCTCCGGAATTTCTTCACTTCCGTTATCCCTGGTACTCACTCCCAACCCTATCAAAATGTGTACTCTGCCAAAGCCGCTGAAATTACACAATAGTGTCAAATGGGTCACATCGAGGGTGCGTCGCCTCCGTCTACCACGTGTCAACGTCCGAATGCACCTGTCCTCCAACAAAACTGCACAGGAACCGGCGGCGGACGTATCACCCTGCTGCATGTAACCCTGAGTGCCCAGGGAAATGAGGACGCGCCTGGTGTCATGCATAAGCGCGGAAATATTGCCACACTGCGCTCGCTTCGCTGTCATCACGACGAGAGGAGGTGACATTCAGGAGAGGACTCGAAGGTGGTGCGGCTCGTGTAGTGAAGCCCATTTAAAAGGCGCTGCCTCCTGCCGGGCTAAACTGCACGGCCCTTCAACCAGACTGTTTTGGCGAGCATCCCTGCTAATGGGCGAAAAACTTTCACGTATACGTGAGCCGCGGCTCGTCGCTACGAGTGTAGTTTCAAAAGCCCTGGAAGTGACGCGCAGTCAGCGGGGACGGCTCGAGATGTAAGCGCCCATTCCGTAATGGCGTCGCGCTCGTTAGCTGCGCTCCTCGTCGCCTTGCTCGTTCGTGTACGCGACTCTCGTGCCGGTCTTCTACACGGTTGCATTGTCCCCGGTGGCCGGGCCGTGTCTCTGGCTCGTAATAAATTAGGCACGATGGAACGGTAAAATTGCACTTCCCAACCACACATAGCCTGTATGGGCAATTTTTCGAGGGGCGGAATTCACACACAGCTCGCGACTGATTTTGGCCGCAGGCCATCTAGTTTCACTTACTATGTGCCCCAGTAAGAAGAGCGGGCGGAATTCAATTTGACGAACTATCTCAGTGGATATTACTTTGTACAGAAGGGGGAGGGGGGAGACCAAACATGTTTATATAGCATACTGAACATAAAAACGCATAGTGAGGTCAACTGTGACAATAGGTTTCAATTACCTTACCAGCCTATCTGCGACGTGTAGGCGTGGCCTTAGGAAATTCTGTTCCGTGGTCCTGGATTGAATTAAGTCGGATGTATAGAACAGTGATGCCACAGCACCTTCTATGGCGCTACGGGTCATGTTATTCTTGTTGTTCTTCGCCTATTACTCGGGGTGCATGCCCACTGTGACCCGCTGTGGTGAATTGGCAGGAAATTCATTGGGCCGAGTTTCGTACTTTATCTTCATTAATTATTTTATATTCACCACCGAGAGGCCTGAAAAATGTGCTGTGGTTGGTGAACTGTTCAGTTTCATTAATTATAGCTCGTAATTGCTGGAAGTACGTACGTGAGTATACATCAGGTACAATAGCCATTTTTTGAAGGCAGCCGTCAGCCAAGCGCAGTACTGACACATATTTAGCGAAACTGGGCGGCCAATGGTAAGCATGACTTTCTCATGCTAAGCTTTGGGAGTTTGGCACCCGGGTACTATTGTTTCGCTCATGCATGCTGAAATATTGCACCTGTTTTAGTGAACTTCCACAGCCTTATACCGTGACATTTGTGTGTGGTGTGGCGTGAGGTCGTTCTGCATAAGGAAGCCGCCACATTTTATGCGCGAAATTTGTTCAACAACGAAGAGGACGGCCATTACGGTGATAATGATGGACGCACCTTTATCATTCGCTTGTCTATTACCGAGCTAATATGTTTCGTTACTGTGACTTGACTATGCAAGCTCATGTAACGAAATCAAATTAGATCCTGTACCCGTTTTCTTGTCAATAGCAGAGCTAGCTTAGTGTGCCTAATGTTTCTCAATACTTGAAGCTAGTGTGGGAGATCAAAGGCTTTCAGGTGAAAGTCAGATAAGCTTGTAACCACTATGTTGACATTATAGGACCATTGTGCTTTAAAGTTTTTCAAGCCGTTCGCGCACTGAAATCAGCTTGCACGGTATAGCTTTGTGAAAGCTATTTATTTATTTTATTTATTTAGGAGAATACTGCCAGTCTGAATGCCAGACTTTGGGCAGGGGTGGGCGGTACAATGAACACAAATGCAGGAAGTACAAAAAATATTGAACAGATTATACAGTGGTACAAATAGTTTAGGAAAAAAAAAAAAAAAAGTACAAGAATAGTCAGCAACAATTCAAAAAATACATCCGGGCATGTTAGTTACAAGCGTGGCAAATTGTAAGGCAAATATTTTGTCTAAAATGGGCACAAGAACAAAGGCACTGTAAAGGAAATGGGAGTGTAGCTATCAGAAAGATGGAGCAGGTAACGCACGGAGAAATGATTTCAGATCGACACTTTCCAGAGCCTCTGGTGGCAATTTGTTCCACTCGTTGATTGCGCGGGGAAAAAAGGAGTACCTATATATGTTAGTATGACAGAGAAGCTCATCAATTCTTTTAGGGTGGGAGGAGCGCGTTTCGCGGCGCAAAATTGGTTTAATGTAATTGGTTTTCCGAATTGCTAGCTTGTCATTATATATGAGGTAGAACAACTTCATTCTTTCATGGTAACGTCTCCATTGCAAAGTTTTCAGCTTAGCGCTTTCCAAAAGAGCTGATGGAGATGTGTCGTGTCGGTAGGCATTAAACACGAACCGTACAGATTTTCGCTGTATTGATTCAAGTTTATCAATGTTAGCTTGTGTGTGGGGGTCCCATACAGGCGACGCGTATTCAAGTAATGGTATTACGTACGTTTTATATGCGAGTAGCTTAGTCTCGCGGGTTGCTTTAGCTAGCGTCCTTCGTAAATAACCTAGTTTTCTCAAAGCCTTTTTTTCAATGTAAGCTATGTGATCGTTCCACCTTAAATCAGATGTGATTACAAGGCCAAGGTACGTATATTGCGAAACGAATGATAAGGAGTGATTGCCTAGGTTGTATCGGAATTTTAAAGGATCTTTTTTGAGGGTTATGGTCATCGCAACAGTTTTTTTGGGGTTTATGTTCATTTGCCATTTCGTACACCAGTCTTGAATTTTAGATAAAGAATCGTTTAAAAGAAGCTGGTCGCTAGGATCATTCACTTCTTGATAAAGCACGCAGTCATCTGCGAAAAGCCTTATCTTAACTGGTATATCGCGGACAATGTCATTTATAAAAACCAAAAAGAAAAGAGGCCCCAGGACGGATCCCTGAGGTATGCCGGATTGAACTGGCGCGGATGGCGAGTTGGTTCCACCAACTGTGACGCACTGGTACCTGCAGCTCAAGTATGCTTCGATCCAGGCTAATAAAGAGTCATTTTTCAGAATTGCCTTGAATTTGATTAGTAGCTTACGGTGTGACACGCGGTCAAACGCTTTCTCAAAGTCTAGAAATAATATATCAATTTGGCTTTGTTTGTCCAGACCAGAGGCAAGGTCATGTACCATTTCGAGTAGTTGCGTAACCGTCGATAAGCCGCGTCGGAAGCCATGCTGGCGACTGTCTATTATGTTGTTGCTTTCGATAAACGCGGAAAGGTGCTTGAATATTATGTGTTCCAGAACTTTAACACATGCGCATAACAACGATATTGGTCTGTACGCGGAAGGTATGTACTGGTTTGCCTTTTTTGGTATGGGAGTTATTTTGGCGTAACGCCAGTCATGAGGAAGTTCTGCTCGAGAAAGAGATTTCCGAAAGATTAGGTTTAGGTACTTAGAACACCATTCTGCGTAGCGCACCAGAAAAGCATTAGGTATGTTGTCGATCCCACTAGATTTCTTATCATCTAACTTGAGCAGAAGGGAAAATACGCCCTCTTCATCTATTTCTATATTGTCAATCGGTGGCAAATCACCAAACAAAAGAAATTCAGGTTCCGTGCCATTATCATCAGTGAAAACTGAACAGAAGTATTCATTGAGTATGCGCGCTGTTTCTGAGCTGTTAGTCACCGCATTGCCGTCTAAGACAAGAGTAGGTGCCGATTTTTTATTTGGTGACAGATACCTCCAAAATTTCGCCGGGGACGAAGAAATAAACTTTTTTAGTTGCACGTTTTGATAATGAGCTTTAGCGTCAGCAATACAGTTTTTAAGCTGCAATCTCAGTGCGCAAACCAAGTTGCTTGTGGACGCTTCATTGCGCCGTTTCAGTTTTTGTTTTACTTTTTTAAGTCTTCGTCCCAAGCGTACTATCTCTTTGGTTATCCAGGGGTTAGTGTTCCGTATTATTTTACGCTTACGTGGTACAAATTCATCAATGCACTTTGTCACAAGGTTTTTGAAAAAGTTCCACAGGTGATTAACCGAGTGCTTATCCGACTCGTAGAGGGATACAAAGTGTGCGAAAGAGCTGTCTAGTACGTCAAGTACGTCAACATCACTTGCACGTGCAAACACAGGAACAAAAGTTTCTCGCTTTGTCACCTTGTGGATACAGCTTAGTTGCATATCCAGGCATACAATTTTGTGGTCCGATATACCCTCTAAGATTCGGATAGTTGGATTTCGCTGTAATACCCTGTGGTTGACCAAGAATAGATCCAAGACTGATTGTTTGGTACCTTGGACTCGAGTAGGTGCATGAACAAGTTGTGTTAAATCATGAAACAACACAAGATCAAGAATATGTTCAGCCTCATTTGAAAGCGCATAGGGAAAGTCATTGTCCCAGGCAACGTGGGGAACGTTAAAGTCTCCAACAAGCATTAGATTACTGGAGTGATTTCTATAAGGCAATAAAAAGTTATTAAGCCTTTCGTAGAAAGATATGTCTGAACTAGGGGGCCTATAGAAACCGCCAATTATCAATGCACATTCTTTCAAGATAACCTTCACGACAACACATTCGATTCCTATGATGTCGGGCAGTCTCAACAACTCCAGCGAGTCCTTGAATATAATCGCAACTCCGCCACCGCGCGTATCTCTATCGTTTCGAAGGATGCAGTAACCCGAGGGTGTAATTTCGTAATCACTAATGTCGCTGTTAAGCCATGTTTCTGTGATTACTATAATTTCTGGATTGTGCGCGATGACTATGCTTTCCAAATCGGTTGTTTTATTTACAATGCTGCGAGCATTAATGTTTAGGCAAGTAAAACTTTCTGTGTGACTGTGTGGTCACGCATCTTTTTGCCTTGCCCTAGATCGGCGTTTTGAAACTGATACTCTAGTCATTTGTTCGTCGTCCCATTCAAATAGCTCATCATCAATTCTAATTTTATCGTGCACGAGTCTGACTTTCTTTCCCGATTTGCGTAGGTCAGCCGTGCTATCCCAGAGCTGTTTTCTTATTTGCCTAGTGGCTGCGGAGAAGTCTTCAGACACTGACATGCGCTTTCCTTTTAGCTTAAAACAGTTTTGTAGAACGGTTATTTTTTCACGATGGTCGAACAATTTCAGTATCACAGGGCGAGGTTTATTTGGTTGGCGACGCCCCATTCTGTGTAATCTTTCTACTGAGTGTACTTCTACTCCCAAAGTATCTTTAAAAAGCTCAGTAACGACCTTCTCGCTTAGGACAACGGTTGATTCATTCTCGCTTTCCGGAATACCAAATACCACAAGGTTGTTGCGTCTGCTTCGGTCTTCTAAATCCACAAGCCTTTTTTCAAGGCACTGCACAGTTTTTTCGATTTTGTCAACTTTTTGCAGCTTGGATTCAATGGCGTTTAGCCTTTCTTGTATAAGTTTCTGACCATCAAGTAATTGTTTGAGAAGTTCCGCGGTACTAGGTCCGGGATTGAGCTCTACGTCTCCGCACAACATTAGCAAAGACCGTACAAGATCCCATGTATTCACAAAAAAAGCATGTAGACAGCTTGGGCACGTCAGCTGTATAAAACAACGATTGCTTGTTTTAACTGAGGAGTAATCGACACCAACCTGTACAAAGAACAGGAATGGGTTTGACATGACGCCGTTCCGATGCCAGCCGACGTGCCCACTGCGCGGGTGTTGCTGCAGCCGTCCTTTTATAGCCATAGTCGATGCAGTCGAGGCGCCATCATGCGGTGTAGAAAGATTCAGCACGTGCGGTTCTTGGTCATGGGTAAGCTGCTGATACGGGAGCGTGATGGCATTTATCTTCGTCTGCGTAGTCGATGCGCTGGCCGCCGTAGACACCACAGGCAGGAATACCTGTACAAAGAACAGGAATGGGTTTGACATGACGCCGTTCCGATGCCAGCCGACGTGCCCACTGCGCGGGTGTTGCTGCAGCCGTCCTTTTATAGCCATAGTCGATGCAGTCGAGGCGCCATCATGCGGTGTAGAAAGATTCAGCACGTGCGGTTCTTGGTCATGGGTAAGCTGCTGATACGGGAGCGTGATGGCATTTATCTTCGTCTGCGTAGTCGATGCGCTGGCCGCCGTAGACACCACAGGCAGGAATACCTGTACAAAGAACAGGAATGGGTTTGACATGACGCCGTTCCGATGCCAGCCGACGTGCCCACTGCGGCGGGTGTTGCTGCAGCCGTCCTTTTATAGCCATAGTCGATGCAGTCGAGGCGCCATCATGCGGTGTAGAAAGATTCAGCACGTGCGGTTCTTGGTCATGGGTAAGCTGCTGATACGGGAGCGTGATGGCATTTATCTTCGTCTGCGTAGTCGATGCGCTGGCCGCCGTAGACACCACAGGCAGGAATACCTGTACAAAGAACAGGAATGGGTTTGACATGACGCCGTTCCGATGCCAGCCGACGTGCCCACTCTTATATATAGCCTCGTTGAGAATGCAATGGGGGCCACTGGCATTGGGTATCTTGTTGCTATGGCCCTGTCTCAGCGGCTGTTTCGTGGTGAGCAGAGAAAGTAAGGTACCCTTGCCTTATTCTTCAACTGGCTTTCCAAGTGTCGTGCGCAGGCCCAACTTTTTTGTCGTTGTTGCGGAATTCATTAAGGCAAAGAAGTCTTGGTTCTCAAAAAGAAATGCGTTGGACTTTTGTGCTGCTATGCAGTGCTTCCTTGCATGAGACCTATTTTTACATCACCAATATTCCTACTGTTCGGCGTTCCTCTCACTGCTTGTTGGCGCCGATAAATTAAAATGAAGTCTGTGTTACAAAATGTGTAGAAGACGAGGAGCGACTTTATCATCATCATCGAAGATTGGACCGGCATTCAGAATAAAGAAGAGGTCAACGGGTGGGCTTCGCCAAGGGCACGACGGCTCGTCCTATTTCTACATTTTGGTTCCGTGAATCCCGGGAGGAAGGACCTTTGGAGGTGAGACGGAGCGGACTTCACGAATTTCGACCGCCGTCGTAGCCTCGAGGATTTTTGTGAAGCGGCCGTGGGTAAAGCTGATGTGCGAGACCTAACCAGCGTTGAGACCTGGAAGCACAAATCTGGTATCAACTAAGCCTACTAGGAGCGTTCATAGACTGACGTGTGTGCAGGCATCATCTGGAAGTTTGCGAGACGAGAGCCCTACCGTCTAATTTGGCTCTGTCCTTACTCACCCTTCATGACGGTGGCCTGATATTCACAAGTCAAGGTAGTCCATAGGTCAACGACGTGCATCTTGACAGTGCCGCCCCATGAGTGCAGACATCGTCTGGAGGCTCGCGAGACGGGAGCCCTCACGTCTTCTTCGACTCAGTCCTGACTCGCCCTTCACGACGATGTCCCAATATACACAAGATCATGAAGAATGACAGCCCAACCAAACCTTCTGTGATGGATGCCATGTTGACTCCGACTTGACCTCATGACACGGCCTGCCAGTGATCTCTCCCATTTCTGACACTGGACCGGATCATATAGGCTCTCTACGAAAGGCGGAGTCAAACATGCAAGGCCGTCAGCAGGTCATCGCAGACGTCGAACGTCTTCGTCAATAGGATCACCCACCAATCTGTGAGTTACGACGTGTTCACGGAGTTTTGATTGAGCAGTCAAGGCCACCTCATAGAGCGAAAAGAAATGAAAAAGAAAAGAAAAGTCCATGGTGACAAAAAAAGCAAGTCCCTTGTACAGCGCCAAGCTTCTGCTCAATGAGAAAGGTGCACAAATCAAGATTGAAAAGAAAACATACGGCACTGCTGATCACCACGAAGCGACGAAATGCCGAGACAGTGTCACAGCGTCGAGGGAAAGGATGAGACGAGGAAGGAGGCAAGGTGAATGGAGCCAGAAAAAGAAAGCGAAGAAAAAGTTGCCTGAGAAAGAGCTGCACAATATTTTTCTGGAAGCACCTCCAATGGGAATTTAGGTACCAAGGAAACCTACTCAGCGACAACATAGCTGCATCGATGTCAATGCACTCAATAGCACCATCGTGGCACAAGTGTCGAAGACACCGCTGGAAGATCAAGTACAGGAGAAGACCCTGATGACACTACTATGACTGACGTGGAACTCTTACTAATACTGACGAACATTTTGCACTCGGACTCATGAGAGCGTTCAGTTTTCTTTGTCGTCAGGCGCTACTGTGGGGGCGCGGAGGTTGTTACAAATTGTGTAGAAGACGAGGAGTGACGTTGTCATAATCGGAGATTACACCGGCATTTGTAATAAAGAAAAGATCAACGGATGGGCTTCGCCATGGACACGGCGGCTCGTCCTTTTCTCTGCGGTCTGTGCGTGTTATTTCTTCGCAAACTGAGATCTCCGACGTCTTTCGAACACCTGTACTGTATGCGTGTGGCTTCAGTTTACTTAAGGTTATGTGAGGGGGCAGCGCCCTGTATATAAGCATTGAGCATGAAAATACATTCTTGATACTGCTGGCGTAGTCTGACTGAAGTAAGTTCTAATGAATGAGCAGAGCGCTAAGCAGTCTGCGCTTGTTGTCGCCTAAACTTCCGGTCAGTATTACCATCAATGGGCTCTCGGCAACATAATGCGATTGTTGTTTAGCGCGCATTTTATATTACTGTCGTTGTAATTCTTGTTTATACATACCAGAATTTTTTTGGCATCGGGGACACCACCACAAGTTGTTGTACGGCAAACTGTTGCACAGTTGGATATATCACGTTAAAGAAATCAAAGTGCCTACCGTAAACAAATGCGCAACACGCAGTGGCTTTAAGCTATAAATTGAGGTATAGAAAGGTTCTTTCATAATGGTAACTTCATTGGCACGACGAACTATCTGTGATACATGTTAATACGTCATTACATCACTAATCTTTGAGAACTAGCACTCATTGCAGAGCGCAAGTGACTTATATGTCGTATGGAGTAGTTTTATTCCCCCAGATTTTTGTGTGTAGTAATTTTTCTGCGCTAGCATTTGTCTCAAATCACAAACACATGCATAGATGTATGCATGCCACCTTACTGTTAAGTCTCTCAACACAAAATGAACTCTGAGTTCGTTTGCCCGCTAGCTCAGATGACGGGAAACGATAGTATCAACTTCTGAGTTGAGTCCTCGGTACCCACACTCAAAGCCAGTATATGAGGATAGATTGCGCGTTTCCACCTTTAGTGGCGGCCTCATAACAAACACATGATTCTGACATATTTAAAAAAAAGTGAACGTGTGCGAGTAACTCGTTTACTTATTAGACACATTCAAATGACTGGAACAGGAAATTAGGCAAAGAAAACCATAGGGGACATTTATTGTTGTCTTTGGGTGCATTGTAGAAATTACTATACGATTGAAAACGAAATAAAAGAGAATAAATATCAGTCATTCCATCGGCGGCATTTGAACTTATAGTTGTCCAATTACGCGTCCCACGAGCGATTCGCAATGTAATTCGTTGCGCATGCCGCTATCAAAATAGTTGAGTGTTGCCTGTTTTAATACATTTAAAATTCTGTCATAATGATTACACAACACTTAAGTACAACGGTCAATGTCTTCATGTCTAACTGTGTGTTGCATTCAATTGGTTATAACCAAATTTATTGCGTGCCAAATGTCAGGCATATCATGACGATCTACACAACAATATTTTGCTGGAAGGATGACAGGTATCTTATTTAATTAAACAAACACAATTATTGCGTTACCAATAACAGGTAGCAGATGACTGAGTATGCAGATGGCTGAGTTTCCATAGCTTCAACAAGGCGTCATACTAGACAATTTCGCAGCACGCCCTGGTACACTGTGTAGAGACTCACTTATAAAACAACCTAAACGTTGTTACCGAGCAAACTACCTGAACGTTGTTATTATGTGTTGTTTGATAAAAACAATGACCCCATGAAAATTCGCACTGCTGTTACTAAAATCAACAACTGCGATGGTGACAACATGGCTTATCGAAGAATCTCCGTGAGAGAATTTGACTGTCTTTCTAGCTTGTCGTTCTGCTTTTTAACACCTCCACCCCTTCCCTATATTCCTATGATCACCTGCTTATTTTCTTTATATATATACGTATTGGCATATCATAGTTTTCTTTCGTCAAGAATGGCTAGTTGTCAGATCTCTCCAAAACTTTATTGCCTTTTCTTCTAAGGCGCCGTGTTAAATATGATTTATCGTGGCACGATGCACAGTGCTGCATAAATTCATTATAGACTTAAGGTATTATGATGAATGTGAATTGCGACTTTGTGTGCGCCTGGTTTCCTCTTTCTCTTTCATACTCCTCCAACCATTTTTCCTATGAAGGGTAGCATAGAAGTCCTCCAAGATTGGTCGACGTGCTCGCGTTTCCTTTCTCTCCTGTTTCTTTCTTCCTTACAGGCTCAAAAAGTAGTGCAGTCACATGCTGCTGCTGCTCCGTGTGGTATTAAGTCCACAAATAGTTCGACTTTCGTGCCTGTGTATATAACAGCAGCTTCTGAATTTTTACAGCTGCTCGCTCAGCTATGATACCTTTAGAGACAAGTGCAAAACAAATAAACTTTGAGTACCACTTATTGCCGAATACTTCCACCGCTTTCCCAAATCGGGGAATTTTCGGTTAGGCCTTGGGTGTTTTTCGGCTTCTTGCTCTTCCTATACGGCCATGGTCATCTTCAAATTGCCAAAACGTCCCTGCAAGTGAGTTACTGAACGTTTTTACGGAACTGTGTGAGAAGATCCCGTGCTATTTGTGTTGTACGTGGAGAAAACGCTGAGAGCTACTATTTCGCGGAAGAATTAAGCTTTTTTGCTTACACCACAACAAAGCTGCAACGTTGTACCACATTCGACGTTCAAGTGGGAAATGGAATGTAGGACTTCGAGCTTTTTGGAATGCTCTCATTTGTTAAGATTGCAGCGCTTTGGTATATTGCTTGTGTTATTATTGCTTTGCGTCTATCGGCGTTAGATTTTTTGTATGTATCTTTTTTTCTTCGTAAAAGTTAGAATGTCGTGTTATAGTTTATTTTATTGAGCAGCTCACTGAAGTTTTCTGAAGCGTTTTCAAAGTTTGAAGAGCAGTACTGCTGGATTTAGCAGCATTTTTTACCTCTATTTCTTCAAGCCCACGACTGAACAATGTCCTTATGTTAGTAGAATATTGTAATATTTGCCCATCTTCTTTGAACGAAAACTCTACGTACGAGGGAATGGACTACATTTGCTGCCCACACTCCATAGAATCTCCGTATATGCCACAACCGACATCGACATCCTCACACAAGTCCATGCCTCCTTATGACGCAAGAGGGGTGACAACAAGTGTTTAAGGAACTGGAGCTTGAATGACATTTCCTGGGTGAAATGATCGTTCTTGCTCGTGGGGTATTTCTGACAATTTAACTTCATTCATGACGCCCGGCAGGCCAGTGTACCCACAGGCTGAACACCAATGGGCCACAACGCCGGACGTTAATGGGAGCCGGCAGAGGTCAGTATTCAGTCCAAATGTGGCTCAGCCGCCACCGTAAGAGTTTAGAATGCTATACGACTTGACCTGTGTTCGTTAAGCGCTGCTTCTCGACGAGGAAAGCAGCACTCGCTTTAAGTTTCTTATATACATTTTCAGACGAGCGTAATGAATGGTGCTATCATTACCTTTGTGAAACACTGTTAATTGAGGAACCTAGCTCACAAATGGGTCAGGCTGAACGGGGAACTAATGGTGTTGCTGGGCTTTAGATATTTACAATATTGTAAGGCAGCCCTAGTTACTTTTCAGAGCTACTAAATGAATATGAGCTATTTTGAGGAGTCGGGGTATTAACGAAGGGCTGCTCATATGACTTCCAATCAACAAGGTGGTTTGTTCGAAGCCTTGATGGGAGGAAACTCTTTATCCAGCAGCATAGTACTACAAATATCATGAGCTAATGTATTCACACTATATGTTACCAGCCACTTTATGGTAGCAGCGACATATTCAATTCACTACCACGCAATTTAGGTACATAAAAGACAGGTAGCCATTGATTTGATTGATTGATTTGTGGGGTTTAACGTCCCAAAATTACCATATGATTATGGGAGACGCCGTAGTGGAGGGCTCCGGAAATTTTGACCACCTGGGGTTCTTGAACCTGCACCCAAATCTGAGTACACGGGCCAAACGACAGGTAGCCAATAACTTGATTGATATGTGGGTTTTAACGTCCTAAAACCACCCTGTGCTTATGAGAGACGCCGTAGTGAAGCACTCCGGAAATTTCGACCACCTGGGGTTTTTTAACGTGGACGCAAATTTGAGCACACGGGCCAACAACGTTTTCGCCCTCATTGGAAATGCAGCCGTCGCAGCCGGGATATGATCCTGCGACCGGCGGGTCCACAGCCGAGTACCTTAGCCACTAGACCACCACAGCTAGCCAATGAATAGAAGTAGATTTATAGCATTTGCACACTAAACTCCGAGAAAAAAGCGAAAACAAAGTAGCAGATACGTTAGGTCCCAAAGATTCATCGCATCTACCGCATAAACGTATTTACTGATTGTATTTGATTGTTTGTCTAATAACGTGGACACATAGTCAAAGCAGGGAGATCAAGAAAGAACAGTACACACAGGGAGCGCGTTTAGAAAAAAAAGACAAAACGAAACAAGAACGCTAAACAATATTACAGAAAGAGGGTGATTCTTGGGGGCCTAGAATATAGAGCAAAGCAACAGTATTGAATATTACGATGTCGATTCGCTTACAAAATGGCACTTGGTCGTCGTTTTTCCATTGTATTATATTACGATGGTAAATATATTTCTTAAGTTTGGTCTAGCTAAATAAGGTGTTAATGCTTGTTGTCCACGAAGATCTGTGGTTCAGCCTAATAAAAGTGATATATTGAGATATGAGTGGAGGCGTGAATTGTCCGCATAATACAGTATAAGAAATTCCAGCATTTTCTTCCGTCTTCTTATCTAGAGTGTTTCAATGTGGTTAGCTTTCATACATTCCGTGAGGGCATGCGATCTCAACAATTTGTTGAATATAGATTTTACTGTTCTTAGCTGCACTCTCTAAAAGCTGTTGTTTTCTAACACACAAAATCAAACATGGGTCCAATATGCAACGTCACTTTCTCAAGGGCATCAGTGCTACTTTTAATATAAGAGACTCAAATATTTCATGCATATCTGGGTCTGGGTCATAACCTAACATATTTTACAGTGTGAAAGGATAAAACGTTTTCGTAGGAAGGGGATTTTCTAAATTGGGCCCCAAGAGGAATAATTTCATTAGAGATAAGGTGCAGATGTTACCAATGTGGACATTCCATGTTAACGTGTTGTTCAAAGTGACTCCCAGATACCTAAAGTCAGTTATGCCATGCAGAGGAGTTGAACCTGATTCGTGCACATGAAGTAAGAATGACTTTATGTATAATTCGCATTAGGGCGCTTTTGTCTGTGCTAAGTGCCATTCCCCGGCAAATACTCCATTGTAAAATATAATTTAAATTCTGCACAAATCAACTTCATCACTAACAGAACTTATCGTTCAAAAGCAAGCAAATATGGGCAAATAATCAAACCCGAAGACGAAATTCGGCAATGTTAGCAATGTCGCTAATACAGAAAGTAAGACAATAAAAATTGGGGGACCTTTAGGCATCGCCTTTAAGAGTTGAACGTGGTAGCGAAATCCGGCCCCTAGTGCGCTCTTCAATATTTAGGTGCATACTTAATAATACGTGTTGTTACACAAACACTCACGCACACCCACACACGCACACCCACACACGCGTTTACGAATGGCACATACAGGGTTTGGTCTAAAGCAAGGGTCGCGTGGCCTCCAAGATGCACGCCACACGCTTGCCATTCAGAAGGCCGTAAAGAGTCTCACGATGCCTCACAGATGGCAGCACATTATCTAGCGTTTGCTGTTTGCTTGATCAACGCCTCTGTAAAGGCATTATATGTTTTCCGCTTGGTGGACATGGTTGTCCATTTTTGAAGCTGTTTCAAAGTTCCTGTGTGTTTTTAGCGGCGATGTCTGCACTATCTCGGCCTTTTTCGACGTAGTTTGATGCGCCTACAAATCGCCGAATAGGCTCGTTTTTGTCGCGACACCTGTCGAACAAAATGCGTTAAGGAGACTCCATTTACTGCATGGCATCTGTGTAGTGTTTTTTCCCGCTGAAGCTGCAATTGACATCGTGGCTTTGTGGTAGGATACCCGCTTGCCACGCGAACGGCGTCGGTTTGATCCTTAATGGGACCGAAAATGTTATTCTTTATTTTATTTGCTTCTTTCACGATTTTTCTCTTACGGACAATTTTTCGCTCACAACCAACAGTGCCGACGCCGATAGTGGAATTTCTGTGACACGAGCTCTCTAACACGATCGCGTTAAAATGTCCTTACAACTGGTGCCCCTAGCACAATTATTTTTTAGATAAAGTCATTGCAAATCAGAAATTGTATAACTCTAATAAATGTTCGATCTATGAAATATGTTTGAGAATCCCTGCTTAAATCCAACAATGCTGTCTGATGATAATTTCAGTCTCGTCACTGATGTACATGATGGTTCAGCGTTCGCGGAGCGCGGGGCAAACACAGACACAAAGCAAAGAGGAGGCACACAGTACGATCTCTCATGCTGTGTGCCCCCTCTTTGCTTTGTGCCTGTGTTCACTCCCACGCTCCCAGTTCGCTGAACCATCATGAATTACCAACTAGTCCACCTTTCCTTCCTATTGCACTGATGTACATGTTGGTTCTCCCTTCTGCATGGATAAATTGATGTTTGAGGCCTTGAAAGTATAACGTACGATCTATATTCTTCTTCTATCAATATAGGAAGCACTATACACATCATACTTTTGACTGCAAAGATGCCTACAGCACTGTATTTAGTTGGCAACTCAGTGCTATTAAACTATGAGTTACGCAGTTTCCACCACTCTGCTTCATTTATAAGCCTTTATTTTATTTTAATGGCTCTAAGAGGCATTCTTTGCCTGGCGAAGTTTAACGTGTGACTTCGAGTAAGAAAAGTTTGTTGCTTATCTTTGCGTTTTGTTCATCAAGTGCTTGTTAGCTTTTGTACTGTTGAAGGGCACAAAAAACGAAGATAAAAGACAGTGACGTAGACAGAATGCCTTTTATGCTCTACTCAATCGAAGTCAAGCATCCTTACGAACCTTTACAACTTGCTGCACATTTATTTTGACGTGTCATTCATTCAATCAATCAATCAATCAATCACTCAATCAGTGTTTACTTTTCACCAAAGACATGTACGGAAAAACGAGCAAAAGACAGCCCTAGTGACAAATGATCTCAAGGGGAAAGGGGGACACGGGGGATTCAAATGACCTTTATGTAGTTTTGTTTCTCAGGTTGTATGTGTTCATGTGCATATACAAACATATGTAAGTTTTAACAACGTTGTGTGCGGGGAACGTTCAAAATATACCCAGTTACCATATCTTTGCCACGCCATTGGAGATACGTTTTTCATGAACGGAATTTTCTTACGGTCAATACGGATGTACTAAATGGCACTTCAGTTTGCTTCACGGGTGGCTTTGCTTCGAAAGTGCCACTGAATAACAACAAGAGGCTCACAGAATATATAAACATTATTCGTGTGGAAATGCAAGCATACAGAAACTTTTTCCCATGAACTCTTGAAAGCACATTTCTGTAGTCATGCTCCTTATTTCTCACTATACGTTCAATTCAACTTGGCGCGATGTGGCATACACACACTCCCACATGAATAGCTCCTAGAGAGAAAATTATGTGACGATGGAGGCTTCAAGACACCAGAAGTCATTCAACAGGGATACTTGCCAAAGCACATGCTTCAAAAAGAAGACTTTTCTTTGTGAAGGCAACAAATGCCTTACTTAGTACTATATATGTCTACGTATTATTCCCTACCTTTTTTGTGATTTTTCTCTCTCTTTCTCTCTCTCTACACGTTGTTCACTCTCCCCCCACAAGAAAAGTGCATCAGAGAAAAACCCATGTAGATTGAGAGGGCGAGAAGTAAAATTAAGGATGACAGGATCTTTGCGTGTAATATAGGGTACGTAATGAATAAAACCTTTAATAATAATAACTATAAAAAGTGGGATGGGTAGGAAGTCACAGATTTGCTTTTGTGCAGCTTTTATCGCGTCAGCAGGGTGGAAACCTCTGAGAGACTAGGCTTTGGATACGCTAATGGCACCACAAGCGATAGCTCTATATAGACGAGGTGAAAACCTAGATTGATGTATAACCAACCTTGAAATACTGGGTCATCATATTCTTTCGAAGCTCAGTATATAAAGTGCCTATAGGTGGATATGACGCTATTCGCGTGTCTTTATTAAACTTTATTTTGTATATTCAATACAGTAATACAATACAGTGAAAAAATCCGTATGCTACAGAAGGAGGTCTCAAAGTAAGAACTGTCAGTGGGAGCTCCTCTTAGAACGAGTATAAACAACGTAAAGCAATGATTGAGAACTAAGAAACTATTTCTATATAACAAATGGGCACTTACGTAAATACTTATCAATTATTCTTCATACATTGTGAGCATACACACATACATAAATACAAATATATTGTCACGTAAGAGTGAGGGCAGCCCGAAGACAGGAGACCGGGAGGTTAGTAGAAATAGAAGGATATCCGTTTATTTGGCGAACTTGCGCCCACTAAACGAAGAAAAGACACACTGGCTTAGCGGGAGGCGAACAGCGCGTTCGACGGCCGTCGAACGCGAGGCGCGTTCGACGGCCGTCGGGTAACAGAAATGTCCCACTGGAACGCAAAGCGCGTTCGACGGCCGTCGGGTAACAGAAATGTCCCACTGGAACGCAAGGCGCGTTCGCCATCCGAGACACAGTCGCCGTAGCGTCTGGCGCTATCTCGTTATCAACGAATGGTCGACGTGCGGGCCATGATCTTAGCAGATTAGTCGCGGTGCATCCTAGACCACGATAAGGCCGCGTGCTGGCGGTATCGGCATGCGCAACACTATCCGCAATACGCCTCGCGGCAATATTTGGACCAACACGCACATAAAGACAAAAATACAATCAGGTGATGCGTGTAGTTAGCAAAACTGTTTTCGATGACGTCGAAAATAACGTAATGAAGGGCTTCGCCTAATAATTGGTGAAAGTGACTTCCAGGATCAAAGTGTAGTAAACAGCGCGGTCATTTTGTCGTAGTTAGCGTTTACGTTTGTATGAAGAATGTTACGACTTCCAGAAAACCGTGAATTATTATTATTGTGCTAGTATTATCGTAGTGATAAGAAGGAGGCACAACAACTTGCGCAAAATATATGCTTCCTTACTATTTTTATGTGCCGTCTAGGAACGCCATTTCGTGAACTTTTTTCTTGTTATTTTCTGCCCTCGTGGGTAGTGCCAGTACCTCAGTTGTGTTTACCAATGTCAAGGACCGTAAAGTTGAATTTTTTTGAAGTTATAGATGACTAAATGAAGCTCTACTCCACCCAGGATTCACCTTACTATCTGTACCTTTCTCATAACTTTTCCAAACTTGCATTTCATAGCTGGGTGAACTGTAGGAGAGGATCGTGTGGTAAGATGCAACCTGTATTTCTTTTTCGTGGTTGCTGAAAGGTAACTCAAAGTCAGCAACACCAGTCTTCGTATAGATCCCCTCTTCATTGGGGTGTTATGAAAAGATCACTACCGTCGTTTGTCTGAAGGAAAGGAAATGACGACGTACGCGACGTGATTTTCACGTTATGCATGTAGTGACCAGATCGTCATATTGCTCAAACTCCCTTGCCCTCTCATACCTATTTCCGTCTTCACAAACTTAGCCGATGACGAGGGCATCAAGCGTAGGCGGCTAGATAGATAGATAGATAGATAGATAGATAGATAGATAGATAGATAGATAGATAGATAGATAGATAAAAACGCTCAAAGTGACGAGTAGTTCTGGTTTGACGTAGCAGAACAGTTGCCCTTCATGAGTGTTATGCGCGGCCAGTTTCGATTTCGCCCTTGAAATTTGATGAAGAATATCTGTAACGACGTGCAGCTTTTCTAGTTTATAAACATATGCGTAGATCGTTGATTGGCGCGTACTACAATATTGTAATATAAATACGTGCTCTGTCATTAGGTAAAGAGTTAATAATGAGCTTCTGTTAATTAGCCACACAAGTGTAATTTTAGCTGTGGCAAAGTATTTCCACCTCAGCATCGAGTTCGTCGGCTAAAATTATAGACGATTTACTGTCATATAACTTCTGCAAAACAAACTTCAGTTTCTTAAAAAAAAACTGCATATCATGGATGTACAGCGCTCGGATATTTTATGATAGACTGTTCCTTTCATCTATTGAAGAACACTGGAATTATTTCTTCTTGTAATCAGTGAGGTAGAAGTAACGGTGAGGAATGAGTTTCAGAAACATCATGGCAGAGCAAAAGTACCCTGTGGTGCTACGATATGTCAGATAAACCTTCCGCAGGAAGTGTGTAGCCATGCGCGTCTCTACAGGAAAATAACTAAAACCCCTTTCAATATTTCTGCTACTTTCCAAATCGCACTTTTTACCTTCTATTGTACAAAGTGGCTGGAAAGCCATTGTATGTAAACGCAATTTACTGTAACATGATTTATTAGCTCTTTTCATTCAGAATGCGATATATAGATTATGGACCAGAATGAGGTCAGGACGCTGCCAGAGGTGCTTGTTTCTGTCGAAGCGAGCTTGTAGACGGAAGCATTGCTTTTAAGTTGACAATATTCTCTCCATACCTTTGAATTAAATTGTAGGATTAGGACGAAGGGTAGATGTTTGCTCCACAAACAACCGATGGGAGGTTTGTAAGAAGTATTTGAATATTTCGAGCACTCTTAACTATGACAGAGCAGTGAACAGGCCCTCAAACTTTGTCAAGTATATTTAGATAAAGTTTGTAACAATTTAGAGCACTAAGTACTATGGGAGAGCATGAAGCCGTCCCGTGGGTTATACACTTGATGAGGCCCTGTCATCATGGCGTATGCCTGACAACCTCCCGCAAGGGAGAACCAGTGGTTTTAACGAATATAACGTACATCTACGAAGTAAAAGTTCATGATGGAACGAAGCCTTCTATTTTGACCTGGTTGGCCACCTTTAATTTTGTTCTTCTCAAGCTTCAACTATTTCATACACTTTGAGTGATGCAAAGTATTGTGTCTCTGTTTTTACGTTGATGTGACCTATTATTTTGTTAAAACATATACACGCTATGTGCGCTCTGCAGGCAGTATTATGCACGGATGTCTCGCCCCTGTTCTATGACTACAGGCAATGATAAGGGGAGCCTCGGCAGCGTCGATGTGCATGTATGTGAGTAGTAAGATTTATTGTGAATTCTAGGACGCTGTTCATGCTCCAAAAAGCGTTAGTGTACGTGGCGAAGTTGGCTCAATGAAAGGTAAAAGTAATCAGCAGTTTTCACTTGCTCGCGTATCGTGCGTCGCGACTTCATGTGAATCGTTTGAAGCCTGCCCAAGAGTTCTGTTTAGAAAAATTTTAACAGATATTCGCTAAAAAATGCTGCTTTTTCTTTATGAGGCCTCTGAAGCTTATAAAAACGCTTTGGTCTTGGTTTGGAACATGTTGTGATAGCTTTGGGCTGGCTTCTGCCAGGGACTCCCAATTTAAATTGCATGTTGTGGATATCGGTGCGTTTAATTCATCGAAAGTTTTGTGCCATAAAAATACACAAGAATGGGCAGAAACCCGGGCGTTAGGTTTAATTAGGAGTCGGTTTTAACTAAGCGAGTTCGAAACAACGAGCTGTTTTTGCATCGTATTCTCAAAAAGCGGTCACCTCACACACGATACTGGTGTATACGTACATGTTGCAGCACCATGTTGCAGCACCGACTTGCCCAACTTATTACGTTAAAGGGACACTAAAGTCAAACAACAAGTTAGAGTAAAAACTCAATGTATGACAGCATCTAAAACGGCAATATGTTAAACAACAGTGCCCTACTTAACGAGAAAAATTAAAGTAAAGGCACAGGAACACAAGCGCCACAGTAGGACATTTTCAAAATGATCCCGATGACATCAAACGGGCTGCCTACAATTAATCCCTAGTAATCGATCCAACTGCACTAAATGAAGAACGTTCTATGTGATAAGAGACGCAATAAAATGCTACTTGCTCGTTTCTGTTTGAATCAAGGGAATAAGAATCGCCAGACGTCACTACGGGGAATTGCGCGAGTGGTTTGAAAATTCAATTTTTGCGTGGTTACACGGGACAGGTGGTGTCATCTAGTGAGGCGTAGTTGAAACAAAAGCGTCTGTGATCTCGGAGCCCATAGCGACGAATTGATTAATGGTCATTGTTGCTGTTGTGGCTTCCGCTGCTTTCAGTCTGCTGCCACTAGCGCAATAAAGACGGGCGACGTTGTGCATGGCAACAGTGACGTGAAACGGACCGGTCAGTTCGCTTCTTGAGGCGGGTAATTTGAAGTGCGCTAACGTGATGCGGAGCACGAAAACGCGATTTTATTTCAAAATAGGCCTTTCCTTCGCACAAAAGTAACACTACGAGGCTTCAAGACCACCATTTGAACAATCAATGTCGACTTAATAGTTGACTTTAGTGTACCTTTATTAATTTTCGTGGACGCTAAGGCCACTTCGTGGATCTATTACTTCTTTGTGTACATGATACTTACTAATATGAACTAACGTTCACTACCTCCTAAAGAAGTTAAAGAACAACAATACCACTGATTAGACAAACGCAAAGAACATGGTGGCCGTAATCACAGACTGAAAAAGAACATCACAAGTTTTGCCTCCATAGCGCAAGCCTCCATTGCAGCATCGGAGGAGATAGCGATCGCACTGGCGATCAAAGAGGGCAGATGCGAAAAGCCCCACTGACAATAATCACGGATTCAAAGGCTGCATGTAGGAACTACGAAAAGGCTAGAATATGTACGAAAGCATTCCAAATTATAACCAAAGCCCATAAGGATTTTCCAATCGAATACACCCAAACCATTATTTGGGTGCCAAAGCACGAGGACGTCACCGGAAACCAGTTTGCAGATGAGGCAGCTCCCGGCTTCACAAATTGGCGAGCTTCCTTGCACACTGCTATAGAGGACCCAACGCCCCTAGGCCGTTATTTTGTTGTACTTCTTCAGTATTACAGGAACAATAGAAAACTCTATCCAGCACCGCATAAGAACCTCACTGCAATGGAATCTGCGGCGTTACGCAGACTCCAGACAAACACATACATGAACTTACACAGGCTACATGTGTTCTACTCCACAGCATACGGAGATATGTCTATGACGTGGGGCCACACCAACTCTGTTTTTCATCACATGGGGGTGTACACTTCGCAATGAAAAACGCCACAACATGAACAGTCTTCTTCAGTCTTCATCAGCAGGTGGTATGGCAACACGCACCGTTCAGCGTTGCAGTGCGTGCTTTTTAAGACAACCTCCGGGTTTTGGAACCAGTGACGTCTCGCTCCTCAGCGTGGTGTAATAGCCGCCTAGGCTACTTTTTCATATTTTTTCATCTCACAAACAGCGAGCTATGTACACACAGCATTCTGTGGGGAAAATAACTTTCCATACCGTGCGTATAATATGTGCGTATATATATGTGCGTATAAGTGTGTCTTTGCATATCTGTGCCCGAGTTTTCTATTTTCCATGCACTGCTTTGTATGTTTTGCTCCAAGATACGTGTTCAAGTTTCAATCAACGGCTAAGGAGTAGCCGGTGCCATAATGGTGCGCCAACATATCCTTATATATCATATCAATAAAAAAAGAAGCATAAGTGGCGTCCACGCACACATATCAACACAATTCGTGCTTGTAGTTCATGAATTAGACAGTCTGTCGATCTACCGGGTGACCCTTATAGCAGCGTGCAAATGTACCACCTTTAAAAAGGCCTTTACAAGTGAGAGCAGCGTCACTAGCTAAGTTTTGTTTGATGTAGCGAAAGCGTTGATTAATAGTATAATCTTTGAAACACGGAAACTGTCAAAGGAGAATGTGGTTTAAATGCGCACCAATTACAAAACAGAAAATAAAAATAGATCAAAAATGGGAAGAGTAAGAAAGAGAAAGTAATATACGACAGGAGATAAACAAATAGAAACAGTGCACAGAAAGCAAAAAGAAAATAATAAAGAAGTAGAAAGAGAAAGAAAAATGAAATTCGAAGAGAAAAAAAGTAAGCTGCACAGATTCACTTTCGCCTGTGAGTCACGCAACGCTCGGCGCCGCTTGCTCTAGTCAACTAAGTGACTGCTAGAGGGCCGCGCTTGCATACAGCACTGGCATTTGGCGTGCTTCCTTTCTCTTTGCTGGGACTCACTCAGTGAACACTCTTCATTACCGTTCCGCATCATGAACAACCCAGAAGCCAAAGCAGCAGCGCAGTGAGCTCGCAACGCAGCAGACCCATGTGAAAAGGACTGACTCATTGTTAAGCAAAGCCGGAGTCATAGGCCAGCGAAGTGGAAGTGAGACGGGTATGCTGTCAAACAAACCGATAACATCTTTATATTATGGTGGAGGAATTGGTGTTCCCCCGGGAAGCCTCATTAAATTATTCACTTCGTGGATATGGTTGTTTTCACTCACGGAGAGAGAGAAGCAGAATAAACTTTTATTCGCGAATGTGTACACAGACCTTTCATTGGATGGGGCCATCAATACAGGGCTCTATTGTCCTGCGCAACCCCGTGAGCCCGCTGGACCAGCTACTGCTCTTCCAGCCTGGGTGAGCTGACGAGTGCAGACTTCAAAGAGGAAGGGGTGGGGCTGGGAATTGCAGGAAGATCCTGTGTAGCAGAAAATTCCCACGTAGAGTGGTCGACACTGATTTTTAGCTCACAAGCAGGAACGATGACGCCACCGCCACGATCACCGAAAATCCTGCAGAACTAGTTCTTTAACGATGCCGTTGAAGTGCACGGTTATAATTTTACAGAACTTTAAATGAGGCGAGAAGCTAAAGAAATAAACCAACGAATTCTTCTGGTACATATTACCATCCACACAATTCGCTATATTGTTAAAGACTTTCATATTTTTTGATAAGTTCAGGCAAAATACTAGAACACGTTGTATGGTTGTGCATGTCAGAGCGAGTGCATGTTGCGCCTATGTTTTTGGCTGTATTAGCAGTCACTCAGTGCCGTTACATTCCTCTTCTTCCTTAGAAACATGTTCTTATTTTTTAAATATTGTTCTTGAGCGTGAGAGCAAACTGTCCCCACAGGTGAATGCTAAGCATCGCCCTACACTGTGAATGAACCCCTTGTTTGTTCACATAGCCTTACTATTTATTTAGGTTTAATCATCTCGATGTGATGAATGTCCTGTCTCTATTGTACAATTTTGCATTGTACGTTACTGCATATGCAATAAGTTCTTTTTGCTGTATACAACAACTTGCATTGTACACACACATTGATCACCATCGTCCATTTTGATGTGTGCACATAAGCTGTGTATGTTATATCCGGAAATAAAATTCTCTTAAACGAGGTGTTCATTGTCATAGAAGAAGATCCTTGATACAGCCCACATCGGAATCAGTCAGAAGTGCACCCAGTTCGCCGCCCAGGCACCACAGCGTTTCGCAGTGGGAGTGCGGGCTCAACCTTGCCGTCGGTGACCTATGCCACGCCTCCACCGAAAGCCCACTGTTTCGTCCTTAGTGCTCCAGAAGGCAGTACTGTCGACGATGTCATCGATGTTCTTGAAGCTGTAACTAGCCCTTCCAGAATCAAGTCCTACAAACATATGCGAGGTGTAAAGTTCAGTGCTGCCACCTCAAACGAGACTGCAGCAATGAAATTGAAAAATCAAGGTGCTGTCCTGCTCAACGGCGAGTCGGTACCCCTAGTCACCATAGGACCAGAAATCGCTCACGTATCTATTTTTCGAGTTCCACTGTGGGACGAAGATGCAGCGCTTGCCTCTGCTCTCTCGGTCTACGGACACGTGCAGCAAGTACATGAGCCAGCATTCAAGGGGTGCCCAGGAGTGAGTACAGGCATCCGGGTGGCTCGTCTGGAAATGAAGAAGCCAATAGCGAATTTCTTGTCGGTCCAAGGCCCCACGGTGATGTGTGATTACTGAGGCGTTAAAAAGGTGTGCTCTCGGTGCCGCTTAGCAGGACACATCGAAAAAGACTGCGCCACCCCCTGGTGCTCACGTTGCAGCATTTTTGGCCACACCACGGAGGGGTGTATGAAGCTTTGTCGGAGGTGTGCAGGGAATCATGCCACAGTTGACTGTGTAAGGACCACAATCTTTTGCGGCAGCAGCAGCTGATGATCCAGTTGGAACCCAGTCATGCATTGCGTCACGGACCCCTGAAGAACAACAAGTACCTGCGCGAGAATGTGACAGCGAAAGTGTGACCTCACATGTTTGTTCCCAAGCAGATGATGAAGAAAAGTTGGCAAACCTGCTTCCTACAGCTTAGAAGGCGTCTTCAGCTTTCCACACAAGCAATGAAATTGACGACACCTCGTCGGAAACAGCGGATGACCGCGACGCATCGGAACCTGCTGTTCGGGCCTCGTTTCCTGGCAATGGTCACACACGCTCCAGCGTGCACTCCTGGGGCTCTGCCTAGGGCTCGGTTACACCACGTTCATCAATGGGTAGTGGTACGCGAGCTACAGGATTTCATAAAGACCAGTTTTCCAGACAGGAACCTATACAACTGACAAGCGCCCCGATGAGCAAGCTCTGCGTTCAGGCCCGCACTCTGAATCTGGCCAACCCGCTCCACACGTTCACTGGCCCCATCGCCGGAGCGAACCCTGCTTGCAGCCACATGGACATTGATGGCCAGGCGGCGAAACGCGTACACCCCTCCACCACGGACTCGGAAAGTTCTGAAAGGGGGGTGAGTAAGCCCAACAATCTCCCCCATGCTCTGACGCAGGCAGAGCGAAATTCCCCATAGTCACGATAGCTCCTTGAGTGCTTGCCCCACCTTTTCCCTTTGTTTTTACATCAGCGCATGCTCTATAAATAATGGCAACGGTTCATGTTATTTCCGTAAATGTTCGAGGCTTTAGAAACCTACACAAGACCGGGAAGTTATGACCTGAGCCAGAGCATGTCATGCAGATATTCTTTTTCTTCAAGAAACTGATTTCCGCTCACCCTATGATGTTCAATCCTTTTGTTCCTGTTTTGGTGTAGATGCCTTCTTTCCTTTAACAGACTCGTTTATGTGTGGTGTTGTAGTCGTATTTATCACACCTGTGTTTTGCCGGGGTGCCCATTGTCACTACGGTTTTGAGGGTCGAACTCTGGCCGTGAACTTCACCCTTCATGGCCAGCGTGTAAGGGCACTCGTTACTTACACTCCAGCCCAACGTGCGAACACCTCTGATTTCTTTGACTCGCTCAATTCTTTTTTGTTCGACAAATACTCCACCATTTTTGTTGCGGATTTTATTTTTATGGAAGATCCGTACAGGGATGTAAGCGGACGTCAGCAGGGCAGGCCATATAGCGGGGCCCGTGCACTGAAGCAGCTTATTCGCAATTTCAAGCTGAGGGACGCGTGGCTTAGTATCCACGGGGACGTGTTTGGTGCGTCATGACAACAAGGCACATTTATGAGCCGCCTAGACCGTTTCTACTTCCCTGAAGTATTATCCACGCATTTCAGTAGTTGCGAAGTCTTGAATTACCCCGCAGACGTACCGCTTCATTCAGACCGCTTCTTAGTGTCAGTAAACATGCGCTTCGATCAGCCTGCCCTGTTTAGGAACCAATGAAAAATGAACACAGCAATTGTATATGATCGAGAGTGTGTAGCCTCTTTGCGCTTAACCCTGGAAGGCTTGTGCAAGCGCACAGCAGCACCGTGTGACTGCGATACTTTTGAAGGACAGCTTTCGCACTGAACTAATTAAAGCGTGCAGAGATAGGAAAAAGCCATTAACAACGGAAATTAACGACACACTTCGAAATGCGTTTATAGTTCGGAGGAGTGAAACACTAACGTTTGCCATGCGAGATTATCTGCATCAGTTGCAGGCGCGATATGAACTCCTACTCCGCCTTGGCTCCCGTACAGCGGCGCTGTCGTTTGTAAATGGAAGGCCCGGTGAAGGCCCGTTGCAGATCCTGCTGTTCACCGAAGAGTGCGCAATGGCTCTCTTGAAGAACGAGCAAGGGTTTCATATGTTGAGATGCCCAGTGGCGCACAGTCTCATTGAGCAGATGATGTAATGTCCGTTTTGAAAACACACTTCACCACCCTGTTCACGACAGAGGACACAAGTATAGGGGGCCATAGCATAACTATACGCGAGTTCTGCTCGGGTATCCCTTGTATACCAGAAGAGTGGCGTGATAGTTTATGTAGTCCAATAACATTGGCGGAACTACATCTTGTGCTGAAACAAATGAATGCTTCTGCAGCAGCAGGTACCGATGGCCTACCACTGATTTTTATAAGACATTTTTTGGGAAACACATGTCCACTTCTTGTCGGTGCTTAACCGGATTCTCGCTGATGAGATTCGACCTGAAACATTTCTTGAGAGCGGAGTCAGTGGTGGTGAAGCATGGTGGTGAAGCGTCTAACCCAAAGGCATGGAGACCAACATCTTTACTGAACTCTGACTATAAGATATTAACACCTATTTTAGTGCATCGCATATCATCCGTCCTACGTGAAATAATCAGTAATGTGCAAACATGTTCTGTTCCAAGTCGTACAATTTTTTTCTTCGCTTGCTTTGACCCGTGATCTCTTCACGTTTGCTACGAGAACACAAGTGTCAGGTGTTCTTGTCTCCCTCGACCAAGAAAAAGCGTTAGACAGGGTTGAGCACAATTATCTTTTCGTCGTGTTGGAATGCTTTAGTTTTCGCACTCGTATTGTCAAGGTTCTTTGTCTGCTTTATACTGACCCGGAAGCTCGCTTAGTAGCGAATGGCCACACAATTGAACCCATCGCTGTGAGTCGCGGTATACGACAAGGTTGCCCTCTCTCGGCGCTTCTTTTTGTACTCAGTATCGAACCTCTGCTAAAACAGATCAAGAGATGTAGTTTAATACTCGGATTCCCCCTTACTGCTTCAGTGAAGTGAAAGTGGCAGCCTTTGCCGACGATATTTCACTTTTTCTCAGGAATATGGATAGCTACATGTATTTCTTGCAACTCTTTCATACCTACAGCAGCATCTCGGGAGCACAACTCAATCCAGATAAGAGTAAAGCAATGCGCTTTGGTAGCTTCGCTGAACAGTTTCCCGATGAAGTCCACTGGTTAGATGGAGTAAAGTTTTTGGGGGTGACCTCCCTTGCGTCCGGTGAAGTTGCCCGTACCACCTGGAATGAAATTAAGCGCAAAGTGGATAAACGTATTGAGATTGCGAGAACTTTTTATTTACCTTTTACTGAACATGCGTATCTGATCAAGACAAGCATAGCAGCTTCCCTTATTTATGTAGCGAAAATTGCTCGGCCACCTCGGCGAGTTTCGCTAAGAGTAGCAACCGCATGTGGCTTCTTCTTTAGGGATGGCCATTCGGAAAGCGTCACAAGAGCACTAGTCCGTCTACCAACAAGAATGCGAAGTCTTAGCATTCCCGACTTCGAAGTTATGTGTCGTGTGTCGGCCTTGAGAACCACATGAGAACTCATCTCAAATACGACATACCGAGAACGTGAGCTCACAGAGTACCTGTTTGGAACTTTCCATCGTTTCTTTGAATTAGCAGACGAGACGGAACCGACAGTTGAGCGGTCGCCACCCTACTATATGTACGTGGTGAAATCTCTGCATCTTTTGCAAAATAACTTACCAGACTGTGAACGAATGGATATGTCGCCCACTGAAATTTGTGAATGTATTGCTGTAAAAACTTTAAACGACGATCAGCGCAAGAAATGCCACAAAAGTTGACGCTGGTTCATGATAACCACGACCCTACCCGCTGAAGTCCGAGACTTCACTTGGTTGAGAGAATGGCAGGCGTTGCCAACGGCCGACCGCCTTGCGGCGTTGGGTGTGGCGCCCTCTACCTCATGTCCGCAGTGCAGCCGGGCGGAAATTCTAATTAATGTACTTCACGAATGTCCTGTGGCACGTACTTTCTGGCGTTCGGTGACCAGCATGTTTCAAGTAAGCATGCAATGGCAGTCGCGGCACGGAGACATTTTTGTTGGGTTGATAATGTGTATTGGTGCCTTTGTATTGTGGAAGCGGAGGGGACTGGCATGCATGCGGGGACGCCCTTAGAAGGGCATGTTTCCTCTGCTACATCGTTTAAGAACCATGATGTTAACACATCTGAACGAACAGTTATTCATTCTGGGGGAGGAAGCTTCCCTCCTGCGGTGGTCAACACGATTTATTCTTCTCAGAAAGAACAAAGTATCCATGCATTGACTTCATTACTGATAAGGTAGGCTAGTGTTTGTGATTTCACTTAACCTGCGTTTAGTATTGTATAATTATTTATTTATTTATTCTTATACACATTTAACGAAATGTTGTTTTTCGTTGCTTTTCATGAATTGTACGTACCCCTGAGCATAGTCTTCTTTATGCACGTTGGAATTTCTGTTTGAAGGTACAAGCACAACTCAATCCAGATAAGAGTAAAGCAATGCGCTTTGGTAGCTTCGCTGAACAGTTTCCCGATGAAGTCCACTGGTTAGATGGAGTAAAGTTTTTGGGGGTGACCTCCCTTGCGTCCGGTGAAGTTGCCCGTACCACCTGGAATGAAATTAAGCGCAAAGTGGATAAACGTATTGAGATTGCGAGAACTTTTTATTTACCTTTTACTGAACATGCGTATCTGATCAAGACAAGAATTCCTGTTGTGCTTTTGAATGTACATTAAGACATAATAGCAACCTCTTAGGCACGAACAAAGTAACACTTAAATGTTTTTTGTGAATGTATGATTTCTTCAGAAATAAAATTCTTTTAGGCACGGGTGTTCATTGTCTCCTGGTGTATTTGTCCTCAGTCTTGAGCCATTTTTGTGTGCTCTAGAAAGAGATTTTCTTCTCTGAAGTCTTGTGCTTTTGGGCAGCAGTGTCGTGAAAGTTAAAGTCCTTGCTGACGACATAACTCTGTCTGTTTAGCTGATGGTAGTCTTTCACATAGCCTGCGTTGATTCTTTCAGTATAAGGCTATTTCAGGTGTAGGGCTTAAAATCTCTTAAACGCGGTATTTGTTCATTGGCTCTCCAAACTCCAGACCACGGCCGGACTTGAGCAGCGGCACGCACGCACTCTCTTACGGTTTGCGCTTCGTGTCTAGTTCCGACCTTATACCCCCGCTAGTTCATGGCACTGTGGTCCAACCCTCGCTAAACCTTGCTAAAACCAAGGAGGCTGCGCTCAGCGAGTTGAACGTGACAACCTTTCTGGTCTGATAGGGCTCTAACTGCGTCCACTTGTTACTAGTTTTCTTTATTAGGCTTCAAATTCAAAACAAGTTTTATGGAAGATTAAGTCACCATCGTCTCAGTAAGTTCTTTTATCAAAAACAACTATCTTACTTTAATTTATAACTAACGTGTGCGTTTTTCCTCCTCGATAAAAATTCAAACACGTGCGGCTGGTTAGAAGCGAGGCGTCAACTGAGGGCTACGCTTCGTTTCTAGTTACCACGTTTACCACCACTAGTTCGTGGCACTGCGAGCCCACCCTCACTTGCAACGTGATGTGAAAAACCTGCCTTTTTTTTCTCTCTTTAGGTGCGCAGGCCGTAAAAGTGTGAGCGCGTGCCGCTCCTCCAGCCCGGGCATGCCCAGACTTCTCTCCACTTCCCCTCTTCAACTGGCTGCGTCTCTCCCTATTGCGGGTATTCTATACAACCACTATGGCATCTGTAAATCCGTTTGTTTAAAAACACTCTCGACGAAGCAAACCAAAAGTTGAGGACGCACGGGATTCCAACTTTTCGGTTCTTAGCGGAAGTATCTTGCACAGACTGTGTTCTGCGGGCCCGTTTGGTACCTTTCTCACGTGGTGCAACCACCTTTACAAATTGTAAGATCACTGCAGTCTGCTTTGTGATCCTTATTTTGGTACGGTGGCACTGAGTTCGTTTCTCGTGCGGCGTTAGGACACCAGCGTTCCCAGAAAAGCTTTGCTTTCCCTTCGGTGTCAATACGCTGCCGGCTACTGGTCCTGCGTTTCCTGTTGCGCATCGTACAAGCAGAGAAATCCCCCGCGCAAACTCTGGCATAATTTTTGGCGCTCACCTTCGTTATTTGATGCCTATTGTGCACCTTATTTGGGGCCCACAATTAGTAACACCTCCTTCATTTTATGCAACAGCTGTCGCATTTTGTCGTCATATCCAGTCGACTTGTCCTGATGTAGATGTGTTGGACAATCCTATCGTTGACACAACAGCCGCTTTGTTGCTCCCCTTAGTTCCTCCGGCACGCCGCACCCACTCTAGTCATGTGTCTTGGAGTGCGCTGACGGCATCATTTCTGCCTGGCCACTTCCGGGACTTCATGTGGTGGCTGGGTTGGGGTGTTCTTTCTACCCTTCACCACCTCGAAAAGTGGAGAATAGTCCGGTCAGCGACATGCTCGAACTGCTCCCTACGGGAAACAAATAAGCATGTTTTAAGACAATGCGTCGTTGCTCGTGTTTTCCGAAGGGCCATGCATGCTGTATTTTGCGGCTTTGGAGTAAATCACTTTGTTTCTTCTGGGCGTTGTTCTCGAGGCCGCTACGTCTGACTTCTCATTGTTGCTTTTGCCTACTGCCTTTGGTGCAACCGCTGTGAGGCGGTTGCAGCAGGTCGTCGCGGTCGTGCTCTACTCCCGATTTTAAAGATACTGTACAAAGAACTACTACCTGTTTTGTCGGAGAAACCCTTCTTTCTCGGTGAAGTTGAATTCCTTCGACACTGGTCCTGCCCCTTTGTGTTTGCTTGCGAGAGACATGTAAAGCTTGTTTTCAGGCCTGCCTGGTTTTGGTAGGTTAATGTTTGTTGAGCACTCGAACAAACACCTTGTAAATATTATGTAAATACTAGATATTTAGATATTTACGTTTCATTTGTGCATCCTTAGTTTGCCATGTAATGTGTATATGTAGAGATGTTTTTGTAACAATGTTTGGTGTCTCTTAGCAGATTATGTTCCGTCGCTATGTGCTGTTGCATTGTAATTGATGAATAAATTTCTGTAATCACGGGTGTGAAGCCCCCAGAATGGCTTTATGCTCTCCCATGGTCGGTGCCTATTCAACATATTTGCACAGTGCAAGACTACGAGTAGATACCACGTAACTACAGAAGAAGAGACAAGGACAGAAAAAGCGCTGACTTCAGCTGAAATTTTCAACTTTAGTGCCTGCTCCGTTGACATCAAGGATCTTTACTACTATTTACGAAATGACACGCTACTACAGTGTGTTGAGGACTGCATTGACAACTTCGATTCAGTTGCGTTTCAGAATGCTGCGGTCATAACAGACAGTGGCTTTGTTGAGCTCGTTGGCTTTTACTTAAAGACAACGTTTGATTCATAGAACGAAGGCACTTATATTGAAAAAAGGGGAGTGTGCATCAGTTCATGCATAGCACTCGTTTTCAGTGACATTTTTCTCGCTCACCATGGCCGACTCTTGGCTAGCCATCTTGACAGAACAGCTGTTGTAAAGGTGTTTCATTTTATTAAAGACTTTCTTGTGCTTTTATACTGCGCTGATCGGGTCTTCGAAGCTGCCGTTTCGAACGTAATATTACGTCTTTTCGATGAGTACATGGCAGCTCTTATTCGGACGCATGAGCTTCCGCAGGATGATTCGTTAAGATTTTTAGATTTCAGATTAAACATGTCAAAGGTTTTCCAACCTTTGCTGGAAATATGAGCCAAGGGGAAGCAAACCTCTTCTACCGTATTCGTCGGCTCATTCAAAGCTCGTAAAGAGAGGAATTGCTAATCATTGTTTAAGAAATGCCCTCCGAAAATCTTCCGGTCACTCGTTAATCAGCATCTTCGATGAGCAGGCTTCCCGTCTGATCAGCGCTGGTTTCTCCGATCATGTGCTGGTCTCGGTGGGGGAAAATTTGCTTAGGACAAGTAAACAGGGACGAGAAGCACCAGCAAGCTGCGTGGCTGTGATTCCCTATCTACATAGGATTTCTCACAATTTGAAAAAGATAGGTGATAAGGTAGATGTGAAGGTGGTTTTATCTGCCTCAGATAAGCTTTTAGCGCTCTGCAAATGGGTGAAACTAATGCGCACGTGCCATCATCAGGATTAACTTAATCATTGCCTTGCGAATACAATTAGTATGACAAATGTTTGCGGGCTGGCGTGATGCCTAAGCCAAACTCTACATTATGTAAACAGCCCCTTGGTGTGCAGGCGCGTAATAATTATACTTCTTGCGAACATATGCTCTCAACACTAACACTGTGGTGCATTTACCTATAAAATATGAATGCCGGTACATATCCACCAAACTGCGCAATTACACACTCGCGTATAGAGATTCATGTGCACCCAGACACTTGCATCTCCTTCAATTTGGCCAGATATTTTCAGCCATGTTAGGATGATATAAGTGTAATATTACTATTATTATTATTATTGTTATATTATTATTACTATATTATTATTATTATTATTATTATTATTATTATTATTATTATTATTAATGCATGAGAAATAAGATAAAAATCTGTCTGGAACGCGTCTTCGTAGCCAGCGTACACGAAGCAGTACTTTCAGTTCCACGGAATGCCTGTCTCAAAGGTCTTGCACGAGCAGCATTCTGGGCCCGCGTGAGGAAGTTGAGGTCCATTGTCCCATAAAACTAGCCTGACCACACTGCAGCTGTTGACAAGTTTGCAAGGGGTGCGCACAGTAGAAAATACAAAAAAGGGCGCCAGTCGGAGGGATTGAAAATTCGGAGAGCGTTGTTCGAAAAAGCGCGCGTAGGTGCCGTGCAGCCCTACCGTGGCCTACAGCAGCCAGTCGACACAGCTGGAAAGAAAGTGTCGCGGTTCATTTCGAGTAACGATGTATAAAATAGTTTGCGCAAACATTCAGTCGTGTGGTAATAATATTGATTGAATAATTGTTAAAAATTGAAAGGTCGTTCGCCAATAAGCTCAAGAAAATTTCGTTCCAGTGAAAAGCGCGTAAATCATTGATCTCAAAAAGTAATGTATGTTTCACAGTCAATCCTGCAATGTATCTATTTGCGCCATTGTTGCTTTTTCGCTCGCCGGAGTCATAAGAGCACTGCTGATCGAGTTTCTAACTTTTCATTCCCCTTGCACTTATTTCGTGTTCAACTAATGCTCCAATTTACACAAGATAATCACGCTGCTCTCAGGAATCTACTTCGCTGTACGTGGCGAAAGTGTGGACGGACGTGGAAGTGTTTTTGTGTGCCTGTGCGTGTGTACGCCGCTGGATTGGCGATCGCCAACTCTTCGTGCGAAGAAAAATGGACGCTCATGCTTGCGGGCAAGCGTTCCTTTGCAACTTCTTCCAAAAGCAGTATGAATGGGTGTGGTAGCTCTAAATTGTCAATAGTTTATCAGGATTAACAGGCTCCTTGAAACGCAAGTCACGGTTAAATGTTAAGGTAAGTTCATCAATGTCATTATCTTCGCACGTTTTTCGTAAATATTCTGATAACTCAGAAATCAAAGTGCATTGCATGCTTCCTGAGTAAATAACTTCATAATAATCGTGGTTACGTCATTAGGCTGTTTTGTGTAAGTGATACGACAACACTTTCTTGTCTTTTACTTCTCCCAGGCAGTGCTCTATTTAATCAAAAACTCTACACCAGGAAAACATTGGTTTTGTGCTATTGTATTTTTCATAAATACATTGATGTGTATACACTTTTCTCATTTTAAAGCTTGAGGAATTGCCAAGAATAAATTACAACTTGCGCAATTACAAATAAATAACAGTTGCTTATCTCCAACTCCAAGGGCGTCATAAGATTTATCAGCCCACGTTTGAATTTGCCTTTCATTTGAATTTGTCTTTCTTAGTCTACGTTCCCCTTTTTTTATATTTACGTCTGTTTTGATAAAGAGAGGCAGTGAAAAGTTTTTGCTAGTTTGGTTCTTCAAACCAGGGTGCAATTCTCACGGTTTGAAACGGAAAAACTTAAGAATAGCCCACAATTTTGTTTACACTTTCTACCAATAAGTGATATAAATGTAAATATGGCTGGAATGCGTACTCCACAGGCAACAATATTGTCACCAATGTCGTAACATCGCGCAGTTATCTTGAGGAACTGCACATACCCGCATACATAGTTACATAAAATAATGTGTTGTATCGTTTTAATCCGTGAGCACTGTAGATAGTTTTACACAAGTCGACAAATAAACTAGTCTGATGCATTAGGGCATGCTACTGTTTGAAAAAACTGGGGGACCATTAAGCTCCGTTTTTCCGAGTTGAACGCGATAGCAATGTCCTGTTTCTTGTGCGCAATTCAATCACTCAGTGTGTACTTTTTATTGTAAAATGTTACTTGAGCAATTTTCATTGTGGAATAGTACTGTGTAATTGAGAAAGTTGAAAGTGTCTCAATGAAGGTTTCGCACATGGCTGCATTTTGTGTAAAAAAAGGAAGCATAGTTTAAAGCATGAACAATATTATGTTATTACTGAGTTGCGCGAAAAAAAAATAAAATTGAAAAAGAAGACACCTGGACACAGTACACACTGACAACTTAAAATTTGTTGGAGAAACAGACATATATAAGCGGTTACGAGAACAATGCTGTGAAAGAAAATGATTATATGAGCAGACAGATTTATAAATGATGCGCTTCCAGAAAAGCCCCCTCAGTAGCAAGGAACATAACCGAGAGTTACGTGACACATGAATCACCAGCTTTGTTTATGAAATACGCCTCTTCAATTTCCCGTGCTACCGTGTCCTTAATCTAGCTTTACCTACTTTCTACAATGTGATGATTGCTTAGAGCATGGTTGTCCTTTTATAGAAGCTTTGTGATCCACAATTATATGATTGAATCCTAAATGATACTTCCCGCACGACAGCGCACGCGGTGCACCGCACGATGTACACACGGTGAAAGAAAATGATTAGATTTCTGCTCATCAAATCATTTTCTTCCACCTCTTTTGTTCTCGTAACCGCATATATGTGTCTCTTTTCTCCAATAAAGTTTCAGTTGTTAGTGTGCGCTGTGTCCAGGTGTCTTCCTTTTGCACTTCAAATTTTTTCGCGCAACTCAGATAACAAGAATTACCAACTCGACCAGCAGACCGTGCTTCTCAATAATATGTGCGTAAAAGGTTTTAGAACTTTATGCACCCACTACGCAGTCGTGAGGGAATACGCGCAGTAACGTGTATGCCTTTTGTAATGGTTGGCTGCCTTTATTTAGACCGCGAAGTCACGTTGGTAATAACGTGTTGTGATGCCCGATGACAATGCACGCTTGTATCATGCAATATAGTTGCGATATTGAATGTTGTGCTGTGAAACCTGTAAACAGAATGCAGGTATTTTTTAAGCATGACAGTTATTTTCCTTGCATTTCCAACCAGAGGAAGCTATTCATGCTTTACTTCTAAGCAGGCGCATAGCTGTAAGGTATAGCACTTGCTTGCCATGCAAATGGCCTTCATAATTTTGATCATAACTCAAACCCGAAAATTTATAATATTTGTTTTATTTGCATTCTCTCAATTTTCGGTCATGGACAAGACGATTTTTCACCGAGAGCCACCGACGCCTACGCCATAATTTTTGCAGAACAAGCTCTTTACCACTGTTACATTAATGATGCATCATCAGCAGAATGGAAAGTGGTTTACGTTTACAAAAGACATTTTTTTAGTGTCCCGTTGGCAAGAAATATCGCTAAAAGCCTCCGTTCACACGAACACAGAGACCTATAGACACCAGTTTTAGCAGTCACGCTATAGGTCATTCCTAGTCACAATACTTGTACATGACAAGCTTGCATACCAATCGATATGACCGAACTCCGTAAAGGCTGATTATCAACTCATTCAGGTTAATAAATGTACACGCAGTTCATAAGGTCAACAGCAAGTCAATATTTTGTTTTGACTCATTATAGACGCTCCATTGGCACACCAGAAAAGTTTTAAATAAACTTACTGTAGAAAATCGCTTTACGAAACTCAAATTTGGTTCTTTTATGCTGTTTATTATTGTCAAGTCGGAATCGATAATCGTAATCATTACTCGCACCATAATATGTCTGAGACCGTGTTGACCATAGGTTCAAGATAAGAAAAATCGCATGCAAGACAGACGTATTTCAATATGAATTTTCACCAGAAGAATCAGAGAATGGAACCAACTGTCTTCTAGCGTTGCCTCTACTATCTCAAATTATTTGTTTTATTCCATGTTAGAATTAGTGTGTTGCATTTTAATTGATATATGTATTTGTGTTGAAGATTGTGGTTGAGGCGACTTTGATTATTTGTTTGGCCGACTGTGTATCATTTTTGTATTCTACTTGTTGTAAACGCTCCCCCACTATAATGCCAATTGGTGCTGTGGGTAATGGAAGAAATTGATAGATAACGAAAGTGTCGATAAATAACCAATAAATTTAAGCACAAAGAAAGTAACTCTTCAGGGAAAGTGGACTAACAGTGACATGTGCCCACCACAAGCTTTAAATATGTTGTCAAGTTACATGTTTAGCAATTAGTTGAGAATAACTCGAGATATAGTGACGATAACTTGAACAAGAATGTTGAGGGTATATTTACTGAATTTGTTTTGGAGACGATGGTGACTGCATGCAGACCTTTCAACAAACAGCTATATTTTAAGCTGAAGAATAATTTGTGCGGGTATATTTTTGCCGGCGACACAAGCTGAACTCATATAGATGAATCATCTGAATAGCTATATATAAAAGTATCCATATAAAACCATGTTTAACCTTATATGGATGCTTCTACTGATAAATATATAGAAGATGGTGATATATGGCTATATACAGGAACACCCATACATGGGTATATAAGGGATTAGGTATGTCAAGTTGTATAAGGCCCATATATGACTACATCAGGAATTGGGCATATCAGGTTATATAAAGACCATATATGATGTTTCCATATAAAGCCTGATATGCCCAATTCCTTATGTGGCCATATATGAGGATTTTTATATAAGTCCATATATAAGATTTTTGTAAAGGGTTACATGGAGAAAGTGGTAACGCAAAGACTTCAGCGAGTAAAACATACGAAGAATAAGTGTCTCTGTGGGAAACTTGGCAGGTGTAAGAAATAAGATAGCAGAAAAAATATTTATTAATCCATTAGTATATTACAACCTTCAATAACTCAAATACACATGTCTAAATTAGCGGTTATTGAGATGATGTGTTTGTGGGTCCAGCCGCTGTAAATTATTTGTTGTACCTAAATTCTCATACAAAACACTACCGAAAAAGTATGTATTTTTTCGCTGAAACTACCGAATCAGATGGAAAACGGGGGCAAATGTTAAATATATACAATGACGAAGAAGTGATATTGTCAACAAGATTTCGGGCTGTCATACTAAGTGACGCTGGCAGGAGAGCTCACTTACAATTACACAAGTACTTAGAAACAGACTATGCAAACTATTAAATGAATGTATCTGCAAACAACAACTTGAGAATGTATGGTGGGAAAAATGCTGCGAGATTTACTGTTTATGTTCGCGATCAGATATTATGCCCCTTCTTTATCCAGCTGAAATGACAAGTTGGTCATACCCTCTACTCCGCACTCATATAAAGATACAATTATGCTGTTTCTGTTTACACGCAAAACGCGTTGTGCTGCTAGTCGGCGATGCACAGTTTTTATCAGGCGTCAATTATCGCGTGTGTCTCCAAATAAATTTCAGGCACCCGTCCTGTCAACTCTTTCGGTGTGTGCAAAAATTATCCCTCGAAATAGTTCATAAAAAACTATGCGGGTTCTGTCATTTGTTTGAAATTGAATTTTTGGTTGAACGTTTGACCTTTTTTCACTCCACGTTTGTTGCACATTCGTGTAACTGCCATTGATAAACTTTTGCAGATTATTAGGTACAATAGCATAGGCCCTGAAATTCTCCTTCGACACAAATAAACAAGGAAAGACTCCATAATTTTCCAAAATTTGTATTTCTGTTCATCGAAGATTAGAGACATCATGTGTATTTAGGGTTTGCGGTAATAATTTACTCTCTAGGTGAGGATCTTTGCGTCACAATTAGTAGAGAGCAGGCTAGCGCGAAAAGGGGTTGTGTAGTTGTATGAGTAAACAACATATGCGTTCTCCGGAAACAACCAAGAAGACCATACAAAGGCACCATGTCATGACGAAGAGAGGGAGCGCACACGTGCATAGAGAACACGCGCTTATCAGCCCGAGCACTGAGCAGAAGAAACATGCTTCTAACACAGATACGGGCAAGTACATCAACGAAATGGTTTCTGCGCGTTGTTTCGTGAGATGGAGATATCACATAGAGAAGCACGCAGTAAGCTCTGTCAGACAATGCTTGCGTGCTCGATGCGAGCACGTAATACCGTTTTATAATTAAAAAGGGGGGGCACCATTTACCACAGGTTTTTATACATTCCTTGGATGAAAAAAGGGACGCACGGAGGGAGGGTTGTGATCCTCAGTACGCGCTTGTAACACATTCACAGAGGTGTGTAGTATGAGATTGTTCCAGCATATGTTACTATTTGATTATGAATCTTTTATTTTGATGCTGTGCATGCTTTGAGCCTTATTTTTGCACCGCCTAGGCCCGTATTTTCAAAATTTTATGTAAAAGGTAAACTCCCCTCTTCTGTCCTGTTCTAACTGTTTTGCTGTGGAGAGGTTGAGGTCGATATTGCCTCCGCTGCTCCATATCAATTAGTTCTGCAGTGAAAAAAAGTAAAAGAATACTACTGAACTTTCCTGTTTCGAGAACAATTCGCCCAAAGTACTTTAGTTACTTCATTTAGCGCACTACTCTTATGATGCTCCTTGTAAAAACTGCATTTGGCTTTTTTCATGAAGTCGAATTCACGCCCGCATCGCAGTGTGCCGTAAGTATGAAGTGGTCGCAACGTATGGGCACCTAGAGTGTTCTAGAAACCTGAAAAGGACAAGCAGTCTCGCGATTACTGAAAGAAATTGGTGTTAGGATTTTATATAGGTTCATGATCTTTAATACTAGTCGGTCCAGATTCAACATGGAGAGGAGAGAACACTGAAGACACCACAAGTACTTGTCCAGTGCATCATTGTTCTTTGTGTCTCCTTCTTTCAATCCACGCTGTTTCCTGGCAATACCAAGCTCCAATATTGTAATTTAATTGACGCCAGTGAACTTGAACCTGTTCGTTGAGACTAACGAGTTGCCACAAAGTCAGAAAAGTTCTTATTTTTTGAAATTCAGAAGGTCGGATGGCATGAAATATTATTAAAAGGAGCATGCGGAAGGTACGATACTCGAACGCGTGTGATGTTCCACTTTAGCGTAATGAGCTTTCGAGGGCAGGCAAGGGTCAAACTGCGAAGGTGAACCCCTTTTCGTGGCATTAATGGCAGAGGTATGTCGGCAACAGCCCCTCGACATACGTAGAGACCTACATTAGATATAGCAGCCATGGTTCAATATATTATTTGATAAGCCCACAGGGCCTCGAGCTATCGAATACCTATTGTGAAACGGGTCGTTCTCGCTGTTGCAAAGAGTGCATTCTGTATCGAATATAACGAACATCATTTCTCCCGGCTGATGTCAGACTTAGCCGCTTAAGCGAACATTTCTGGAGGCGCCTTTCTCTCGGTATTGTTTGAGGCCGTTTACTGAAATCTTACCACATATTCCATGTGGTAATGGGTAAAAATTTTATTCCCAGCGATCAAACGAAAGAAAAACGACGTGGTTTTCGCGTGCCAGAAAGATGTTCACAGTTGATGAAATTTGGGCGAAATTCGGACAGATATTTGTTACCAAGGTTTAATGTGTCCACATTTTGTCTTTGGAATATATATAAGTAAATGCTACTTTTCTAGCATACACTGCAAGTTCATGAGCGACCACGATAATACATTGAGTGATTTCTGAATAGTTTAATGCTTAATAATAATGTTTTATTCCTATGAATGTCAAGCTGACTGTAATTAAAGCACGGCTAATTAGCTGTGAACTGTTGAAGCATACAGCACCAGTGTCTTTCTAAAGCTACTTATTTACGTCTAAGTAAGACAACACTTGCGGGTTGGCTTGTAGTATATGGGAATAGGGAGAAGTGGAATGAGGGCTCAAAGATACTACAGGCGTGCATACCTGCAGTGTCCGCTTCATTTCTTCTTCAAACGCGTGTACAAACAAGCCTGCAACGATGAGCGTGCAGCTACACTGCCGTCACCAGCCAGACGGCCGGTGACCCCGTCTGCGGAGGAAAATGTCGTTTACAAGAGTGGAACTATAATTCTTTAGTCGCTGATGTGATCGGCTGTCGTGCTTCCGTCGTGAATGTCTTCATTTATAGCCTGCTATAGAACAAATGGTCTTGTTCTGGTCGCATGGACAGCGGATGTGCCTTAAGAGAGGTGGATTATTGTACAGAGAAAAATCCGCCAAAGCTAGCGCAGAAAGCGTGGCTGCCCACTTTAGAATCGTCTTGCACAGTGTTTTGGTATTGGAGAGTTCACAAAAACGCGTTTCAAACAAACAAACAAAGAAACAAAGAAAAGAAGTGTTGTGCCGAAGTTCAGACGGAAACGTCTGTTCTGCACCATTGCTAGCGACACACTGCTACTGAAATATGTTTCTTCGTTTCCTTGCAGTCTCGCTGCGTAAATCTCTCGAAAGTGCGTTCTTGCCCAGATGGCGTGATGCATAGGATTATCAGACAGTTGGGGCACTTTAAAGTTGCGCATTCTAGCTCTAGTGACTTCTCTATCGCATACTTCTGCGATTAACAACATTATAGCAAAGACATTTTGCAAGAAAAACCTTGCGAAGTTGTATTTTAGTCTTAAAGTTCTACGTCGTCGTTGGCGTCAGTACGAATCTTGCGGGAGTATACTTGGTGCACGAATCGCACAAATGACGACGTTCCCGTACAAACCGCATCACCGTTTCTTTCTTTTTTCACGCTGTATATGCACGCATGTAGGGCACATATTACGTTTGAAAAGTGCATTCATGGTTGCCATAAAGCTTCAGCATGTGATTGTGACCAATTAAAAAAAAAACCACAGCATTTCAATGGAGTGCATGGTGATGAGTGGGACGGAGCAACCGTCAGTCCATGTGCGCTGCCGTCCATCCGTTCGTTCTTGCTGCCGTCTGTCCGCGCGTCCATCTGTGCGACCATCCGTCCACCCGTTCGTGCGTCCATCCAACCGTCTATGCGTCCGTCTGTGCGATTGCCCTGCGTTCGTCCAATAACGCGTCCATTCATGCATCTTCCTGTCTCTTCGTCTGTGAGTATGTCCATCCGTCCGTCCATCTAGGGAACACTCCAAGTGCCGCCACCTCACATTTTTTCCAAAATATTATCATCATATACAAGTACCGCCATCCGGTGGAAATTTCAAGGACTAAAACAAAGCTGGCGCGGCCAGACTAGAGCAGCGGCACGCGCACAGTCTCTTACGGCCTGCGCTTCGTGTCTAGTACCCACCTTTCACCGCCACTAGTTCATGGCACTGCGGCTCAACCTTCGCTTAAACTTGCTAAAACCAAGGAGGTTACGTCCATCGAGCTCAACCTGGCAACCTTTCTGGTCTGATAGTGCTCTAAGTGCGTCCTACTCATACTAGTTTTTTTTGTAAGCATCAAATTCAAGGCAAATTTTATTTCAGATGAAGCAACCAATACTTGTCTCTGTAGGGTATTTATTCAGAAACAGCTATCTTTTTATATTTATGATCAACGTGCATGGGTTTCTTCCTCAATTAAAATGATTGCGCGCGTGCCGCTCCTCCAGTCCAGCTGTGGAGGTGGCTATGTACTACTACTACTACTACTACTACTATTACTACTACTACTACTACTACTACTACTACTACTACTACTACTACTACTACTACTACTACGTGAAACGTGGACGCACTTGAACCGCGGCTTAAGGAGCTCCACCTCTAAAAATCACAGAATATCCATGGAGTGCATGATGATGACTGTGGTGAAGCATCCATCAGTCCATCCGCGCTTCCGTCCATCGTTGCGCCTGACTGTGCGACCATCCATCCATCCATGCGTCTGTCCTTCTGTCCATGCGTTTGTCTCTGCGTCTGTCCATCTGTCTGTACACCCATGCGTCCGCCCATGCATCCCTCCGGGTGTCCATCCATCTGTTCGTCCTTCCTGTATTCATCCGTGCGCCTGCCCCTGCGTCCTTCCGTCCGTCCGTGCTACCGTCCTTCCGTTCATGCGTCTGCCTCTGTCTGCAAATCCGTCCATCAGGGCCTCTGCCCATCCGGCCGTTCATCTAGTGAATACTGCAAGTAACGCCATCTAACATCTTTTCAACACATATTCATCATATATAAGTACCATCATCCAGCGGCCATTCCAAGGACTAAACGAGAGGTGGCTACTACGATGACACGGGACGTGTGACCTACGCCGTAAGGAGCCTCGCCCCTAAAGAGGCCGATCCCAAACCCAAGTGGTCGTTGGACGCCTTGAAGTCCGGCCGAGTGGCTATCTCGGTGGTGACTGACGTGGCAGCCAGAAACGTGTACTAGACCAACGTGCGCTTCGTCATCAGCTACGACTACACGAGCAATCCTGGTGCATGTTTGCGCTGTTTGAAGCAAGCGAGTCGGTCCGTCGTGATGGCTAGGAATACACCTTTCTCAAACCGGATGACTACGTCTATGCCAGGGAGATCAGGTTCTTCCAGCTGACCAACCGAGCCACACCACCACAGTGGCACAAGGTTGCGATTATGACATTATGAAAGTAGGTCATTGACTTTAGTCTTCAGCTTTTGCTGCGGTGCGAAGAGCATGGAGTAGCCTTCCCAAATGCGTACAGTATTATTGCACCAGAATTTTCGATAATGGTGTAATAACGTCGGTACAGTCACAATAAATGTGAGACACTTCTCGGCACTTTCAAAGCCAACTTGCGACCTTAACTTTCTTGACTCGTGAAGTAGCTAATGGTATCTCGAGAAAATAAAGTTAAATTATGCAGCAAGGTCTTCCTCTAATACGTTAATAATGAGACTAAGCATGTCCGATTTGGGGCTTTTAATGCGTAGCATGTCCTGCGCGTAGAAATCACGCGCTTTGGGAAAGTACTGTTAGCTGACAGACGTTGCAATAACGTAGGTCCATCGTCATTTTTTAACATGCTCAAACTTAACGCGTTTTCAACTCCGGGGGCGCATGGACCAGAGGAATCGGTCAAGCTTTACTGCTTACCACTGGTCTAGTTGAAATGAAGAAAACACACAGGCGGCAGACGGCAGTTAATTTATCTTACTTACCTTAACCGATTATCGAGAAACTTTGCAACCAACCGTCGGACTTTATGCAGCGGTAGACATCGGAATTGAACTTTTTATGTTTGCTGGTTAACCTACTGTATGTAGTGTTTCTACGGTTCTCCTATTTAGTATTCTTCGTTCTGGAGAATTTTCAAGCTCACACTCATGCTACGATACGCCTCTTTAGTGACGGATATACATAAAGACATCTGAAACACCACTTGTGTTTTTAGCTAGGAGCACATCAATGGGATAGCACAGCAGCGTGCGTTCGATAGTGGAAGGAAGGCGGAATCCGAATGGAACCAGCGGAACTCATCCGTGCGTGTACCTCAGCACGGTCAGCCGCACAATTTATGTCCTGGTGCAAGAAGAACTGCTTGTGTCCTATTCTTTCTCCTGCTTGCCCTTAGCTCTCAGTTTCTTTTGCTTGCCACAAGCTCTCTTATTTCTGCGCGGTAATCTTTTCCCAATTTTCCCAAGAACTTCGTGGCTCAATGGCGCCGTTTATTTTCAAACGGCACTGAGTAATCGTTCTGTGAAGCTGCTTCACCCAGCTGGAAATGACAGAGGCTGTAGCTGCTCACTAACACGAAAGCGTGAGGCGTGCACAGATATTAAGGGGCGTATAGAGAGCGGGTATACGTTCCAGTCGAAAAGAGGTTTCCTCCCGCGTCTTGCTGAATGTAATTGCAGAAAGGACGAAATTGACCGGAATGGACACATGAAGCCTGGTTGCATTCGTGCGTATTCCTAAGCATTTGCACTGCTTTTTTTTCGTCTAGTTTCTGTCCGTGGACTCCTGGGTTAGCAGATCGAAATAGACTGCTCGCAAATGTTCGCTCTATTGACGGAATACCTTAACTAAACGCCTTAGCCTTAGAAATTGAGAAATCATACTTTGTTGCCTCCTCGCATTGTTATAAAAGTAATTGTACGAGGAAAGAGTGTTAAGGAGAGAACATTGGTGAATTGTGTTTATAAGATCAGCACAATTTTTAGGGGATAGAATTCGAGGAGCCAGGCAATCGTACGCCTTCTGCAGAACAACAGACTTGTTATTTGCTCGTTACTTCATTTGCAGTTGGCTACGTGCTTGTAAAGTATTTTACGTCATCGACATCAATACAAGTTTCCCTACCAAGTCTCATCTTTTAGTAGTGTGGTAGTTTTGGCAGACGGAACACGAGAAATTGCCAATAAAGCTGATTAAATCAACAGCCCGGTTTCCCTACTACAGACAACCTATCAAAGCCTAAAGGCAGTAAACCAAGGAAGGCATAGACCTTATTAAAATTGCTTCCATCTTTCGACCGTTGTGTGCATGCCGCTATGTTAAATATTCAGTGCAGCGCAGTACGCGCAATCCGTGTGTGAATTTACTTCTACGTTTACGTAAGACGCATCAACATGAGGCGCGTTTTGGCTGAAAATCGCAATGCCGACGTATTGCTGCATCCGTTGCTGCACACAAAGAGGAACGCGAAATGGTTAACTGAGAAAAATAAGCCGTAAGCATTGCTTCTTTATTTTTTAAGGTGACGTTTCTAGAATGTGCTCCAGCTACCGTGTCCGAAAAAACGTCTTCGAACTCACCTTTCTAAGGAAAGAAGATGTGAAACAGCAGTTGTATTTGTATTCCTACAAATGTGTGCACGCCTAATTAAGGCAGTTTGTGCAATGTTTTGGCTAGCAGCCGTTTGCCAAGTGGACTCTCACGCTTTACGCAGAAGCCGTCTTTACGCAACAAGCTTTATCGCGGCTAGTTGCACGTGCCGGCGTTTCGTTGATTGCGCCTAGTGCATCTAATGCTTGAAAAACGTGCGCAGTCATGTGGAAGTCAACTCACTAAACAGCAACTTATCAAACTCCAGAAGAAAAAACGAAACAAAACGAAACAAAGGTTTTTTTGCACACCGTCGCTTACTTCTCAGAATGAACCAAGGAGGCGCACTTGCTTCCAATTCAGCGTGTGGCATTACGAAAACGTCACAAACAGAACACATTCAACAAATTTCAGGCGTGCGCAAATAGCTGCAATTAATTTTGTTGCGTGAAGATGGCTTAAGCGTGAAGCGTACGATCCGCCTTCACTTGGTAAACGGCTGCTTGCGAAAACGTTGCAAATAATTATTTTGCTTCGGCATGCAGCAAGTTGTGGGAACACGAGCACAAACGCTATTGAACATCTTACTCGCTTACAAAAAAGAACGCAAACATGTCTTTTGCGAGCAGTAGGCGGAGCACATGATGGAAACTTCATCAGCTTTAAAAATCAATAAGGGACAAAGTCAGCGGCTTACCTTTTTTTCTTCAGTAATCAGAGTTACTCTATGTGTGCTGCAAGAGACGCAAAAACACGTCGGCATTGTGATTATCAGCCAATACACCCCTCACGTCGAGACGCCTTAAGTATCCGTATGCGTAAACCCACGCGGACTGTGCGTACTGTGCCGCGCTGAGCCGCTAACATGGCGGTATGCACGGGACTAGACAGCGACACTTACTTAAAAAGACCAGATTACATATCTCAACGTACAGACCACATACACAAAATAAAGCCGTGCCGGGCCAGGACGAACCTGTATTCAAACTCGTTTTTTGTTAAAACTATTAACGAATGGAATTGTTTGACATCTGAGCAAGTGTGCAGTGTTAATGAAGATGTATTTTTTTCAACTTTGTAACCCCCCTGCTGTAACGCCTCTGGCAAAGCGGGGATATGTATGAATAAAGAATAAAGAATAAAGAATGACGGTTGACAGATGTCCTCAATTTTGCATAACGTCTATAGCAGTTATTGTGTGCACTACTTTTAAAAGATGTATAGTAATGGTGATATGGATGCAATAGAATTTACCTGCATAAAAAACAACTTGCCAGAGAAAGAGACCGAGCCTACAACATTATATATAACGTGGCCGATTCTCTAACCATTCATCCACAACGGCAGTCGTCCTTCCATGCACTTTATCAGGTATTTCATTGCACGTAAACCTGCCAGTACGAACCAGCGCTCCTTGTAGCACTGTTGGTTATGTGACATACTCTTCTAAATCAAAAGCTCTTCTGGCCTAGTCGAAAGAGTCTCGCCGTCCATCTCCGCTCGGCCTTGAAGCGAATAATGGATATATGCGCTCCCGCCGCAGCCGCTGTTCTGACCGCTGCTAGGATGACAAAGTTTGCCTCACCAGCGGTAGAGCACTGATTAACAGTGACCACATGACTAGCTGATTTCTCTTCCACGTCGAGTAGGTGGGCGAATGCCTCTGTTCAGCCGTTGCGCCACGGTCTTGCAATAGAAGGAGAGAACAGGGATGGTAGTCCATCTCTGCAAAGGTTGTTTGCGTGGTCAAAGCGACTACAGCGATAAGCTGCGTCAGACCATCCTGCAGTGGTCGCTACAGCTTGCCAATGAGCTAAATATAACCATATTTCCAGGGCGTGGAATGGCACGCTGAAACGAATAATGAACGAGTAGTTGGGAGAGATAAACGTCGGCAGAATGATATAAAAAAGGCGACCACCGTGAGCTTGAAGGGTGTTAATGAACACCTCGCATTTGACTTCGGCCACGGCTTCGTAGAGTGATGAAGCGATGTTACTGAGAGCTCCACAGGCGACAAATTTGATCAGCCCCATCAATTGGATTGCAAAACTGTACTTCAGCTGCGAGAGTAAGCAACTTTAACCAAGCCGTAATGAACTTTTGCATGCATAAATATGCCCAGCCGAGTAGGGTAATAATTTTTTCCGGCTTGCGTCACGTCGTACGGGAGCTTCTGGTGAGCTGGCAGCTCGCAAATAAATCTTTGCATGTTAATGAATCCATCAGTCCTACCGGCACTAAACGCTCACAAAGAAAGAAGGAAAAACGGAAATTCAATAAACGCTCTTTTATTTGTCATACACACCTTGATGAAACCAAGAGACAGCGAATTTAAGTGAGGTATACGTTATATGTTGTTTTTATATTCACTTGAGTAATAATGACGCAAATGGCATCATATTTTTATCACGACTTTAAAGACTAGAAATAATATCCCCAATAAATTCTTGGTTTCAGTGTTTCATAGCTTGTCAATTTACGATAAAAAAATTACTTGGCTTGTCCAAGTTGAGGATCCCATACTTCTGCACAGTTCGCTTTATATACAGTTTTCTAGAACGAGCTTGGGGTCCTAATATGTTTTAATTCAAACATCGGTATTATTTCATAACAACTAATATAAAGGACACCCGTCTGCGTATGGAAACGAGAATATTACAAACCTACATTACCCTACATACACCGACATCGTTTACAATGGGGAGATGAAGACAAATAAGCGTTTAGAAAAATGTTATAAAGATAGGCGATCGCTTACGACAACAAAACATCATCAATGTGGCAAGCGTAGAAGAAAATACCAAAGATATTTATAAACCACTCAGAGGTGTTTTCCGTGACCACCAGCATTGTAGGTGCTTTCGAATTTCTCCATAATTAATTTGCATTGCTTCCGTCGTGGCAAGCATAACTAAACAAGAACCCTGGCACCTAAGAATAATCAATATCTGCCATAAGCTCTTGGTCGCTATTTGAGACACTGAAATAATGAATCATGTTGAAAAGGGAAAGGTGCAGCTGAAAAAGTAGTTTTGCAGACATATTCGGTGATGTTCTTCCAATCACGTTAGTTTCTAGGGGTAAAGCTCCCTACGCCATGGGTTGGTCTTTCCTCTGTATTGTAGCAGTAGTAGTAGTACGTAGCCTTCTCGAGTTTATGAGTTGCTCTATAGATGGCGTTGTGTGTATATATACCCTTGAAAATAATATATCTAGATGGCGCTAGTGGTTTTCGCAGCATATACAGAGAGTGAATGATGATTTGGGCGAAGCGTCCGTCTGTGCATCCATACATGCGTCCGTCCTTACCAAGAAGGCAGACAGACACATAGGCAGAAAGACAGACAGACACACAGATGGACAGGCAGATGGACGTTTTACGATTTATTGATAAAACCCTCCAGCGCTTGGCCCCACTCATCATCATTCACTTTATAGATGTGCTGCGTTTTTTTTCTTTGCATGTCTCCCCTTGACAGATAACTCTGCTCACACCAGCAAGAGGTTCGTTATTGCTTCATTTGTAGTCACTCCGCCTCTTTCAACGCCTGAGAAAGCCGCGCCTTTTGCGTGTATCTCGAATGCGAAGCAGCGTCTGCATTGATATGACACTGATTGCGCAGAGCCCCTACTTTCCACAGCGGTATGGACCCGTGTACCATTGAAACAGAAGGCAGCTCACACCAGCAAGAGATTCGCATTTGCTTTGGTTTTTAAAGGCGAAGCATTTATTAGCGAACTTCGGCGACTTTTAGCCTATCTATCTATCAATCTCGCCGCGTACGACTTTCAGCTCTCCTGTCCGTTTCAATAATGGTACCAGTACCAAACTTGGTATGGCTAAACATGACTGTGTGAAGAACATATTTGACTAGTCATATGAAGAAAATCATGACATGTATGTCATAAATGTCACGAATTACATTTCATGGTGCTGCAGCCCTTACAGTGGTTTCGTTCACATGACATGTTGCAAAACTGGTATGGTATGGCATTATTGCATGGCGAACACAAGCGACAGACCCTGACATGAAAATAATTATATGCGTGTCATGTAACAACATGGCTATATGCCACGCTTATGATGCACTCGCTGCCGTTTCGCTGGCGTCACATATACCAAATTTTGTATTACAGTATGTGAATGGATGGTGAAAGTATCTGACTGGTGCAAACATGATATTCATGATATGCGTATCAAGCAACAACATGGCTACATGCCACGCTCATGATGCGCTGGCAATTGTTTAGCTATATTCACTATACCAAATTTGGTATTACGGGACGTGAATGGATGACGAAGGTATGATACTGGTGCAAACATGATAAACATGACATGCGTGTCATGTAACAATATGACTACATGCTATGCTCATGATGCGCTCGCGGCTGTTTCGCTAGCTTCACATATGCCAAATTTGGTATTACGTGAGGCCAGTGGATGACGAATGTATGTGACTGGGGCAAACATGACATTCGTGAGGTGCGTGTTATGTGAGAACATGACTACATGCCACAGTCAAGGTGCCAGTAGATTTCGACGTGACGAGGTGCGCGTGCTCGTCGTCGTTCATTTCGTCACGTCACGCTGGCGTTGCCACGCAGGCGCCGGTCCTGCCATGTACTTGCAGGCGCGCGTCGCAATGCATTGCTTTGACGCATGCGCGTTTGAACGCGTCTGGCGTTCCTTCGTTACGAAAAAGAGACGCAGTGTTGTCTCGGTAACGCATCGGTGCAAAATGCAGCATGTCGCATTTCGCGCCGGTTGCCGTCGGGCAGCGCCGAGTGACGCTGGTCGCGCCTGGCGTCAGACTACAGAGTGCTCGCATTTTGTTAACGTTGCGTCTCAGTGCCCAGCGTGCACGCGCCCGTTAACGCTACAATGGAGTATATTGGGCCCTTCATGATGCGCTCGTGGCCGTTTTCAAGCTCCACATATACCACATTTGGTGTTAGGCGACGTCGTTCTATGACAAACTATATGACTGGTGCAAACATGATAATCCTGACACGCGTGTCATGTAAGAACAAGACAACATACCACGCTCATAGCATGCTCGCGGCCATTTCGCTAGCTCCACATATACTAAATTTGGTATTACTTGACGTGAATAGATGACAAAGGTAAACGACACATGCAAAGATGAAAATCATAACACGGAATTCATATATGGCATCATATACCTCCACCTCGTAACGTTGTGCAGATTTTAAAGTGACATAACAACATTTTTCATTCGTGCTTCACATATCATTGATTCTCACTGTACCTAGGATCTGCCAATACTTTGTTACTTCACCTCTTTCAACGCCTGAGAAAGCCGTAACGTTTACGCCTGTCTAGAACGCAAAGCAGCGTCTGCATTGATTTGAAACTGATCGCGCACAGCCCCTACTTTCCGCAGCAGAACGAAACGCATGGCATACCGAACTACTACACGTAGTGGTACTTGTGCAAAAGCTTCACCCTCGTAGCTTTCCCTTCGTTGCATATAAACGTTGCGCGCGAGTCTATTAATACAGGCTAGTTCACTGGATTTTGTGCCGACAGGTTGTGCCCCCGCAATATCCAACAGCGCAGCTCTGGCTGACTGGCTCACCCTACGCCATCTCCTGTCGCTGACAAGAGCTCTCGCAGAGTGGTGCCCCGTCCTCGGACTCCTGCGGCCGTGTCCATCTTTCATATCTCCTCTTTACTTCCGTGGTTTTCTGTCGTCTGCTGTCCCTCCGCCTAGCTTTCTCCATCTTCTATCTATTTACTTTTTAATGCCTCCTTACCACCATCCCTCGCGAGCTACTGTTGAGGTGTCACACGCTGATGCAGACAGTTACGTGGCTCACTTTTCTCTTCTTTTCTCTTTAAGAATCACATAAAAACATTTCGAGTCTATTAATATGGAAGCATTCAGTCAATGCCAGCTAGCGCAATTAAATGCATTACAGAGTCATGTCAAGGTTGGACTCATCGTATCCTATGAAACAACACCGCGGAATTTGGCAAAAATGTAGGTTAATATTATACTAATACTTTTTTCACTTTAAATATTAGAAAGTAAGTAAAAGTCACCTGCAGAATATAAAACACTTCCAAAAGAGTGAATATAAGTGTGAATTCTATGAGTTTTAAAGGCAAGATATTGCGGTAATCAGGATATCAGACTGTCACATTTTTGAAGAATACGGTTGGTGGTATTCGGAAGATGTATTGCGGTTCTGTTGTTTTCAAAAAGCACTTCTTTTCTTGTGAAAATATTGCTGTCTGCCATTGTAGATGAGTACTTCATAGTGTGTCCCGCTGAAGTGTGAGGCCAACGGGACGGCTTAATGCTCTCCTATAGTAGAGTACCAAGTACTCTAAATCACTAACAACTTTTTCTAAACACACATGCACGTTCCGTTCAGCTCACACGACGGCTCTCAGGTCTCACATAGCAGAGTACCAAGTACTCTAAATCGTTAACCACTTTTTCTAAACACACGCAAACAAAGCATGTCAAGTGTGAGGCCCTTGGTGCGTTTATGCTCTCTCATAATAGAGTAGCTCATAGTTTAAATTGTTAACAACTTTTTTAAAGCCCCATACCCGTCATCAACTTGTCCTAAGCTTTAAGAGATGGCTTTGTGTTCTCACATAGTATAGAGAACGCCATACTCAATATTGTCGAACGTTTTATCGATGAGCACTTGTGTACATAGTGCGCAAAATAGTTGACCATTTTATTGTTATTATTATTATTGGTAGTAGTAGTAGTAGTAGTAGTAGTAGCAGCAGCAGCAGGTCGGGGGATCCCAACCTACGGTGGCGCCAGCTTTTGCTGTGTTTTGAAAATATGGGGAGTAGTAGCACAATATATTTGATAGAAGCTGCCGACAATTTTTATGAAAATGAAGGTGCGGAACAGCAAACCGTTTTGGGGTGAAGTTCACTGCGACATGTGTCATTCCCTCCTCTATAGTAGTAGTAGTAATAGTGGTATGTAGCCCACTCTAGTTTATGAGTTGCTGTATGAATGGCGTTGTATGTATATCTGATCAAATATCTGGATAACTGAATGAATACATGGCGTTAGTCATTTTCAAAGTATATTTCTGTAGTGAATGATGAGTGGGGAGAAGCGTCCGTCCATGCGTCCGTCCGTTCTAAGAAGACAGACAGACAGACAGACAGACAGACAGACAGACAGACAGACAGACAGACAGACAGACAGACAGACAGATGGACAGAAAGGCGGGCGGACGGATAGACGGATGGATTGACGGACGATTCAGGTTTACTGATAAAGCCCTCCGACGCTTTAACCCACTCATGATCATTTACCTCGTTTACATGCTGGGATTTTTTTCGTCTTCAGCTCCACGAATTGAACGACTCCTTGTACCAGATGTTAGAAATTGACAAAAAAATTTATGAGCTATAGGCGACACTGAAGTTTTGCGCGCTCATAAGTGGTATCATTTAGAGCTCATTATCATTCCACAAGCAGAACTTCGAAAATCATTATTTTATATTGATTAGCTACGTTATTTTAGAGAATGCAGCATCAGAACATCTTTCTTTCCTAAGTATTTGTAGAAGGTCTTCCAAGCGAAAAGCTGCAACTGGCAGCTTGAACGTACCCGAATGCTCCCGAATGCTAAGAGGAAGTTTTCTATACAAAACTCTTCTCTAGGTTGACGAAATTTGCATTGAAAGCAACGAGGATGCTGACGCAAATCAAGGGAATCATTGATTACAAACAAGCATTCTATTTTTTCTGGTTAGAAATGGGTCGTACTAATGACGATATCAATACACAAACTTCAGATCGGGCTGAATGACACTCATAAATGCTTGTCGTGGGCTCTTCGTAACCCTTGTGACGTAGTGGCACATAGTTTTTGTTCCTTTGTAGTTCCTGGTGGGGTTATCATAATTTACAAATGTCTTCACGATGTTTTGATTTCTACTATCTTTACAGACACTGGGTCAGAAAAGATACGATGAAATACACTTTGCCGCCTACCTTTCCGCGTTCGGCCCAATACACTCGTCTCATTTCATCTTCAAGGAAACGATAAAAATAAAGATTTTATGTTTACTGTGATTATTATTACTTAGTTACCATTCCTCCTTAGGCATTCTGAACTTGCGCTGCATACCGCCATGTGGCTTAGAGTATGCACGCGGAATTTGAAGTGATTATTTCCAAAACTCAATTACATAGCTGTTAAGGTACCATTCGCAAATACAAATGCAAGAACTTCGTGGATGAGACGAAATATTCAAGGGAATCTTCATTGTATACATACGCTGCTGCCATTGAGGATTCTGCTGAGAATGAGTACCAAGAGAAATGCAATAGATTATCGCTAAGCATTGCTCTGAATCTACGTCTGTATGAATTATAATAAAGCAAGTGTAACCCAATTAACTTTTCACCAATTACGAAACACTCTGCACCTCTTTTTAGCCAGTCTTAGCAACTTTTTCGAAAGCACTTCTCTGCCTAACTTTTTCGCAGTAATTTTTGAAATCTTTCTTTCTAGGTTGTCCTTTTTTCTTAAAGCCCCATTCAAACGCTTTTAGAATGCTTACTAATGCGATTCGTGATTTCGCGTTGCACTTATCACACATGCATCTGCATTTGTTTGTCGGGCGTTTTGCATGTTACTGCTGGCATCCCAAACGCATCAGCACGCCATCTTCTAAACTCAGTTCCTGAAGTAATGCGCTGCTTCTCTCTCTCTCTCACTCACTTTTTTCTAGTGGATAATTTGCTGCATTGCCTCCGACTTATAGAAGTAAACGTATGCTTTTCACAGCTAATAAATATTAGTGGTTCAAAATCTGCATAAGCGGGAACTTTACCACAAAGAGACTAGTTGAATTTTTATAGAGGCAATGAAGGGCTCCTAAGTGGTGTATCCATGTGAAATTGAAACGATTATTAACATGATGCGATGCAATACCCTCACAAAGCACAGAGTATTAATCGCGTAGGCTCGTGAGCTTTCTCGCATCAAGGCATTTTTCTTCAACTTAGCCACATGTTGCAGTGAGCCACCCTATGCCGCAGACATTTCCACTAAAAGATTCTCTAATGCCATTTAAAAAGCCAGCCTGGTTTTAATTCCAATGCCAATTTACATTTCGTTGCTTCAAGGTAACTTAACTGCGAAGGCGCATACACGCAATTCACTACCTTGGCTTGTACAACGATTTGTTCTAGACCAATATAACTCCGACTCGCAGGCATCGTCTCCTAATAAGCTCATTCGCGGGGGAGTTTACTGACGCTTACCTATTTTGTCCCAAATTTTTCCTCTCGTTTTCTAGTCCTATTAATAGAGAGGCTTCTCTAATTTCTTAAATAAACTGAATTTCGAGGTAGAAGAACCTGGTTTGGTGTTCGGCAGTAGTGGTATGCCAAGTACGGGAACCACGTCGCAAACCATCGCAACTACGCTGAAGCAGGAATACCTTGAAAAGTGCCTTCCAGTGACCGAATAAAAACTTTTGTTTATTTTAAGTTTGTTTCACTGTCATTGTAGAGGTGAGATCCTTAGTTTTCTTCTTCAACATATCAGACGTATAGAGTATATCTACATTTAGCTACGTGCTTCGGACGGCTCTCGAGCAGACACCAATGTTAAGACCCATCTCACGCTCACTTTCTGAGTTGCTCACGCTACAGCGCAATACAAAAAGCACGCATGCTTCGAATTCCTTCCATGCAGACACTTTGGTCTCCTTTTTTTATGTGCGTACTTCACTTTAGACCATCCCAGGCTCCTATTTTTTTTTTATTCAGTACTTCTCGTTCACCTTGGAATTTTTCTTATCTAGAACAATACTCAATAGGAAGAATATACTCAATACTTCGACAAAACATTCGTTGTTAGGCACCAACATATTTAAAATGCGAAGCATTTCTTAGCGAACTTCAGCGACTTTGAGCGTATCTATCTATCTATCTTACCACCTACGACTTTTAGTTCTCCAGGCCGTTACAATAATGGCATCAATACCAAATTTGTATGTCATAACATGACTGTATGACGAGCATAATTGACTAGTCATAACCTGAATGTCATGATATGTGTCATAAATGTTATGATTTACATTTCATGATCTTGATACTCTTGTGGTGGTTTCGTTCACACGATGTCTTGCAAAACTTGTATGGTATGACATGTTTGCATGGCGAACACAAGCGACCGACACTAACGTAGAAATTATGACACGCATGTCATGTTGGTCATAAGTCATGACTCCTGACTGCACGCCACGCTCATGATGCGCTCGCAGCCGCCTCGCTAGCTTCACATATTCGGCATTACGTGAAGCGAATACATGACGAAGGTATGTGACTTGTGCAAACATGATAATCATGAGATGCGTGTCGTGTGACAACATGACCACATGCCACACTCATGATGTCCTCACGGCCGTTTCACTAGCTTCACTTACACCAAATTTGGTATTACTGGACGTGAATGGACGATGAAGTGATGCGACTGGTGCAAACATGATAATTATGTGATGCGTGTCATGTAACAACATAACTACACGCTACGCTCATGATTAGCTCGTGGCCGTTTCGCTAGCTTCACAGGTACCAAATTCAGCATTACGTGACGCGAACGGACGACATGCGTAAATAACATGTCAAAACATCATAATCATGACGTGCGTGTCATGTAACAATATGACTACATGCCGCACTGATGATGCGCTCGGGGCCGTAAAGCTAGCTTCACATGCACCAAATTTGGTATTACGGGACGTGAATGAACGATGAAGGGTTGTGACGGGTGCAAACATGAGAATCATGTGATGCGTGTCATATAAGAGCATGACTACATACCACACTCCATGCGCCAATACACTTAGACGTGACCGGGCGCGCATGTGGTGCAGCGTTCGTTTTGTCGCGTTATGACAGCGATGCTACGCTTGCGCCACTCTGCCAGGCATATACTCGCAGGCACGCGCCGCCCTGCGTTGCTTTGACGCATGCGCGTTTGAGCATGCCCGGCGTTTTTTCGTCACGAAGCTAGGCAGACGCGGTGCATTCTGGGTAACGTCGTCGGTGTGAAATGCAGCATGTCGCATTTCACAGAGGTTGCCGCCGGGCTGCGCCGACAGACGCTGGTCGCGTCTGGCGTCACACTATAAAGTGTGCGAGTTTCGCTAGCGTAGCGTCGCTGCGTCGCTGCGTCCTGCGTGCGCGCGTAAACGTTACGCCGCAGTATATTGCGCCCTTCATGTTGCTCTCCCTGCCGTTTCGCTAGCTTCACATGTACCAAGTTTGGTATTACGGGACGTGAATGGACGACGAAGGTAATGGACTGGTCAAACATGACAATCATGAGATGCCTGTCATGTAACAACACGCCCACATGTTACGCTCAGGGTGCGGTCGCAGCCGTTTCACTAGTTCCCCACTTACCCAATTTGGTATTACGTGACGTGAATGAATGACGAATGTAAAGGACACGTCTAAACATGATAATTATGACGTGCGTGTCATGTAAAACTGGACAATAGGTGCTACGCACACAGCACGCTCGTAGCCGTTTCGCTGGATCCACATATATCAAATTTGGTATCAGGTGGCGTGAATAGTTGATAATGGTAACTGACACGTCCAAATTGGTAATTATGGCATAGAAGTAATGTACGGCATAATTAACCCCCCCCCCTCGTAACGCTGTGCTGATATTAACCTGACATATAAAACTTCCCCATTTGTGCTTCGCATATCATCGATTCCCACTGTAAGTGAGATCTGTCTTTTTTGTCTTTTTTAATTTTCATTTGTTTTCATAAACTCGGTATAAAAGAAATGATGATCAAAGGCTTTTGATCGCGTCCAACATAACCGATTATTAACTAAAGTCCGTAACCTCCAGCTTGATCAGAAAACAATCCAATGGATTCAAGAGTTCCTCTGTAACCGGTCGCAATCGGTCAAACTTAACCACATAATTTCCAGAAAGTGCATGGTAAAATCCGGTGTCCCCCAGGGCTCCGTGCTCGGACCATTATTATTTTTGGTCTACATCAATGACATTGGATCTAATATTGTTTCTTCTCTACGCCTATTCGCAGATGATTGCGTTATATATAAGGAGATTACCGAACCGAATGACAGTAGCATTCTACAGTCAGATTTGTTAAAACTCGCAGAGTGGTGCAATTTGTGGCAGATGCACATCAACGCTGAAAAAACCAAACATATTAGATTTACTTCCGTAGCCAAACCCTCATCATCCGTCAGATACATAGTCAATAGCACCGTAATTGAGACCGTTTCATCCACAAAATACCTCGGCATTTTCTTTAGTTCCGACCTAACCTGGAACAGTCACATTGAATACATCACCAGCAAATCATCAAAAAAACTCGGTCTTTTGAAACGCCGCCTCAGATGCGCAAACTTGAAAACTAAACTTCATGCATATCAAGCTCTGATCAGGCCTTCACTAGAGTATGCGTCAACCATCTGGCATCCACACACGGCTATGTTATCTGGTATGCTAGAATCGGTACAAAATAAAGCAGCCCGGTTTATCACCTCCTGTCATTCTCGCCACCAAAGCGTAACATGTCTTAAGCGTTCTCTGAACCTTCCATTGCTTGCCACGCGCAGAAAGTTGTCCCGCCTATGTTTTTTCCATAGTTTATATCATAGTGACTCGTCATTTTCCCGATCATTCATTCACCCAGCCCCCTACGTTTCTGATCGCGTTGGTCATGCTCATAAGGTCAATACAATATATTCACGCACTAAGAAATACCAATTTTCACCTCTGCTGTTATCCATTAACGAGTGGAACGCGCTGCCCTCAAACATCGTCGCTATTACAGAACCCTCCCTTTTCCAGTCTGCAGTACAAACTTACTTAGAAGTTGACAATAATTTGTAACCACCATTGACATTTAATGTGTAACGCATGCTCAGAGAATGTTTATTGCTATTTCTTGAAATATGTTTCCTGTTATGGTGGGCTGCTTACTGTGTTTTTTGCTTATTGTGTTATTAGTAATGTTGCTTGGGCTATCGGTCTGTTTGATTACTAGTATTACTCCCTGACATGTTGTTTTACTGATGCTATAGTAACCTCTTGTATGTATCCCCCCTTATGTAATGCCCTCCGGGCTCTTAAGGTACTTAAATAAATAAATAAATAAAAATGTAGAGCATGTGCATATGCAGCAGGGGGTGTGGTATGACACTGTAGAGAGAGAAAGAAATGACTCGATTGGGTCCAGTGATTTGGGGAGCAGGTCCCCACCTAAGGTTTTTAGAATAATTGATGACGCCGTTTCTTTGCTTACTTGATTACTGAGAATACTTGATGACACCATGATTTCAATTGTCCACTTTTTGCAAATAGTTCAACAGCCATCATGCAATAGACATGCTGAGACTGGGTGCATGGTGTATGCCGGCAATTAACCATGGCAATGCTACTGCTTCGTTAAAGGCTTCCTAGCTGTCGAAGAGGGCAAGGGTTCGAAGATTCGGAATTGTCTGCTTTGTCACCAGGAAGTTTGCGTCTGCAAAATATCTGAAATTGAAATTGAAATTGGTTTATTGCTCCGTACAACAAAATGTGATAGCCGAAAAGCTCGCGGTAAAAGCTGTCATGCGATATCTTGATAATGCCGTGAACACCTACAAACAAACACCTTGGTGGTATTGCAGCCACATGAAAAAAGGCATGCAAACATCGCACATCACAGAAAGTAGTAATACATAGGAATGCAGAGCTAAACAATGCAAATTGATTTGTAGGCAGTAGAGAAATAGCGTTGCAGTGCAATTCGGCAATTGATGTCAGTTCCGCGATTTACAGTATTTGAGTAGAGAGATAGTGTGAAAAATCTAAGATATTAGAGATGATATAGATTTGATCGAGAAATTCATGCACGAAGTAATCACTTGTAGAGTGATTTCATTTTTTCTGTATAGGTGCTATGTGAAGGTAAAATCAAGTTGCGTGAACACTATGGAACAGTGCATTAAATTTTCTCGTAGTGCTATGGACAATCGTTCAATGCTTTGGCACGTCAGTTTTCTAGAGCATATTTTTTCGCCTGTTTAGATTATGTCTTGTATTCGTATTTATGTTATTTCACTTATCGGACGTGTGATGGTTGGGTTGGTTTAGGGGCGAAGCTCCTTAGGGTGTGGGTCTGTCCTTCCTCCGTTGGTGCCCGTGGCCAACGGTGGCACTTACCCACTCTAGAGCCTGTATGTGCCACAGGAGATGCGAGATGGCGGTACTTGGAGTGTTCCACAGTGAATGCGACAGGCGAGATGACGGTACTTGGAATGTTCACTAGATTGACGCACAGACGGACGGACAGACAGACTAGAAGACGGACAGACAGATGGAAGGACGCGTGGACGTAAGGATGGATGGACGCACTAATGAACAGACAGGCAGATAAACGGACTCACAGATCGATGCATGGATGGACGCACAGATGGTCGCGCAGATGGATGGAAGCAAGAATCAAAGGACGGGCGGATGAACGGACGGGCTGATGGTTGCTTCAGCTTACTCATCATCATTCGCTCTGAGGATATGCTGTGATTTTTTATTTTCTTGTTTTATGGTTTTTTTGTTATTTCGGTATCGATCTAAGCTTCTCTTAAAGGCACTTATAAACTCGCTTGAAATCTCTCTACCCACGTAATGCTGAATAGCGCCTTCAAACCATGAAGAAAAATAAAACGAAACTTGGTCAGATTCTACATACCTTGCAAATCGATGTTATGCAAAGCATGTGGAGGGAAGTTGACCGTACTGTGTCTTTTATGTTGAGCGATATGTTACGAAATGACGCTAAATATATATACAAATGTCGCACGCACAGCCATATGTTGAACGGTTGCAGATGTTTATATAACCAGTTGTTTGCACTTGTGCAACGATGCTATCAGGAGCACGTCTATTGAGGCGCGACCCCAAGCACGCCGTCCAGGAGCCATATGTTGCTCCCAAATCGCGACAGCGACAGCGACAAACTTGCTCCGTCTCGCCGTAGCGTCACGACGCTGCAACCGCATGTCGGCAACAAAGTGACATTGTTGCTACACTGAAAACTATCGCGCGAATACACATGAATTGTGAAAACCAATTGAATAGTATGCCTAATCATCACGTCTAATTTATTATACTGTCTTGTGCGGCATAATAAAGCGACAAAAACGTGTCGCAACCTTCATTTTCACAATCTTTCGTTTAACCACGACAAGGTGTCCAGATGCGTAAGCTCCGACGGCTGTGACATACTTAGCATAACGTTTTCACATTGCAGCAAGTGACGATAATTGCCTTAGGCTTCCATAAAAACATCAAAGCGAACTTTGAATAGCGATATTTACGAAAAAATATGTCCACTATCTTACTCTCCGCGTGAGATGCGAATGTAAAAAAGGTGGTCGATACATTGCTTTTCTTGAAGTAAGCACGCATGACGCGCATCCAGAGCAAATTGCATATGAAGCGAGGACTATGAGTGCTCTCATGTGTCCGAAAATCTTCACGGTGGTTTCTGAGTGACCAGCAATCTTTTCTCGGTTTTCCAGATACGTGCGACGGGACAAGTGACAGCGACGAATAGGCCTGCGTAACGGACAATCCTATCGCTCATTTCTGTCGCTGGTCATTGCCACTCAAAAAACGCGTGCATGGGGTTGGCTCTTTCACAACACCAAAAGCGGAAAGCTGATATGAAGCGCTGGCGCTCACGAGGGTGGTCACCCAGGACAGTGCTACATTAAATTTAGCGTATGGCACCTAACTACAATTGTCCTCGACAAACGCTGAGAGTGCTTGCAGCGCTCGAAGAAATGCTTCGCATTCAATGAAATCTGGCTTGTTCCAAGCGTTATGAGAATGTATTACTTGCAAAAAAGTCGGAAAGTTGCAGATACTTGCTCAATTTAATACTTGTATCTAAGTGCTAAGTAATGGATCAACGTATTTGTGTGTGTTTAGTAGTAGTGTGCATACGATGAACATGCCCGGTGCGTAGACTATACTGCAGCGGAAATTGTGGGGCTTGGTTCGACGTAACATCGACAGCCACGTTAAAGCAGAGACGTAAGTTTTACGGGCTATGGTGTGATGCTGTGCATATCCTAAGCAATGATTGATATGTGGGGTTTAACGTCCGAAAACCACCTTATGATCATGAGAGACGCCGTAGTGGAGGGGTCCGGAGATTTCGACCACCTGGGGCTCTTTAACGCGCGCCCAAATCCGAGCACACTGGCCTACAACATTTTTGCCTCCATCGGAAATGCAGCTGCCGCAACCGGGATTTGATCCCGCGACCTGTGGGTCAGAAGCCGAGTACCTTAGCCGCTAGACCACCGCGGCGGGGCTGCATATCATAAGTAGTGATCCTGGTCATATGTCAGCCACATTTCATTACAGCTTGCGTATTAATGAAGAGAGAGTGAGAGAAATGTAGTGTGGTAAGTCGGGGATATCAAACAAAAATAAATATTTGGTTTACTACCATACAGTCGCGAAAAGATAGGAGGAAGGCAGAAACCTAAAGAGATAAGCAAACCTTTATGGTATTTTTATAAAGGTGAACGGTGAGCACCACCATAATTACTGGAGTTGCCTTTACGTACAGTTGTACACTGGCACCAGGCCCGGTTTTCGCGCAACATGATTTCCTCAGCACTGTCGGTTTAAGATTTGTTAAGTCACTTATCCTTGTACCCGGGTACCCACTTAAGACGCATGCCCGGATACCACGTCCTGTTTCACAGGCATGTGTGATACACCATGTTTACATGTATGTGCCCCACGTGACTGATTAAAAGGGTTTCATGTCGTAGAGGGCAGGAAAACGACGTTATTCATGTCATGATGATGTCTTTTGTGAAGTCTGGAATACAGTTATTCAAAGATGACTATAAGAGTGACACCATGTAGATGGATAGATAGAGAGATAGATAGATAGATAGATAGATAGATAGATAGATAGATAGATAGATAGATAGATGAAACTGCGCAAAGTGCCTTTGGTTCTAAAAGAAATGCTAAAAAGTAAGTGATTAAATAGGTAAAAAAATCACTTCATCTTATCACGTAATACCACAGCTTCTTTGGTCGACCCCTTTAAACTTTAAACTGAATTCAGACTTTTGCAATTTTCTTTCTACAGGCGACACATTACAGAAGCACTTAAATCTGTTGTATCATTGTTGCTTCATCACACGACACCGATATTTATCATACATAGCACGCTTTACAGGAGCATTTATATGTGTGAGTACTTCCATTCGCGTTGCTTTTGCGCAAAGCCCACAAGCCTAAAGGTCAAAACAGGCTTTACAGAAGTGTCTGTCGTTGAACCTACCCTGTTTATGCACACAAGTGGGATCGAACAAGCATCTCAATTTACAAGACCATTAGGTTTTTACAGGAACGAGGGGGCAAGTCTTGTGCCATTTATACAACTGCTTATACCGTTGGACTGAGTGCAATCACCACAGACTTAGGAGGCATTTGGTGTTGTAGTATTACCGGCCACATATACTAACACAACAGACATGCGTGCACTGTTGAGCCTGCTGTAGGGGGTCTGATACAGTGGATCTGAACGACTAAGAAAAACATTCCCCTGTTGAGTTTTTTATTGGCATGAGACCAACGGGCGTCTGTTTTGGGACCACTGGCCTAAAGTATCATTGAAATAAACCTTCTATAAATTCATCAGAAGCATTCAGAATTTCAAATTCAATGGTAAAATAATGTATTATGATATGGAAGTATTTATTTAGTACCGTCGGGGCATGTCCCAATAATATCTCATGTGCAAACCCCATGTACCCGCCTAGTTATTATAATGTTATTTCTCTGTTTATATGAAGTTCACTACATAACTTATCCGTTTCCCTTGTTTATTTTGTATGTGCGCATAATTTTTTGGTGTATATATAGCTTTATTGTTATTTTTTCAATTTTTGAGTATTCAAGTTCAGCGAACTTCTGCGTGTGCTCATCAAAGAGGGCCTAAAGTGCTGTGAAATAAAAAAGATGTTAGCATGGCAACGCGGCAAACGCTGTTCCAATACATTAGAAAAAAGCTGTTTTTATCAACAACGTCCCACAATGCATTCTGTAACCAGTGACAGGTAACTGCCATGGCGATTATATGCTTGCAATGAAAGTAATCAAACTAGTGAGGTTGTACTGTGAAATTTCAGAACGTTTAGAAACACTATGTTTTCTGGGTTCGTGCTTTTTTGAAGTACTACGTTATATATCCAAGAAAACCACACGTTTGAAAAGTGTCTGTGCATTTTTGTTTACTGTTATCCGCTGCATTGCTTGGTCATCCAAGCAAAATTGGCCGGATGCAAAAACACTATCCATTGCTGGTTTTATATTTAGTTGGCTTTCTTGAAATCTGGAGCAGCGTAACATTTTCGCTGCGTGGGAAAATATCTTACAGATGAGTTCAAGTGCGTATAAGACGAAGACAGACATGTTAAATAATGGATTCAAGAGGGAAGACTTAAGACTAGGACATGCAGACGAAAAATATTGTCCTCACTTCGTGCTATAACAATTGTTAAATCGCGTGGAAGATCTCGGTTCGCGCTATTGAAATCATCACGACTTACCAAAACTAGCTCGAGCCGCCACCTCTCTAAAGATATGCTCAGTAACCGTAGAGGAAGGAACGTAAATACATGCTCATACCACGTGCGCTGCCTATAGATCATCGGTAAAGATCATAAGCGTAAAAGCACGCGACGTAATGAACTTGTTCATCCGTTGTTGCACTTAGACTAAGAACGTAACGTATGAGACGTGAATGTTACCAGGCCCGTGACCTCTACGACAAACAGTGATGCGACCCTTACGTACGGTCAATGGACAAAGCAGTTTCGGGTTTCACGTTCTGATCACTTAACTTCCGGCCTCCCCAGATCCCGTGTTTTCGTGCACGTCTTGAAAGCTATAGAGTAGCGTTTCTATGCAGTTGATTTGCCGGACTAGATGGCAGATGTGACGACCATTAATGACAGCACACGCCGGGTCTTCCGTTTAGCCCGAACAGTGAAGCGATGGTCAAACACGCGAACCCTGCTAGACTGCAATATTTGGAGTGAGGACGCAATGCAAAGTCAGAGTAGTGATTGGCGCGTCATAAAAAAAAACACACAGTGAAAATATCAATGTGAACATACGTGGTCGCTAGCTACGCCTACGGAAGATAATGCACTAACGTGATACGACTTTTATAATAGACGTGACAGCAGTCTGAATGTGACTTAACAGTAGCACACAGGCTCAAACTGCGACCAGAAACGCTCTTTTCAACTGGAGATGTCTGCAACTAGGACCCACGTTTTTTAGAGCGTAAGCTGTTTTGAGATCACAAGTCGGGTCACGCGCAGTTGTCCCCCACCGCCACTGGTGTCCATAACCACATCGTGCAAAAAAAAAAAACACCTAGTACCAACAACACAGTGGGGCTCGAACGCGGGTCCGGTGGGTGCCAGCCCATTATTTTACCACTGAGCTACGCTATTTTTTTCTTCCAAGGTATTTAATACAAATGCGGCTTACGTATATACATAGCATACAACATACATAGGGTCAAGTCTACAAATGTGCAATGAGGGTTACAAAGTAAATCTCACACAAAACATTCTCTAAAGCGGTATTTGAGTAGCACATTTCGTGAACTCAGCATACCAATCCGGCTGAAATTGCACTTGGTCATAAAAGTCCCTTAGCCACACAGTCACTTCCACAAAGTGGCATCGTGGTTTCACATGCCTGTCTAACATGCGAGTTTTTCATAAACTATACATGCCCATTAACAACATCATGTCGTTGTATATGGGTGGTACAAGATAACAAATGCCATGAGACATTAAATCCAGGCGTTTTTTAAAAGCCCTCTGCAAGACGTCGCAGAAAATCATGGCATCCATACAACTAATATAGCAATGTTCTATTGTTTCTGGAACTTCGCAGAGGCGGCAGTTATTTGAGGATACAAATATGCCTTTTGTGTTCAACCTGGTTTTTACAGGTATTGTTTCTGTATGCAAATGAGCTCATGCAGATGGGTAGGCGATGCAAAACTAGTAGATTCCACAACATTCGTTTAAACATATGCGAAATTCACTTGCAAGAATGTTCGAAGCAGTGGATGAGCACAGTCACGAAAGTAGGAAAAGCGCCACACCAGTTTTCTAATGAAGAGGTGTACCAACCCAAGACCATGCACCTGTGCAGACAGGTCTAAAAACATTGTCTCGCCTCATCGGTTCATTGGTTGATGACCCAACGAAGGTAGCAAATATACGGTGAAATTTTTGTATGTAAACCCTCGATAAACAAATTATTTGCAGAACGTAGAATATTTTTGCTGCCAAAAACAGGTTGCATGCTTTAGCTCTGCCAATGATGGCGAGGTTATAAAGAATGAACGTCTGGGCAAAGCACGTTAGGGTGGGTACACGTTCTTTCCAATAAAGTGCACTTGATTAATATGCATTTAATGGAACGCCCAGGAATTTAGGCGGAACACAGGACCTTTCTGTACCCTGAAAATGGGTTGGTTGATAAGCCATTGGGTCAAACCACAGTCCCAAGCTTTTAGCAAAGTTTATTCGTACCTCTGAAATTCTTCCAAAGTCTCCGATTGTTGACATCGCCGTTTTTATTCTAGAAATATCTGTGCAAAAGAATGCCAGGTCATCCGCATACGCCAATAACTTTACATTACTCCCATAAGCAATGAAACCGCGGATGCTACGAGATCAAATTACACTTAAGAACAGTGGCTCTAAGTAAAGAGCAAAAAGCATTGGTGACTACGAACAGCCCTGTTTCACAGACGATTTAAGAAACATAGGATTTCAAAGATAGTCATTAACAATAAAATGGGTTGTACAATCATAGTAGCACAGTTTCACACCTTTTAATATTGTAGAACCAACGTTGGCATGTTCGAGAAAAGAAAACAGAAACGAATTGCGAGCCCGATCAAAGGCTTTCGCTAAGTCTACTTGTAGTATTGGCAGTTGTTTGTGACTTCTTGGCTAACTTGCCTTATGCAGGCTTGCGACTTGTTGGCAAACCTGAGTTAGGCATGCTTGTTGTCGGGAAAGCAATCGCGTTAATACGATTTATAAAGCGTTTTAAACCGGCGAAAGAACAACCAGTCATCGCACAATGCGAATAGCGTAACGATTGGGCCGCCCAATACTCCAACCCATTACAAATGCTTGTTATTGTTCCCCTATTAACTGTGGCGCATGCCCAATTCAGCCTTATTTTTTCATCGTCAGCCACTGCATGAACAATCGGCACAGAATTCCTTGCAACTGTTTGATACCACGCTTCTTAGAAAAAATGACGAATAATAGCATAGCGAATGCCGGCCTACTACCCCAAAAATTGTATTAATAAAGCCCTAGTAGGTATCAAGCAAGTGTGCTTGCAGTAGTTACCCTATGAGTGTTTTGAAAAGGCTCTGAAAGGCCGCTCTTCTAGCTTTCGCTGTGCCTGTGCTGTGGCTGCCGTGCAGGCCTGGCGTTTTTTTTGTTCTTACAACAAACCTAATAAGCCGACACCTGCCGATGCGTGGTAGATGGAAATTTATTGTCATTGTGAACCGGAACACCTCCATCCCCACCTAAGCACTTGGTACAGGTGGTTCTCAAAGAGTAGCTGCAAAGTGCGTTCACGAATCGGTGTTTGCCCTCCATGTGTTTCATCGGTAATATTTAGTGAACCAGCGTGTTGAGTAGTGAGTGGGGTTCGCCCCATTTTCGAGGCACATATGCGGTTTTTGAATTTTTACAACAAAGCAGTTGTAGACGATGTTCCCCTCAGATATAGACAAAAACGGATAGAAAGGCACCGAATAAAAAAAGATGAAAATTACAAGCGATGTGATATACCGGAAACAAAAGCGTCCCAGAAAGAAATTAGAGCATCTTTCCGATAGGTACACCAAGCCCACAGGAAGTGCGAAGCTGAGCAACCGTCATTGTTTCTCTTTGGTTTCTTTTTTTGAGTGCGTTTTCTGCTCTCCTACGTCATTTTTCTTCATCAAGTTTCTTTCTGCAGTTTTTCTCGTTATTCTACTTTGCTTATTGCTGCATTTTGTCCATTTCTAGCTCTTTCTTTCTCTTTTGAACTTTCTTTATATTTTCCCCCTCTCTTTCTCTCAACTTCAATTTTTCGCTTGCTTTATCTTTTAACATTTTCATTCATGGGTCTGCACGAGTTACACCGAGCGATGACAGCATCCGCAACTTACGACAACCGGAGCGCCTCGTAGAGTTGCGCACCTATCGTCATCGAATAGCCCGATTGAAGACAGGAAAAAGAGCTATCCTCGACGTGAGAGCGCTCTCAATCTGCAACAAATGACTTTGCTATTCACCATTGAGACACTCGATGAACAAAAAGGAAACTTCCCCTTCTCCGCTACGGATGGTTATGCTATTCATGGTTTTTCCCACGTGACACCAGGATACAATTGCATACGACGACGGCATACAACAGCACGGCCTTCTAAACTGTTCAGCGCATAAAATACGGAAATTGGAGTCATTTAGCGTAGAGTGTAGTATAATATATCATCGTTTATTACGCAACAGTACAGTGCGGTATAGTATAATAGCAAGCGGTCGGAAAGGGACAGATGAAAAGGTAAAAAGCTGGCAACGTAAGGAGGACCTGGGTGCCCATCGGCTCTGTTGTAGCCCCTTGCGCGAGTTAATATAGGGTGCTATATTCTTTTCCTGAAAAATAGCCATGGGTCTAGTCTGTCAATTTTGTGCTCTAGATAGATTGTCGACTAAGTAATATAGGCGCTCTTCAAGGCCGACTAACATTTAACAGAACTTATACAAGCAGGCACTATATTGTAAGTGTATGCTGTTATGACAACCAATGTGGCAAAACAACTTTGACAAGAATCTATGGTGACTTGGGAATGGGGGTCAGAAAATAAAAAAAAAGGCATTCTCGGTGAGGCCTTTGTTCATACTGAATAAAGAGCGTGCACAAAGATTTCACATAAAACAGTAATTCACCCACAAGAATCTACTACTACTTGGATGTCATCAAAACTATACTTACCCGGTTAAAAACGACGATATTAAAAGATACTCTGCATTGGGAATTGACAGCGACAGAGCATACCAGCATACCACGGGAATAGCGGCTGAACACATATGCTTGCGGCACCATCTTCGCGCATCTTTTTCCGAAGTAAAATGGCTATTTTACATGTCACCGATACGTGTATGATGATCGTGGTGTTGTGCTAAAGGAGCTTTTATATGAACTTCCGGTGCTTTCAAGAGCGTGTCAGGGCACTTCTAGCTCACGCACTCGTTCAAGAAGTCTATTCATGTTTGTGTCTTTAGGCGCGGCTGTTCTTTAGCGTAACTTCAATCAGGTTGGTTTAAAGTACTCGCTGCAACGTTCTCCAGGCGTTCTAGTTATGTTGCAGAGATTTGCCGTCGTCTTTTTTCTGTTGGTAACTTAGCATTAGCGCTTATATACTATACAAAATGTATGGCTGTTTTCTTTTGTGAATTGGATTACGTAGGAAACCCATCACATGGATACGTTACAGTTATTTGGTTTTCCTATAAACACAGCCATCTCTCGGTGCCAGCTCGAGTATCAATAAAGCGCTGATGTCAGCATGAACAGTTTAGGAGTATTAATGCGTCGGGTAAACAACTGGACGAAGCTTTTTTCTCGGGAAAACCTACCGCACGTCCCCTTGCTGCCAACAAACCTCAAACTTACGGTCTATCTCATATGCGGTGGCGTGAAAAGGGTAAATCTCTATCTTATAGCCTACAATGAAAAAATTGAAGTTGTCGAGAGTAGTCACTAACCACTCTCGACAACTTCACTTTTTTGCATTGTTCTTAATTTGTTGAAACGGTGAAGCAGACATGCAGTATTTGCGATGACATTTTAGCTTGTACCAGCCAGCCTCTGTTTTCAGTCACGCTTAGCCTTCCTATGTATTTTGTTTACGCTGTGCAGTGTAATGCTTTATTGTCCGCTGTTAGGAGAAAAAGAGCATGCGTACATTGCCCTGTACCCTTAAAACATGAGCTTCGACATTTTTGACATATCGCAATTCTACTATCTCGGGCTAAGTCTTCCATATTGTCCACACCTACTATGAATATTCTGGTGCCTAAAAAACACGAGAAACGTCCATTTCGCTATTAACATTCGTCTGTTTTTTTAAGACCGAAAACGACAGATGTATGATAGAAAAAGCAAGAATTCAAATCTCTCGTCTCGAAAGCCGCGGTTCAAAATGCAGAGCGTATTATTGGTATTGTTCTTTAACTTTCTATAATAACACTTATTATTATCTTCAATTTGGTCTGAGTAAAACTGACGTGATGAGACAGGTCCGCAAATAAGATGTTTCAGCATCGTTTCTTGAATATCATACAACTTTATTTTAAAGCTTTTGCCCATGGTTTAGCTTATAAGTTTGAAGCCGCTTGGGAAAGTTCTTTGACGAAGAAAAATACATCGAAAGTTCCGGTTGAAAGTGTCGCTCAAGAGGTTTCTCGTTTGTTTATTTGCTGTTGCGTTTCATCTGTTCTTTATAACACTATGCTTCTTTGCACTTAATCTTACATTTTTCTTGCCGCCAAGCGGAATGATGACTTTCGGGTTGTATAACTTACTTCCGTTTCTTACGCGAAACTCGTTTATCATACCTCAGACGTGGATAACGGCACTCACGTTTTTCCTCAAAAAGGCAACAGCCAGCGGAGCGTTTTTCATTCGAATAAATTTACTGGATCACCAAGTCACCTTTTGTTTTCCATGAACGTTGCCTGGTTTATTTATTTTGTCAACCTTTGTACTGCTGTTTGCCGTTAAATGTGCCAGGAAAGAGTAACACAGCTCATCGGACCATCACACAAAAATCCCGTCTTGGTAGCAATGTGGTTCTCAATTTTTCAAACTTCAACGAACAAATTTTGTGCTTCGCATATTACTCTTTCACATTGCATAAGGTGACACAACATCGATATTGTCTCTATTCAAAAAGTCACTAAAGATAATGTTCTGCTTCACGTTGATTTGAAGAAGCTTTATGGCTCGAGTCAGGCAGCATGGTAAGCTTTACATACTTTCGTCGTCGTCGTGGGTGCAGATGAAAGTACAAATGATGTCAAAGGCATCTAGAACATCTTCACAGCTTAGGAGACTCAGTCTATTTCATTTGATGCGAAGCATCTCTGAGCGAACTTCCGCGACTTTGAGCGTATCTATCTATCTATCTATCTATCTATCTATCTATCTATCTATCTATCTATCTATCTATCTATCTATCTATCCATCTATCTATCTAGCACTCAATATATCTAGCAATCAATATATCAATCTATCTATCTATCTATCTATCTATCCATCTATCAATCAATCAATCAATCAATCTATCCATCTATCTATCTATCTATCTATCAATCAATCAATCTATCTATCTATCTATCTATCAATCAATCTATCTATCTATCTATCTATCCAAACCGCCTACGACTTTTAGCTGTCCTGGCCGCTTTTATAATGGTATCAATACCAAACTTCGTATGGCATGACATGACTATGTGACAAGCATGTTTAAATAGTCACAACATAAAAATCATGACATGAATGTCATGAATCTCATGATTTAAATTTTATGATCCTGCTGCTCTTGGCGTGGTTTCGTTCACATGACATGTGACATGTGACTGGTATGGTATGGCATGATTAGGTGGCGAACACAAGCGACAAACCCAAACACGAAAATAATGACACGCGTGTCATGTAACAACATGAGTACATGCCCCGCTCATGATGCGCTCGCGGCCGTTTCGCTAGCGTCTCATATACCAAATTTGATATTACAGTACGTGAATGGGTGACGAATGTATGTGACTGGTGTAAACATGATGATCATAGGATGCGTGTCATGTAACAACATGACTACATGCAACTCTCATGATGGTTGGTGGTCATTTCACTAGGTTATTTCACTAGGGTTAGATTTTTGTGAGGTGGAGAGAAAATCCTTCTAGACAGGTAGAAATGTCTAGTGAGCTCGTTATATGTTGTAAGAATTTCCCGGTTATCCCCTTCACCGGTAGAACGCATCCTCGGGGAGGCGCGGTTAGAGAGTTCTTGCGCCGCCTCGTGTGCTACTTCGTTGAGATTGGGAGGGGAATCGTTGATTTGTCCAAGGTGAGCTGGGAACCAACTCAGAAGATGATGTGTTATGTTCTTGCCTTGCAGTATTTTCAGCGTTTGTTCACAGACCGTCCCCTTGGCGAACGCCCGTAGTGCTGCCATGGAATAACTGTAGACGACTTCAATGTTATCCATCTTGAGCGCTAAGGCGATGGCCACTTGTTCCGCAATGATTGGGTCTTTCGTCCTGACCGTCGCTGAGTTGACGACATGGCCAGCCCCATCGACTACCACTGCCACAAACGCTTTTCCATTGGCGTAGGAAGCCGCGTCAACAAATACGACCCCTCGTTCCTCGTTTGAGACTTGACGAAGTATAGTCCTGGCCCTCGCTACTCTTCTTCCGACGTTGTGTTCTGAATGCATGTTTCTCGGTATAGGAGATAACGTGATAGTCTCCCTGATGTTGTCAGGGATATCAATGTAATTGCGTCTGATTGCTATTGGATGTTGGCCCAGCTCCTGCAGGATCATTCTCCCCGACCTTGTAGTAGATAACCTTGCAAACTGTGCTCTCTCTTGGGCTTCTGCTATTTCTTGGAGCTTGTTGTGCATGCCAAGCTCAAGCAGACGCTCGGTGCTGGTATGTATGGGTAGGCCCAGGACCTTCTTGATAACTTTCCTGAGGAGCACATTCAGTGTCTCGGACTCTGCTTTTGCCCAGTTATGCATTGCTGCCTCGTATGTGAAGTGACTTAGAACAAACGCATGCATCAACCTGATGAGGTTGTCTTCCTTGATCCCATTTCTTTTGTTGGCCACTCTGCGTATGAGGTGCACCGCACGGTCTGTTTTCCGAGTTAACTTGGCTATAGATTTACTGTTGGCGCCGGTAGACTCTATCAGCATTCCCAGGACTTTGATGGAGTCGACCCTCTGGATGGCATCCCCTTGATTTGTACGGAGGTGGATGTCTATCTGGTTTAACGGCTTCCATCCCCTGGGCTTCGGTCCCTGGCCTGCAGTCCGATAAAGCAAAAGTTCTGACTTACTCGAGGAGCACTTGAGCCCGGAAGGGCGAAGGTAGTTTTCTACGATGTCAATCGCCTCTTGCAGAGCGCTCTCAATCTGCCCCTCGCTTCCACCTGTGCACCAGATGGTAATGTCATCTGCGTAGATGCTGTGCTTCAATCCTTCAATGCTCGATAATTTCTTTGACAGTCCAATCTTGGCAATGTTGAACAGCATTGGTGAAATCACTGCCACTTGTGGCGTGCCCCTTGCTTTTAGTTCGATTGCTGCGGTCTCGATATCTGCAATCTTCATCACGGCTTTCCAATCTGTAAGAAAAAACCATACGTAGTCATAGAAGGCTTTCCCTAGACTAAGCTTGGAAATTGCTTCGAGTATGAATAAGTGGTGGATGTTGTCAAACGCTTTTTCTAGATCTAAGCACAGAATGGCTCTCACGTCTCTGGTTTCATTGTCAATTACCTGGTGTTTGATAAGCTTCAATGCATCTTGTGTGGATAGCCGTGCCCTGAATCCAACCAAAATGTGTGTATATATGTCGTTATCTTCCAAGTACTTGTTTATCCTGTGTAGTATGGCATGTTCTGCGACCTTGCCGATACATGATGACAAGGATATTGGCCTCATGTTGTCCAAGTTAGGGGGCTTTCCTGGCTTAGGAATAAGGATCGTGCTGGCCAGCTTCCACTGCTCTGGCACCTTGCCTTCTTTCCATGCTGAATTGATCATATCCCTCAGGGTTTCAATTGAATCGTCATCAAGGTTACGCAGGGCCTTGTTTGATATACCGTCCGGGCCAGGGGCCGACCTGCCGTTGAGATCATGCAAGGCTCTTCTGATCTCCTCGATGTTAAAGTCGCCCTCAAGACCTGGATTTGGCGTGCCGTGGTACTGTCCACTTGGTGGTGCCAATCCTCTTTTGATTGGGAGGTACTTATGCAGGAGCTGCTGGACAATTTGCCGTTCGGTAGTGCGCCCTACCTCTTTATGCAAAATTCGAGCGATAACATGCTTTTGATTTGTTTTGGTGGTGTTTTCGTTGAAAGAGATGCTTTAACATATGCCATGTCTTACCATTGCGCATCTAACCATCGACGAAGTTGCAGATTTCGTCCCATTGCTGCCTCGATAGTGCGCGACAATGTTCTCGACTGATCTGTTTACCTCAGCTATCTTCTTCCTCAGTCTTCGGTTCAGGCGCTGACCCTTCCAACGGTTCAGTAGTGCTTGCTTTGCCTCAAGAAGATGAGCGAGCCGTCTATCCATTCTTTCAACCGGAAAATCTGTGGTAATGGTGGAGGAGACGGATTTGATGTCATCTTTAATCTGTTTGACCCACTGCTCCAAGCCTTGTCTGTGGCCATCTTGTTCCCTTTCCATCCTTATCTTCCTGAACTTATCCCAGTCTGTGAAGTGGAATTCTCTCTGCTTTTTACGCTCCACGGAGAAGGTAGTGGCAAGAATGCAGTGGTCACTTCCTAGGTCTACAGCAAGGTTCATCCACTGGGCCTTCTTGATGTTCCTTACAAATGTAAGGTCCGGGGTGGAATCCCTGCAGCAAGATGTACCAAGCCTTGTTGGTAGGCTGGGGTCTGTGATTAGGGTGAGATCAAGTTCACTGGCACTTTGCCGAAGTCGATTTCCTTTCCCAGTGTTGTACTTGTAACCCCATGTATGATGAGGAACGTTGAAATCACCTGCTATGACGAGTGGGCATTCCCCGGCGATATTAACAGCTTTCTTTAGAACCGTCTTGAACCCTTACTTTTGTTCCTTTGGACTGCTGTATATATTAAGAATGAAAATGCTCTGACGGTTGCTGGTACCCGGCACGATCTCTACCAAGATGTGTTCCAACCAGCCTGCTTCTATCTTGAGGTCGTGGGTTACGTGCGTTAGTTTGTTGCATACGAAGGTGCAGACTCCCCTCCCTTCAGTATCCCCTATTACAGGCCGGAATCCAGGCAACGTTGCTTGCGGTGAAAGGGTCTCTCGTAATAATATAATATGAGGCTTTTCTTGGCTGCTCCTGATATACTGCTGCAGGGTTGCCTTCTTTTTAAGGTAACCTCTACAGTTCCATTGCCAGATACGAAATGCTTCACGTAGCGCTGCCATCATGGTTATTACATGGGCGGCCAGAGCCTGATGCTGCACCTGTCGACAGGTTTGGTACCACTAGTATTGGTGGCCGAAGGGGTGAGCTTGGTGCATGAGGAGGCCTTGCTGTGTTGTGCAGATATGCTTCGACCTTTGTAATGCGCAAAGTCATATGCTCTTCCAGTGCCGCCACGCTTGATTGTAGCCTACCCATCTGCTCACTAAGATTGGCTACTACTTTGCTGAGCGTGTCAAACAACTCTTTCATATCGGACATGGTCGTTTGGTTGGCTTCTACGTGTTTTGCCATGACTGCCCTCTTTTTCGTGGTTCTCGAGTCTCCACGTTTTCAGCCACAGGGACATCAACTGGCTGAGGTATTGGCTGTGAAGATTGCGCGCTGGTTAGCTTAGTGAGAAGAATTTTTATTTCCTTTAACTCAGCTGATATCCTCTCATTCGATTTTGTAAGTCTTGCGTTTTCTTGCTCTAGCTGTGCAATTCCATCATGCTCTGGCAGCTTACCTGTCATCACCTCTGCCCCGCCATTGCGCACTCGCTCAGCCCAGCTGCCTTTCGAAGTAACTGCAGGCGTCCTCCCCGGGTGTGAAGCCGTGATATCGAACTGAACGCCAGGCAGCTGGCCATTCGGGTGCCGCCCAGGCTGATCCCGACCCTGATAGTGACCTTGAGAACTCGAGCGCCCCTGAGATTGGGAGCGGGCCTTGGGTCTAGAACCTTTTCTGGAACGCGACCTCCCCCTGGAGTGGGGCCGCCTTTCCTGTTCTTGTGTAGTTTGGATGCTCTGGGTCCCGTAGGCTGAAATAAGCTGCTTGTCGTTGATGTCTGGACTCGATGTGATTGGTGCATCCCGGGCTTCTGCGGCTGCTCGCGATCTTTCCCAACGTCTGCGTCTGACGACGTATGGCACTAAGAACCTGTTCTTGCACTCCTTGTCTGCCGTGGGATGGTGACCGTCGCACAGCCTGCATCTTGGATTGCACTGGTGCAGGCTATCTGGGTTCTTGATCTCGCAGCCTCTGCAGATTGTTTCAGCTGGGTTCGGACAGACGTCAGACCGATGTCCAAGCTTTCCACAGACGTAACAAATATCGATGTTTTTGCAGTAGAGGGAGCACTGCAAAAGTGAAGGTCCATATCTCACGAATCTGGGCACCTTGTGTCCTTCGAACGCTATGATGATTGTCCCGGTGTCCTTGATTCTCTTGGCCTGCAGCGCGAGCGGGTTGTTCGCGTTCACAATCTTTCGGGTCAAAATGTCCTGAGTATCGCTTACGGGGATCCCGCGAATCACTCCTTTACAAGTATCGTGGGGTGCCGTGGCATATGCGCTAACCTCAAAAACTTTGCCTCCAATGTCAGTTTGCTTGACCTTGAGGTATCTTGAAGCTCTGTCTTGGTCCAGAGTGCTTGCCACCATAATGTTCTGCTGCAAGTTGGAACAGATGATGTCCTGCATGGCCTCTTCCTCTTTGACGCCGGCCGCCAGTACTATCGCGTCTGCCACGGCTCCAGTGCCCATTCTTGAGATATTTAATCCTCCACGTAGTCGTAGCACAATTTTGCTGAAGTGCTTAGGTAGTGACGGCTTGCGTCCAGCTCGCACGATTGTATGCTTGGTGTCATGCCTACTACGACTGGCTCGAGCGTCTCCCGCAACGCCAGCCTTCGTCGAACCCTTGGCAGCAGGAACGCTAACCGCGGCTTGCTTATTTCTTGAGCGTCTCGTTTCGGCTTCCTTTCAACCGATGTCTTCTTTGCAATCCTCTGGAGAGATGCCCTCTCCATCTACTTGGTATTCCATTCTCAGTTGCAGATCCTGGAACGCGCAGAGCGTTGAGTCGCGTTGGCGCCGGGCCGGCGCATCGGCGACAATCGCCTCCTTGGTTAGGCTTAAATCCCCCGGTGGCGTTGCCGTGCAAATATGTCCCAAAAACGGTTTAAAAGTCCACTCACCAGCACAAAGGTGGTATCTGCTGATTCCTTGAGAACTTAGGCACACGATGGGACTAAAAACTCGGCGACAAATTTGTGAATACCACAGGAAAGCATTTTTGAAAGCAGGAGCCGAACTTCGCGCGTCCGCACTGGTCGGCACCTAGAGCGTCTCCTGGTCGAGCCTGGCGTCAGACTATAGAGTGCTCAAGTTTTTCTAACGTAGCGTCGCTGTGCCTAGCAGGCGCGCACGTAAAGTTTCAACTAGCAATAGTCGCCCCTCAGTTTACACTTCATTGGGTATGACACCGCCTCTGCGCAAAGCTTTGCGCGCACGTAAACGCTACATTGGAGTATACTCGGCCCTTCATGATGCGCTCGCGGCCATTTTGCTAGCTTCGCATATACCAAATTTGGTGTTACGTAACATCAATGAATGATGAAATACATGACTGGTGCAAACATGATAATCCTGACACACGTTTTGAGGCGTGAAATTGTTGTAGCATTGACGGCTACAGTGTTTGTTTTTTCTCTAACTTTTCTTATCTCCGCCCCTTTTCCCAGTGCAGGGTAGCCTACCGGGCTCAGCCTTGGTAAATCACCCTGTCTTTCTTTTATCGTTCCCCTCTCTCTCTCTCTCCCTCTCTCTGACACACGTTTCATGTAAGAACATGGCAACATAACACATTTCACGCTCATAGCGTGCTCCCGGCCATTTCGCTAGCTTCACATATACTAAGTTTCGTATCACGTGACGTGAATAGAAGACGAAGGTAAACGATAAATCCAAGCATGATAATCATGACATGGAAGTCATGTACGGCATCATTTTCCTCCACCTCGTAACGTTGTGCTGATTTTAAAGTGACATAGCAACATATCTCATTCGTGCTTCGCACATAATCGATTCCCACCGTACGTGGGATCTGCTAATATTTTTTTTTGTTTTCGTCACTCTGGTTGACACTCTCATATTCTTTGTGGACACTTTCAATGAAATAATCGTCACTGAACACATCGTGAACAATCACGTCAACGTCCCTCCTCAAAAATCTGTGCAATTCAACAGCGTCTGGTATGACTTGTGAACATGAAAAACCTGTCCCATACTTAAGATGATAGCTGCAGGTCATAGACCCTTGCAGAAGAAAACCGCTTTCATCTATGGTAAGATTCCCTAGGTGAAATAATCAACATGCGAACATGCAATACAGTGTAAAAAATTGCCCGCAGCTTTCCCTCGGGGGAACACTGAGGAGGATGCGGAGCATATAATTGGTTAACGGGGGGTGTTAAAGTGCGACTTACTTGGGTCGATGGCTAAATTGGTTAACGTGGTTGTGAAATGGGGTGTTAAATTGCGACTTACTTGGGTCGATGGCTAAATTGGTTAACGTGGTTGTAGGAGGGGGTGTTAAATGAGTGAACACGTACACACGTATGCGAAAGGGCGGCGCTGGTCGAAGGGACGTCGATCATTGTGTTTGTGGATTCGTTGGCATTCATTTCACGGCGACTTCGGACGTCCACGCGCCGTACAAACCAACGGACGAGTGGCAACTGAGCGAGCGAGCGCCGACCTTGAGTATATATACAGCGCGACGGCGCATGCGCTGTCAGCTGTCGAATGTTCTCGAAGGAGAAGCGCGCGCACGGCACAGATGGCGACGGCGCGACGGCGCATGCGCTGTCAGCTGTCGAATGTTCTCGAAGGAGAAGCGCGCGCGGCACAGATGGTGGGCGACGGCGCGACGGCGCATGCGCGCGCGTCAGCTGTCGAATGTTCGAGAAGCGGTGCGGACGGCGCACTACAAGGCGCGAGTATAAGATGCTTCCGCATCTAAAAGGAATGGTCGCACCAACGGTTGCTTGCAGAACATTGTATGCCTGTGATGAGTGAGGGGTTTATTAAATGGGCCCAGGTGATAAGACGTACTCAAGACAGCTCGATAACATGAAAATTATCTATATATTGAGGAAGAACGAGGACGCAAGGGAACATCTCGATGAACGTCGTTAACATGATAAAAAGTCTACCGTACAGTTTGTTTCGGGTGGGGCAATTGCCTGCAAATTATGCAAGGCTAGATCTTCCGGCTACCTACAACATCCTCCTCCTCAACTTGTTATACGAATGTCTCATCTTCAATATTCCAGGCAGTTCACTCGCACTCTTCAGAGTTCTCGGCGCCAGCAGTCATGCACACGGTAGTTGCAATGACCGTGGCACCGCGCAACGTGGCGTCAAGTCCACCATTGTAGCGTCCATGGTGCGAACAGACGTTCTCGTGTAGCTTCCTCGCTTCAGCTCAAACTGAGTGCGCCGCATCATGAAGACTTGCAGGCGTTCTGGTAACGCTTGACTGGGGCGAGCGCCCAGGGCATGGAGTCTAGCGACAGTCGAAGCTGGCCGCGCACAACTCCACACGCACAACTTATTGACGCAGCGAATGCTGCTTTAAAAAGGTTAAGTTCGTAAAAACGTGCAGACCGCTTCAGCGTAAGTGGGACATCAATAACGAAAATTGAGTGCAGCGTTTTCAATGGAGCAAAAATGATTTCAAGAAAGTGGTACCATGTTAAAAAAAGGAAAACAATGTCGTTGTCGGACAAGAGCATTCGGTCACGTACAGAGACATCATTTCGTTTCTCTGCTAAAGGCCTCGCAGAAAGGAAAAAAAAACAAAAAAAAGGTTGAAGAGATGAAAAATTCTCAAAACCTTATGGGTGATGTTTTCCGTGAATGACACTGCAGTGCTGGTTTTCGTAGCCGGAGAACGCTCTCAAGGCCGCATGGTTTAATAATACTAGTTTATTGCACCTATCACATGCTGGTTAAGGCTTGTAACTACGCAAAAAACAGCAACGAAAAATTACAAACCCGAAGCTGAATAGATAACCAATCTTGAAGCACGCCTAGTTTCCATAAAAACAAAAGCAAACCTATTTGAAGTCTCTGGTGAAAAACTTGGCATGTTTCTTCGTATTAACTCGCTTTCACTAGTGGCTAAGGTGCTCGGCTGCCGACCCACAGGTCGCGGGATCAAATCACGGCTGCGGCGGCTGCATTTCCGATGGAAGCTTGAATTTTGTAGACCCGTGTGCTCAGATTTGGGTTCAGGTTGAAGAACCGGAGATGGTCAAAATACCTGAAGCCCTCCACTACGGCGTCTCTTATAATCATATGGTGGTTTTGGGACGTAAGACCCCACATATCAATCAATCCATCATCATAACTCGCTTTTGTACTGTTTATGGAGTGGAGAAGGTTCAAAAGCTCAAACTAAGGCATGCGGAGGTGTACAGAGGCAATAGATACCACTAAAAGAATAATCGGCAAAATACCATCTTTTAAAGAACACTGTATTATCTGTTCAAGACGCAATTATATATATTACGAAGTAATAAAAATAACAATTTGTGTGGCCCCTTGTGTTGGACTCACAATACAAATAGACAAGAACATTCGAATAGAACTCACTCGTATTGTGTTGCCGCTTCTGAATACAATAAACAACCACTCTATTTACAACACTTTATCCGGCTAATGTTCTCCTAGATTTTGAACTTAAGGTCAACAGATTTGCAAGGTCACAAAAATGTCTATTTTTTTGTTTTGCTTCTCAGTCGTCTGTTCGAAGAGCCCGAAATCACCCTAAAACACTAGAAAATTGATGGCGTTCTTAAAAGTAAAAAATCCTGCCGATTGACCAAGAAACTTATAATTTTCAAGTGAAGTCTTTCGAACTCGTGATAAACCCACCAACCTCATTTCTGATCAGCCACTTCTGCTGTCCAATTGTGTTCTCAGCGATAGTTCCATAAACCGGCGCTCAAAGACGGAAAAAATTCCACACATATTCATGAAGTTAATGACGACGAGTGGGTGAACCTAAGTCTTTAGGTCTATAACGTCTGCATTGAAGTCGCCAACTGGTATAAAGGACGGACAGGTGGACGGACAGGTGGATGGACAGGTGTATGGACGCACGGATGCATGGACGCTAGGACAGACAGAAGGACATCCGGATGAATGCACGGGCCGACAAGTGCATGGACAGATGGAACCACGAGTGAATGGCCAAAAGGACGGCTGGATGAATGCACGGACAAACAGGTGCGCGAACGGATTGACCCACCAGTGGATGGGTAGATGGATGGACGGAGGAACGCAGAGATGAATAGACAAGAGGACGGACACATGAGTTGACAGATGAATGTGCAAATGCATGGATAGACGAATGGACAGATGTACGGCGCAGGTGACCATGCATTATGCTTTCATATACTTTATTGATCTATACATAAAATTGTTTTTTACTAGGATGATTTGTTTTCGTTTTGCAGGTGTGCTGTTCTGTTTTCGGATCTATGAAGCATCACGGAAAACAAGGCTCGGTCATTATAAGCGTCGTCCCTAACGAAATTATCGTTTAACCCTCGTTTTCGAAATCGGTATAACACGAAAGTGAAACGTATCTACGCAGACGTGGTTGAGCATTCATTGTTCAATGTTTCACAACAAGGGTGAACAAATGAATGCTGCCATAACAAATTGCAATATCACGTGAAAAACTGCAAGCAGCCCGAAACTAGCAGCCCACACTTCAAGCAGAAGGCATGCACAAAATCTGCAAACAAAGGACAAGAGCGGACCAACAACGGTCACCATTCCTCGTGTGGGAGCAGCGCGCTCATTTCGTAACCTCGGTCATGGCAGTGAGTGAATTGGCGTCCGTACTCTATTTACCTACTGTAACCTCAAAACAGACATGTGATGGAAGCACAAGATATTCAAAGCACTCGAATTCTAAGATAAGCGCGCGCGTGAGGGAGCCGCCACGCTAGAGAACATTTATACGCACTTTGACCACGCCATGTTGAAGCGCGCGCGCATAGCGACGCGCTGGGTGGCGCGGCAAGATGACCTTCAGATCGCACGCGCCCACCGCGCGCCCATCGTGCCATCTCGCTACTGATTACTAAAACGCGCTGAAGTTTCCAAGTTCTGAAGAGTTCCAGTGGTCCATAGTGTATATATGGCTCGTAGTTATCATGTTGCAGAAGGGTCATTCTGTCTTGTAGTGGTTAGCGTCACGCGCAGAAGAACGCGAGGTCGCTGTTTTTATGTTCCGATGCAGAACTTTTTCTTCTCGTTTTTTTTCTTTCTTTGCAATCTGTTAGTTAATACTCTACGATGTCATATTCGTGACGGAAACACGTCACGTAGCCGTGGTGGACCCTTGCATAAAACACTTTCGCGTTGAAAACGTAGTTAATCCCTCCGTCACAGGAATCATAAATTACGAAAGCAAGTCGTGCTCCTAAAGCACCCGTTTTTCTTGCAAAATCATGCTGACCGCAGCAACGGAGCAGCGTTTATAACACGTAAGGCAAGCAAGCAAATGCTCTTAAACAGTGAAGAGGGCCTCGTGCGCAACCAAGCATCGGCATTGCCAAAAGTTTGCTTCGTTTTCCTGCAGAGTCCCACCTAATTAAGCCGACTAACAAGCGTGTAGCGTCAGTCGCAGGCGGCTTTAAATGCGGGAGATTTCTATGCAGTGCTTCCTGTTTCACGTCCCCTTTCTCCCAATCCCCTTCGACCATCTCTTTGTGTGGTTGGATAACGAGCTTCCGCATGTACAAGATCCCTCACGCCATTGCGTAGAGCAATGCGTATCAGTGCAGTCACTCTTCCTCTGCCAGCTTTATTGAGCCATGTTAGGCTGCAGCAAGTATGCTTATAACGAGCTCAACGCTTTATGAAAGCGGGCATAGGCAGCGCAGCAGTATGCACCAGAATATTCCTTCGCAGAGGGGGTGGGGCACGCTGTAGTGGGACTACCACGACCGGAATCGGTCTTGCGACTTTTGTGGCAGCAGCCTTACACTGTAGACACTACACCAGCTACAGGGCTGACCATAAATCCTCCCATAAAAGCAAGCTGAGCAAGCTGACGTAGTCAGTGTCCAAATAATAATCATCATTATCAGCCTCGCTACGTCCAATGCAGGACAAAGGCCTCTCCTATGTTCCGCCAGTCAACTCGATCTTGTACATGCTGCGGCCAATATGTATGCATAAACTTCTTAATCTCATCTGCCCACCTAACCTCCTGTCTCCCCCTAACCCGCTTGCTTTCTCTAGGAATCCAGTTAGTTACCCTTAATGACCAGCGGTTATCTTGTCTATGTGCTACATTTCCGGCTCATATCCATTTCTTCTTGATTTCAACTGTGATATCCTTAACCCCGGTTTGTTTTCATCAATAAAATGGTCAAAAGAATATGCTTGATAAACTGAACAGGCAACGTGATCATATATAATATATATATATATATATATATATATATATATATATATATATATATATACATGACAACTATACTGCAGCCGTATGAGTGCAATAAATTTCTGCGAATTATTCCCGAGATATATTTGTTCATACTGTGTTTGTTGGAGTAATGACGGAGATGTGACAACCACCGCAATGTAGGTGAGAGTTCTGATTGTGTTTCGAAAGATTATTGTTCACAAGAATCTCACTTGTTTATACTGATGATCAGTTTATTAATTATTTCTCTTGCCACTACAAAGTGATTGTAAGATGGACAAAGCCTTAAAAATAAATCCGTAATTCTTGCATACTTGTCTACCTTTTCAAGAAACTCCATGGTTGCTGCGTGTTCCTGTTCTGGCACAGCGTGTTGTTGTGAGTACAGTTGCTTTCCGACTCAACGTTCCTGTTCATGAGAACCTATCTCTCCTATCCAATTAGGACCTATCTATGGTCCTAATTTACCGTAGTAAAAAAGTCATTGTACTAAATAAACAAGAAAAACTTATGTTGACGTACAAAAAGCGCTGGTCGTTCTACATTGGTCCGTCTTTAATGACTCAAACTTCCTAATGTGCCTAATAAATATTGCGATTGATTACAAACACTAGCCACTCCATGCAGTATTGTTGCCCGCATTGGGTTAGAAATGGTCACTCGCGTAATGAGACCTGTGTCCACGCACCATTCGCGTCTCCATTGGTCCATTATGTTCAGTGCAAAGTTTGCCACAGCTTAGATCATCGGAGAAACACGGATATTGTGGCGGGCCCAGTGGACAGCAAGTGCCGCGCTGACCACCTTACTGAAAACAATCGGCAACTCATGCACATAATACCGATGCCAGTCGTGTGAAACCATCTCGGTATATTTTTTAGCTTACATGGAAAAGCGTTCTGCTTTGCATGTAGTCAATACATGGCCGTCGCATATTCCCGCAAATGGCGTCTTAACGTTCACTCCTTAATTCATCAGCGTGGTCGAGAGGCGAGTTCCACTATTTGCAGCTTCAGCTACACACACATAAAAATATCAGCAGACTCTGTTACTGCAGCGAGAATGCTATTAGTAATTACTGTTCAAAATACACGAAAGTAAAAAGTTGCACAATCAACGTGTTTTTTTTATGTTCTTTTAGAAAGGTGATCACGCTCGACATAAATCTGCGTGGATCGGTGAAAATTTTAGAAGAATAAAACAAACTTTCCAGCCACTTTTCGTCGAAATTTCCGGAGCCCTCCACTACGGCGTCTCTCATGATCGTATGGTGGTTTTTGAACGTTAAACCCCACGTATGAATCAATCAGCCACTTTTGGTCCAATGTTTCTAAAGTTAAACTTCAAAAAGTATGAACTGATCCGACGTCCCGGGAATAATTCGCTTCTTTCTCGAGGGGTAACTGTTCGGCCGACTCCGATACTAGCGACATTTCTTGGTTGTGTCCCCCTCTCCATTGTCCTTCTTCCCACCGATCTTGTTGCTGCGGTATTTTTCCCACTGATTCCGTAGACCATGCAAGTATATATTTGGTAAGGTCCCAGTAGAGTGGCTAATGTTTTCAGGTGTTGTTTGAATATTCCCGGACTACAAGAACTGCCTTTTTGGGTGGTTATCTTCCTTGTCGATGAACCGAGTGGCGTAGAAATTGATGCCATGGTCTATCGTTTGGATGTGTTCGGTGAGAGCGTTTTGTGCAGCGTTGAAGCTACGCACGTCGTTCATATGTTGCCGTATCCTTTCCGGGATGTTTTTGTCGCATCGGTGAGACAAACGTACTGAAGCGAGGCCTGATGTGCGTGAAACGTAAACAAGAAATGCCTACTTTGCTGTCCCACTGAATGTGCCAGGAACGACAAAAAATGCGTTTGAAAGTGTACACTTATGGCCAGCCGCCGCTGTTGACTCAAAGCACTGGTGCTCAACTTATAGGTCTCCCCTAGTTTTTTTTTGTTTGTAGCGCTGCACTTTTTATGCACTGCGTTCGTGTGGCATATATTCAAACTATTTCGCCGCTGCTTTTCCTCCGCCATTTTAAGAAATATTTGACGTGCTAGCTAAGCCTTCTTTTGGAATCACATACACACAGGTACCATTCGACAAGTACGGCAGATTTAGTGAGTCGGTGCACAATTTATTTCACTCTCAAGATCGAGAGGAAAGCTTCAGCCATTACTTGTTTCGTTCATATATATGCCCTGCAAATTTTTCATGCAAGGACACACGTAACAAACCAACCTAGAGTTCGCCACGTACACGATTAGAAAAGCACACTGGATGAGACCGTCATGGCGCCTAATTGATGGATGACCTCAAACCAGCCACTGTGGACACCAAGTCAGATCTAATTACGGTAACTAGAAGCCAGGGAAGAAAGCTTTATCGCCATGAACAAACTCCTACATTCAAGTACCCGGGCACGGCCACGTCGTTTTGTACTCCTAAAACGACCCTGCACTCTTCGTGCTAATATCTGGTGTTCAAGAAAGTAGACAGGTAGAAAGTCAGTAGACTCAATTACGCCCTGTTTTCCGTGCGGTAAAGGCACGTTTGGTTTATTGCTCAATGCACTTGCATCTTGCAATTTTTACAATTTTTGCTGCATGCGTAGGCATAAAATCTCATTTTTCCCACTCTAGTTTGTCATTCTGTAGTTTCAGCTATTTCTTACACAAAAGTCGTCTTAAACGCTTCCAAGCAGCCAATGTAACACTTCATCAGTGCACCCAAATCGAAAAGAAGAATGACGGCGGTAGCAACGAGACATAAGAAAAGAATTCATCGAAGCGAAAACAAAAGCAGCCTATTTAAAGTTCACCGTAAGAAGAGGTCGTATGATGATAGACTAGCTAGTTAGCGGTGGACAGTTATAAGAGCAAAATGTATATCAGAATATAAGAAAAAAAACGAGAGGTGCAGATTATAGGTCAGATGGTGAAACTATAAGAGAAATATAGCACAGATGTAACATTATTTGGGCTCCCTCGAGAAAGGGCGTGTTGGGCATGGACACAGTTCTGCAGCGCACTAACTATAGAATCATGTTGTCACTATGAAAAAAAATTTAGTCAAGCGCAAAACTCTTTTACTAAACAGACAGATCAGACTAGGCGTTGCACAGGCCAACAAGAAAGTATGACAGAAATCCCAAGGCCACAATTGATAAAAAATGACAAAAAATTAAGGATCTATGCACTATTGGTTCCAAACCTCAAGGAAATACGGAGCTGCGTTCTTTATTTGTCTTTAGGTTGTATTTTATGTCTTTATCAATTTATTTTTCTCACTTCTCTCCTTTTCATCCAATTTTCCTCAAGTTTGAGTTATTTCTTTTTTCTAATATCTCTCTATCAAGCTCTTTCTGCATCTTTCCAGCACTTTTTCTCTCCTTTGCTGTACCAATTTTTTCACTTGTTTCATGTTTCTTTCTATTCTTCTTTTCTCTCTATTTATTTGTCATTGTCTAGATTACCTCTTTTCCTATTTCTTCATTTGTTCTTCTTTGTCATTATCTTCTTTGTTCCTCTTTGTCATTATCTCTATGTTTGCTTCACTTTCTTCCTTCTTTCTGCATTTCATTTCTCCACCTCCATCCAACTCCCCTTCGTCATCCACTTGCTTACTACACTCTAATAGTCTATGTTATCCTTTGCTAGCGTGCCCTGATAGCTCAAGTGCTACGATGCTCACTTTGATATGACGGGTATTTGGTTCAAGTCTCGCCGCAACGAGAATTTTCATCGTCAAAGATGTTTTTCGTGTCTCTTTCTTTCTCTTCTCTGTACTCTACACGCTCCCATTTGTCAGAGTTATTGCATTCCACGCGAGACAAATTAGCAGGCTTTTCTGAAAACGAAGCAGGACATGAAGGCGAAGGAGAAGAACAACAGGTCAAAGAGAGAGCATGTCGTTTTATGATGATGATCGTTTCTGTTCGCCTGTCACAGTGATACAGCGAGTGTCAATGCCTAAGCTATTATAATGCATGTATTCAATCTACACACGTTTGTACTCACTCAAGCTTCCTCGGAAACACAGTCACAAGACGCTGGTATCCTTTGCAGTAAATATGCGCAGTTGTAGTTAGCAGACAAACAACAAATACGAGTGGTCCTTGCATTGCTGAAATTTTCAGGACCAGCATGAATGCTAAAAAATTATCAGACTTCACCATGACTTGCAATAGCTAATGGCATGTTTTGCTTTTCAGTCTTGCTTTTGCATTTGTGTTACTAATTGCGCTAAACGAGCGCTTACTTCACTTTTCCGCTGCATTCGTGATATGGTGTATCAAATGTACGTTTTCATCTAGTGTAGAAGACCTGCTGCGTTGCGCGAGGCAAGGTCACTTGTTCAAGACAGCTTGCCAGAAAACATTCAAGTTCTTTTATCGCAGTCGAAAAGCAAAGTCTCGAACTGTGCGCCCATTTGGACTGACAAATATTAACGCCAACTGTGACAAATTGCAGCACTGGTAATGTAGTTAGCCCTTTCTAGATTCGCCTGTTTTTATACAGATTTTCATTGTACCATTTGGAAGCTAGAATCACAGGAAGGGAAGCACGTGGAAGGAGGAGGCATTGCTTCGAGTTCACGTAGGATCATATTAAATATATGAAGTTAAGTCAGCGGTGCCTGTGGCGGTATGCCTTCGAATGACCATGTTGCTGTGGTGTTAGCAAACCGAGCGAACTGATGGGCACTGTGCCGGCTTTTGGTGGGCTCAAGACTCTGACACACACGGTCGATGGCGCCTACTGTGTAGAAGCCCTTGCAGATAAGGAAATTTATTGCATCGTCTTCCATGTATTCATAGCTACTCGTCGCTTTCTAGGACTCTTCCACTGGTTGCCCACTTTGCGGGAAAGGGTGAAGACGTTTTGTATGTAAGTGAGTTATACGATTCAGTCAACGCTGGAGCACAGGGTGTTAGTTTCCTTTTGGTCGATGTCTTTTTACCAGCCGGTTGGCTGATCAGAGCATGCATATTTTCTTTCTGCGCAAATTAAACTGCTCGATTCTACTTCGTGTATCTAGAGCCAAATTCTTGCTGCTACTTCAAGTAGAACAGGATATTCACAAATATAAGCATGTCGCACCAGCGAAAATTCTGGCTTGTACGTTCGAGCATGTCCAACCAGCACGGTGTAAAAATTATTCTTAAACCGGAACAAGGTGCCGTCAAAGTTGAAGTTTTTAGTCCCGCGAAACGTCTCCAGATATTTCAACTCAAAAAGGAGAAAATTCTCGTTGCGGTGGCCGCAAGAGGAGCCTATTCTGTCATCATAAAGAAAACAACGCGTAGGTCACGGTGGAGCTCCGCGATACCATGTTGGTACCCCACACCACCACCAAATTGTGACGCGTAGCAAAAAACCAGAAGAAAGACAGAAAATTTAGGAACTAAGAGTACCACTCAAGAAAAAAAAAACAGATTGGAGCACACCTAGCGCCAACAAGCCGAACTCCTTTAAATTCACTTCCTGTTAGTCTTCCTGTCACACTTACCATAATGATCCTGTTTCGTTACTTTTTTCTTTTGGCGAGCTCATAAACAAAAAAAGAAACGTCGAGGGCACTTGCCTTAGCATCCTAATCACTTCCTCTCAATCAGATAAACAAACTCTCTGCAAATTACACCTTTCTCTATTTTTTGTAAAAATGCCGAGGAAAAGAATGGCATGCTTTTGCTTCCAGTACTTGATGTGTTTCCACCGCTATTTAGATTCTCTTCGGGTGGGTGAATTGTCGTATTGTGTTTCAGTGTCGTATTGTGTTTCAGTGTCGTATTGTGATTCATTGAATTGTCGTATTGTGATTCAGCTTCTTGCTTGATTTCTTTATGTATGTAATCATCCGACGGCACAAGGCTGTTTGTAGGATGTGCGGACAGAGTGCTGCTGTGTTCCTCTGTTACTCCCCTGAGAGAGGTGTGGTGTCGTGCATCAGCGCATCCGTTAGCCGCTCGGCCGCTTTCCTAATGATCACCATTAGGGCCAGTGTAGAAAGGGTTCGGGAGGAAGCACTGCTACATACGTCCCTCGGCACTGACAACCATTTTCCACTCTGTGAGATTGCAGGAATAGGCCGAGGTGTGAAAGCAAGAAAGACGTCAACATAGAGAGGCTCCTTACAGCCAGCGTGGTTTTCGCTCTCTGCGATGGTTGACTTGTTGAACCTTGTAACGTTTGACGCACTCGTTAGCTGACTCCTGAATCAGCCTCCTGTCAATGGCTGCTTCTAAATTGAAAAACAGATCCACAACTTTATTGGGTCTTGAGAAACGCTACTCCTTTCTAGCAACGCCGTGGGCTGCTCCCACGTGGGACGGGGAAGCCTGGCTGCACCGCCACTTCGTGGGCTTTCTGGACAGTCGAGAGTTATAGTAGTAACTCTCAACTTTGTAAGGCAGAGTCACAACCCTGTTCTGGAAGTTGACTTGGGCCCCATGATGAGGGGTACCGCTAGAGCATATGCTCAAAGTTACTAACCGCACCACAATCAGGGCAAGTACAGTGAAAATCCTCGGAGAAGACGATGCATAGAAAAAATAGACCGGCGTAGGACCTGGTCTGGGACATTCTAAACGGGATGATGCGGTCCAGACAACTTGCCGGACGGAGGAGAAAATAGCCGCCTACTCAAATTGGTGGGGTTAAGTCGCTTGGTTAATTGAGCTTGAATAATGAGGCCACTCACCTCACCTAAAGCGAAAGAATTGTTAGTTTGTTCCCACACGCTAGGCTTGGAACTACCCCATACCCAACTATACTTTTGAGCGTTTCTTCTTTCTTTGAGTTCGTATGAGAGTGGCCGCCTACCACTGTTTGTCAATTTTTGCTTTATGTTTCTTTTTTATGCGATTACTACGTGCGCACGGCAATAAAGGCATCGCCTTAGTCTGATTGAACAGCTCCACGCGTGTACTGCTGAATGTGCTGTGTTTCTCTCTTCCCCCCTCTGCTCTGTATCTTTCATCTCCTCCCTCCCTCTTCCATGCGCAGGGTAGCGAACCGGCTACCTATAGGCTGGTTAGCCTCCCTGTCGTTCTTTTCCCCTTATTTTCCTTTCTCCTTTTCCTTCCTCCACCTGATCATAGTGCAGAGGCATCACCGGTCCTTTCAGATCCTCATTTACTGTCTAGTAAAGATTTTGTAATTCTGACGGTGGCGCAAAACTTATAAAAGCACTGTCTTTTTACTCATTATAGTTATTAGTTAAAGCATAAAATGCCTTTTTGTCCTCAGCTTTGCGCATCGCACTTACCAGCTTCCAGCGTAGCTGCAATGAAGCAAGCTGTAAATGGTACCGACGTTAAATAGGAACTATACGAACAAAAGGCTTGCTAAACAATGGTCACCCACCAAAAGAGCCCAAGGGACGCAGTGTATAGTGTCTCAGTGGTGATTTCCATGCATTGTCTGCTCGTACCTGTCTCTTGGAACCTCCTTCGTAGGCTTCTGGTTGCATGGGTTGTATGTTCGGAGCCGGTGCGACCGTGTCAACAATGTTTGTCGTTGCCTGCTGTTTTAAATGCGAAGCATTCCTTAGCGAACTTCGGCGACTTGGAGCGTGTCTATCTATCTATCTATCTATCTATCTATCTATCTATCTATCTATCTATCTATCTATCTATCAAGCCACTTATGTTTGGGTGCTCTCGTGGTCACCCCCTTAACTTGGCGTGAACGAAAATTAGCATGGAAGGGTAAGATAGTTTGACGAATATGACGCACAGGTCAAAACACGAATAGTGTCAAAATCCCGTCGCGTACGTCATTAAACACTTCTTTCCAGTCAGTGGAACATACCCATGGGCGAGTATGTGCCACTGGTGTGCGGGTATGTGCCTCAGGTGATTGACATTTAGTATCTACAAAGGAACGACGAGAACATAGCTGGGCACTTTTTACACGCGGGCGTTAAAAAATACCCGACAACGGCAGAGTCGAGCCGACGAATGCAAAGAATAACGTCAGGGTCCCAGCTGAAATCGAACCCAAGCATTCTGCGTGGCAATGAAGCATTTTACCCACAGAGCTACACCCGTTCTCCGAACTACTTTTCAAATAGACGCTAATCTTCGTGAAACATCAATAGTGGTTGCAGTGCTGCCTACCCAATTTTATAAACATTACATATGTACTCCTTTCATACAGCCAGTACGTCGGGTTAACGTCGATTGTAGTTAGTTGCCATGCGTTGAAGTTGATTTATGTAGCCGTGTGCATGGTCAGCATCTTCGCGAGAATTAGCGGTTCATATAAGCTTCTGGTGTTGCAAATACGCATTTTCCAGTTGGCATCTTTGCGCAAGGTCAAACAACTGGCTATGTTAACATCTGCAACTTTTCAACATATGCCTGTTTGTGCAAGATTTCTACATATATTTGGTGCCATTTTATGACGTGTCGCTCAATAATAAAATTGCTACATGGTCACTTTCCCTCCGCTTGCTTCGCACAACGTCTATTTCCAGGAACGTGAGATCTGCCAATTTTTTTATGTGCGACTTGTTTCAATGCGGCGCGCGCACGTGAGAGTTCATGCACCTCTTGCTTTATCTTTGGGTGACCTGACGCGTAGCTGCGTTTTCTAGTTGCTGTAGGATGACGGATTGTATCAATTGAGATTGCTTTGGAACATTATGCGATTTACCAACCCCTCCCGCACAGTGCCCTGAATCTTATACGCCAGTCCACCTAGTCTATACGGAAGCTCACCTCATGGGTCTGGATCTTGTCGGAGCGTGGTCGTGCATTGTCTTGCTGGGAGACCGACATCGGCCACACGATGATGACGTGGTGTATGGACTGATCTTCCCGATAGACGGGAGGTCATGGTGTATCAGTTGGTTATTTGCATAGTTGTGCTCCCTGTCTCGTCTACAAACCACGTACGTAATCTTTTAACCTTGCTTTGTATGCTCTGTTTGTGGTCGTGTAGGCGCCACCACACATGTTACACTTGGGGGAGCAGTAGTGTTCTTAGTGGGAGTTGCGGAGGCCACAGTCATGGAAGCTGTGGTACGCGAGATTCGGGAAAGCGTTCATAGGGTGTCTGAGGCGGCCGCATTGGTCAGAATAAACCATTTGCTTGTGACACAAAGTGCAAGCTATGAGCATTGCGCCGTACGCCCCAATCATGACGCGTACCGCCTCACAATAGGTATGCGCCAGTAAAAACGCCCCAGTCAAGACGCCTTTACTTTTTTAAGAGAGGGAGAGAGAGAGAGAAACGAGAAAAAAAGAAGGCAGGGAGGTTAACCAGATGCTAGTATCCGGTATGCTACCCTACACTGGGGTTGGGGAATAGCGGGTTGAAATATAAAGAGAAAGATAAAAAATAAATAAGATAAAAACACCGACAAACACGCACACACAAAATCAATCCACTCAGAGGCATTCCGACAGGCCAGTAGTTCGTAAGAAGTCCAGTAGCGCTTGCACGGCTTTCTTCTGTGACGATGAGTCATGACGATGGCGCAGTATACTTTCTTCTGACAGCGGCTGGTCATCTAACTTGTTTAGTTTATTAGAAAAGTGTTGTCTTTGCAGGTTGTATTTCGGGTAGTCACACAGGATATGTCGAATTGTTTCTTCATTTCCGCAGTGTGCACAGTCGGCGGTGTCGGCCATACCTATGCGGTACGCGTACGCACGGGTAAACGCGACTCCCAACCATAGTCTGCACAGAGCAGTAGCGTCGCCTCGTCGAATTTTCGTTGGAAGCTGTATGCTTCACGTTGGATCAAGGGATCGTAATCTTGCATGCGTAAAGAGAGGCTCATTCCAAAGAGTCATGGAGCGTTGGCGAGCAAGCATGCGGAGCCTCCTAGCAGCGTCCGTCCTTGAGAGAGGTAATGACTAGTTGTTGTCTTCTGTATTGGCTGAATGGGCAGCTTGATCAGCTCGTTCGTTACCGATAATTCCACAGTGGCTTGGTAACCACTGAAATATAACGTGATGCCCTTTCTTTGATATATGGTGTAGCATTTCTGCTGTTTCAAATACCAACTGCTCGTGTGGACCACGGCGTAGATTTGACAGAAGTGACTGCAGTGCCGCCTTGCAGTCGCAGAAAATCGTCCACCGTTGCGTGCTTTGGTCGCTAATGAAACGCAGCGCAGCGCGAAGCGCTGTAAGCTCTGCTGCCGTTGTTGGGGTTGCATGAGCTGTCCTAAATTTGATGGTTGTGGCCTGCGTCGGAATAATGACCGCCGCAGTTGAGCTGTTTGGCAGGACGGAGCCTTCGGTGTAGACGTAGGTGCAGTCTTGGTACTTCTCGTACAGCAGAAGTAAGGCGAGCTGCTTGAGGGCTGATATTGAGAAATCTCATTTTTTCTGGAAGCCTGGTATTGTCAGGTTTATGACTGGCTGTTTGAGGCACCATGGAGGAATTGAAGGTCTCGCCGCGCGCGTGAAACCAGTTGGTAGGGAGTCACCATGTGTAGTTATTGTTCGACAAAAGCAAGTATGAGGTCTATCCCCTTGTAGAGAGGCTAGGTTGTGATGGGGAGTCCGGCCCACATGCCTTATGTGTGTCCTCAAAGATTCAATTTCAATATGGGTCTGCACGAGGTAGTCTTTGGCTATAGCTATAGTCGCCATTGTTGAGACACCCTGAAGCAGACCTATACATGTTCGAAGCCCCTGTGCCTGAACGTATTGTATCATGTGTCGACTTGTTTGGCTGGCGTTTGATAATGCAGGCAGACTGTATCATAAAAAGCCAAGGAAAAACACCCTGTACAGTCGTAACATAGCATTAGGCTGCATTTCTCAAGTCTTTCCAGCGAGAAACTTGAAAAGATGGCATATGCCTGTCAATCGCTCTTTTTTTCAAATACGACACATGAGGGCTCCATGATATGTCTCTGTCGACTACGACACCCAGAATTTTGTGAGATCGACGATGTGGTATATTTTGACCGTTAATTGACACTGTGTAATTTGACATTGGTTTACGCGTAAATGTCAGAAGAGCGCACTTTCCGGAGGAAATTTCCAGGCCTCGATTGTGTAGATACAAAGCAGTTGCAGTAGCAGCTCTCTGTATTCTCGCTCGTAACTGCAGGCGAGTTACCGCAGATGTCCAGATGCAGATGTCATCAGCGTATGTTGATAGATAAATATTGTTTGATAAGTGCGTATGGAGAGTGATTAGTGTTATATTGAAAAAGCACGGTGCTCAGTACACCACCCTGAGGGACGCCATGACAACTGAAATGTGTAGACGTGTTCGCGGTCCCTGTAGGCACAAATTTGGATAGCATTTGGAGATAACTGCGTATCCACTTAAACATTCCGCCACCCACTCCAATCTCTTTTAGTGCGGAAAGGACGGATTCATGTGTCACGTTATCATAGGCTCCTTTGACGTCAAGGAACAGAGAGGCGCAAAGACGCTTATGGCCTTTCTCGTGTTCAACGTACGTGACTAGGTCGATGACGTTATCGATCGATGATCGACCACGTCGAAAGCCAGCCATGGCATTTGGGTAGATCTGATGATACTCCAAGTACCACTCGAGTCGGCCGAGAATCATTCTCTCCATCACTTTACCCACGCAACTGGCCAATGCGATCGGGCGATAGGAGGAGAGTACCAATGGTGATTTGCCAGGTTTCAGTAATGGTACTAGACGACTAGTTTTCCAACTTAAGGGGACAGTGCCCTCTAGCCAACAATCATTATATAGCTGAAGTAGAGCTATTCTCGCGCGCTCACCCAGATGACACAGGGCTCTGTAGGAGATTCCGTCAGGTCCTGGTGCAGAGGTACGTTTGCATGAAGCGAGTGCTGCTTTGAGCTCCTGAATGGTGAACGGGAACTCCATAGAGGAATCACGTGGTGGCGGACAACTGCTCGAAAGTGGTGAGCTGCTGATGGCTGTAGTTTGCCCTGATAATCCGGCACAGAACTCTTCAGCAACGTCCACATCTGGTCAATTTTGGTGAAGGGCTAAGGCCTTGAATGGTGACTTCTGAATGGGCGATGACCGCAAACCTCTAACCGTCCTCCATATCTGCGTTAAAGAAAGGCTTACGGGGGTTGAGTGACTCGCAGAAAGTAATCCAGCGTTGGAATTCTAGCTTGTCCAACCGACGTTTGATCTTCTTCTGCATACGTCTAGCGGTCCATAAATCTTCTATGTCCTTCGTGCGCCGGTACCTTCTTCCAGCTCGTCGTCGCAAGGCTCGAAGCCGCTCCAGCTTTATGTTGATGTCAATGATTCTTACAGGGCTTGGAATCGTACACACAGTCTCTTTTACAGTGCTCTTGATGGCCTCTTGTAAATCGGATACGTGTTCTTGGCATTGGTCTTCCATACGAGACTAAAATTTTTTTCAGTCCACTCTTTTAACCATGTCGCGCACTTTAGGAGGCGACAATCCTCTGATCTTGACGTATGTTGGAATGTGATCACTCTCATGCGTTTCTATATCCGTGAATCATTCAGTATGTTTCACTAGGCTTTGCGAAACAAAAGCCAAGTCGAGACATCTACTGTATGTGGAGCCACGTAAAAATGTAGCACTGCCATCATTCAGTAACTAAAGTTTGTTGTCGGAGGAAAAAGACACCAAGTTTCTGCCCTTCATATTGGTATTATGACTTCCCCATAATGTATGATGAACGTTAAAATCTCCAATGATAACACACGGGTCAGGAGTTAACGCTATGATCTCTCGTAGTCTTTTTGATCGAAACGGCTTCATGGTGATAGGTATGCGCTAACCACAGTGATATTGAGCTTCCTCCTTTTCACTCTTAAGCATACGTATTGGTTTCCGTCATGAGGTGGTACAAGTTGAAGGATGTAAGTGAGGTCTCGGCGAATGTACACCAGAACCTTGCTGCTTTCATTAACAGTAGACGACATAAAAGGTTCGTATCCCGAGACTCGTATTGCACTCGATAAGTTCGGCTCACAGATGACGATTACAGAAAACATATCGACGTACACAAATTGACGAAAGTTACCAATGCGCGAGCTTAGTCCCCTGGCATTTCCCTGCAGTATTGCTGCTTTACGAACCTCATTCCTGAAAGACAGTGGTGGGTTAGCCATGGTCTACACTAGGGCTGCTAGCACTGGACTAAGCGCGTGCAGTACTTGAAGGGCACTTTTGGCTGACGGTGTATTCATGCCGCTTAATAACACGCGAATGGTGTCCACTAATGATCTTAGCATCACCATCGCGCGATGATCTGGCTTCCCGGCCGTTGCAGCATCTTGTGCTTGTTCTTGAGGCGGCTTCTGTTGAGGCTCAACAAGTCGTGTGGGCGGCTTCTGTTGAGGCTCAACAGGTCGTCTAGGCTGAAGGCGTGGCCATTCCTTTGAAGAGGGAGATCTTCCAGCATCTTCTCCTTCAGCGCAGATGTTTGCCGAGCTAGGAGCCGCGCCTGTCGATTTCACTTGAGTTTCTGACTTTCTCTTCAGATTTTGCACTGTCCTTCGTGAGGACCTTCGACAATGACGGCGCCTCACCTTACTTTTTGCGCAGCTTCTCTGTGAGTCAAGTTGTCTCGCACCATTTGCCTCAGAATATAAATCTCTTCTTAATCTGAGGACAGTCCTTGCAGTAAGCACTGTGAGCTCCTTGGCAGTTGGGGCATTTCAAGGTAGTTGCATTACAGTCGTCTTCTGAGTGGTGTTCAGCGCATCGGGGGCACACTGCAGAATTTCTGCAAACGCCCTTCACGTGGCCAATCGTCTGGCACTTGACACACTGCATAGGCTTCGAAATAAATGGGTGAACCTGGTGACAGAAATGGCCAACCTTCACGTAAGAGGGAAGACAGTCACCCTTGCATGTTATTCGCACAGAACGAGAGTTGCCTTGGCGACCAGCATGCAAAATGACGCTGTTTTCACTCACTGGTTTTGTCAGTACAGGAAGATCTTCATTGGCGATTTCAGTGTCTATGTCATAGATAACTCCTGTTACGGTGTCACCATTTGCTGTTATGATGGAAAGGACTTTGATGTTTCCCAGCTCCGACACATGCTGTAGTGTGTTCAGTGCACTCGGGTTCCTCACGTCGATTGCCAAAATATTCTTCCTAGTGTTTATCCTGATGTCCCTAATATCGTTAGGCACAATGTTTTCAAGGTACAAGGACAGTGCTTACCTGTTGAGGAAGCGTAGATTGCCAGTAGCAGTCTGCGGCACAAACAGAATGGAGTGAGGCCATCGCTGAGGCGCTGTCCTCACAGTGGCTGTACTTGATGCCGATGATGCGTTCATGATTCTTTGTTTGGCCTTGCGGTAGAGCACAGCTTCGAAGCCGTCTTCCAAGGACTCGTAGTCTGATGTTGAGTACAGCTCGGTGTCGTCGCTCTCACTAGGTGGATTACCACGGTTTCTTGAAACAATGCCCGTGGATAAACTGGTACTGGGCGAGATCTCCGGGGATTGTACATCCATCACGGCGATGTAGGAGGCTGGAGACCCCACTGTTGCGCTGTGGAACGCAGAAAATACAGCACAGACCGCAAGATGTGTTCCACAAGAGAATCACTTCGTCTTCCTCCTACTTTTTTTCACATTCAAGAGAAACCTACTTTTTTAAGTTTCCGTTGGATGTGAATAGGCCCCATTTTGGCGTAGCACTCCGTGGTCGCTTGTCACGGAGTGCTGACGACGACGTTCTGGTGTGAGTTCGGACAGATCGTCATTTCCACGCTTTTTTTCGTCTACTGGCACACGCGAAGATGGCACTCATAACTTCACTGGCGCTGATCTTGGCGATGTCGATGTCGGTAGTTTGGGGATGTGCACCACCTTCTTAACTTTTTCTTTGACATTCTTGGGTTTCGCACCTTGCTGGCTGATGTCTAAGATTAATCGTACTTGTATTGATGTCGTGCGGTGAGTACCTCCTGTTGCCGGGTTGACGAATGCGGTGTTTCCGTCGTCCTCCATTCCTTATCTTCGGTAATTTCTTCGGCGGAAATGTCCACCCCTATCACTTGATCATTCACTTTTTAGTCACGTTAATGTGCACTAAGGAGTTAAGGATACTCAAGCTGTTCGAACAGCTTTTACTTCCCCTTCTTGTAACATGTTATTGCGCAGAGTCAGTTTAAATTTCAATTCAATTTTAGTCATGTATTACACTCTACCCTACTGCTATGCTTGTTTAGTTGCCATCCGAGTAAACCCTTGGTTTTCATCCCGGTCTTTCCCTTTCACTCCTGTTCTTTTGTGTGTGTGTATTGCTTGCATTTTGACTTCTGACTTAAGTTCATGAGAAGGTCACCGAGAAAGAAAGGTAAAATGATTACATGCTTTAACCTCATGTATTGCGTGCTTCTGGAACATCTCGGGATGACGGGATATGTCTAGAAAGACATTGCTGGCTTTATGGAGATTCGAAGGCTTCCACTTTCATTGGTGCTATGTCACTCAAATTATCAACAGATGTTGGCTTACGTGCTCGGTCGGGCAAAGTCTTTGCCTGTCCCACCAAATTTCGACTGGTCGATCCAATAGAGTTGAGAGCGAAACTAAGCTGGGCTGCGATGTCCACGACTTTCTTGAGCGAAGCTACCCATTTTTATAGTAGGCTTAGAGCAACCAAGTGCTCAGCTTTTACAACTTTCTTGTGGTCGCACAGCGTTAGTTGAAGAATGCGGGTTGTTAATAAATGTATTTTAAACATTGACAGAAGCCCTTGCATAAAAGTACAAAATATTGCTTCTACAGTACCCGCATGTTTAACATTATTAGAAAGCTGCACTTTTCGGACACATGCAGGCGTTTCCCTGCACGTCACCACGTTTTTCAGGACTTTGCGGAACGGACACGTCCGATTACGACTCGGTGAGAGTGTCAGAGTGTTTCAAATAAGTAGGAGCTACGGTGTGGGAGGTGTTGCGAATTTGCGCGTGTAATAAATTCCAAACTATTTCGAGCTTTTACAGCGAAAATGGAGCCGATTCTAATGAGCATGGTATATGAGTACCAAATATGAAAAAAAAAACATTGGCACATCCCACGTACTTTGCAATCCATGTTATGCGAAGCATGCGAGTGGAAGTGGACTGTGTTGTAATTTTTATTGAATAAAATGTTGCGAAATGACGCTAAAAATACCTACAAGTGTTCGACGAGCGAGCAGCCATAGGCATTCACAGATTTTTCTATTAGGATGAAGGAGTGGGCCAACTCATTCTCCTGCAACCGCACGCATGTGTTTGATCATTAAACTGTTTGGGCCGTCATAGCCGTATGCGCGCGCATCTGACCCCATGCACAAAGATTATTTCGGAGTAGCATACGTGCTGAAATATCGCACACTGTGTGGTCACAAGAGCGAAAAGGCAGAACATCATTGAATAAAGAATTCAAACGGCACACTCGACACTCGTAAAGAGGGTGAGGGGGTGGAGGAGTGCTTGACGTTCTGGAATGTCGGAAGCTCATTATCTCACCGCAGACCGAAATAGAATGAACAAGTACAATGGAATGTAGAAGGGCAAACTCAAGGAATGTTAGCGCAGGACTGGAACTTCTACCTCTGCCTCGTTCCACCGCCGCGTGCTGTGGCTAATGCTCCTCGCTCGTTAGAGAGCCCAACCCTACGCCACCCCGACCCTCACAGGAACAAGCGACTCGCCTTTCCCCACCCGGCCTTAATTAGGAATGCTCCTGCTCGCTGCCGAGAGTGTGCCTGCTGTTTGGCAACAAATCTGATATGCACGTCAGCGTAAGCCCACGCTTACCTTTCAAGCAGTGTCGACGACTGAGTTTCGAGATCCTATATACAGTAATCTCTGGCTCCACTTTGCAATGTGCCTACAGCTTGGCTACTGTTAGTGGCACTGCTCTCGGTCTTAAGTTTGGTAGCGAGAGATAAAAAATAGCGATAACAAATAGCGATGATAGCGAGAGATAAAAAAAGCCCTGGCCCTGACAAGATTCCAAACCAATTCCTAAGAAGGTATGCCGAATGGATAGCAAAGTATTTATATGTCATCTTCAACAAATCCCTCCTGACAGATACTGTCCCAAAAGAATGGAAGAAGGCAAAAATAATCCCGATACCTAAATGCGATAACACAAATCTTGAATCAAACTACAGACCAATATCTTTAACATGCACAGTATGCAAAATTTTGGAACACATACTTCTTAAACTATTGACCACTTACCTCGAGAAAAAGCGCTTTTGTCACCTTCCCAACATGGCTTTCGTGGAGGGCTATCGACAGTAACTCAGCTAGCTGAACAGATACACGACTTGTCTTCGAGCATTGATAACCAAAAACAAGTAGACCTCATCCTACTAGAATTTTCAAAAGCTTTCGATCGTGTCTCACACACAAAAAAAAATTGGTTTCGGGACGTTAAACCCCACATATCAATCAATCTCACACAAAAAAATTAATTAAGAAACTTTAGTCAGCTATAGGAAATTGCTCGATTGTTCGCTGGATTAAAAATTACCTATCTGATAGGACACAGTACGTCGAGATAAATAATGAAACTTCCTCTATAGCCGCAGTAACTTCTGGAGTACCTCAAGGCAGCGTCCTAGCACCTTTGTTGTTTCTTATATTTATTAAGGACTTACCGCTGAATATTCCTGTTACCGTAAAGCTTTTCGCCGACGATTGCATACTGTACAATGAAATTAACTCCCACGAAGATCATATAGCGCTAAACAATGCCCTAGAAACCGTGTCAAAATGGTGCGATGATTGGCAAATGACAATTAACGCCAAAAAATACGCTCTTCTGACAATAACTAGAAAAAAAACAGGTCTACTTTCCCCTACATCATTAATAACATTCCCCTGCTACGAGTTTACGAACATAAATACCTCGGCCTAACAATAACCCAGGATCTCAGGTGGGACTCCCACATATCCATAGTAACCTCAGCTGCGTTACGGCGCTTGATGTTCCTTAGACGACGCCTTCGATTAGCTCCTGCAGAAACAAAACTAATTGCGTACAAAACGTTCGTCAGACCTGTGTTAGAATACGCCAATATTGTCTGGCTCCCATTTTCTGTCACCAAAATTAACAAGTTAGAAGGAATTCAGAGGAAAGCAATTAGGTTTATACACAATAAGTATCGATTTTCTGACTCACCCACTGAACTTATTAAAAAAGCTGGAATCCTAACTCTTCAAAACCGAGCCAAATTAGCACGACTACGGTTCATGTACCAACTGATACATGGAGAAATAAAGATTAATACATCCAAATACATTTCTATTGCACAAACAAGTCTGACATGTCACACACATTCTGAAATGCTTGACGAGTGCTCATTTCACACAGATTCATTTAAATATTCATTCTTCCCATTGGCAATAAGGGAATGGAACCAGCTGAGACCTTCTATACTTCACTGTACTTCACTGGATAATTTTACCACGGCAGTAAAAGAGCATTTACAAGGCGACAACGAATAACCCGTCTACATTGCAGACTCTCTGAATTACTCGTGTTCTGTACGAATTTTGTGTTTTTATTAAATCAATAAAGAAGGTAGTTGTTGTCAGGTTGTCATAGGTACGAGTATGAACATTGATTGTTGTTTTATTCTATATACTGCGGGACTTGTTTGTCATGCTCGTCACACTAAGTACGATGCAAATTATGTTACGCCTTTACTGTTCATTCCTTTTTCAAACAATTACCCTGTGCTAAAAAGTGCCTAGCCCTCAACATGTATTCCCCTCGTGTATGCATGTGTTAGAACTTGAAAGCCCAAATGATTTGTTTTTTTCCTTTCTTTTTATTGTTCACATTCTATGAAATGCCCTTCCTGCTAAAATCCCGAACGGGATTAGTAATATCTGTAAATAAATAACAAGCGATGTATTTCAGATCAGGCTGAGTATTGGATCAAATGTGATGCAGTCTCGGAAAGGTATTACGCATTCGAGAAGCGTTTAAGGTAGAGTAGGCAAATATGCTTGAGTCCCTTGTACTTATATTTAAGAACAAGTTAAAGGGCCCTAAATAATCGAAATTTCCGCAGCCTCCCTCAGCGGCGTCTTTAATAATCATTTTCTGGTATTGGGACTTCAAACCCCGTCAATTTTTACTAAGAATTCAAGGTAACCGGTAAAGTTGAGTACAGTATATTTTTACGGGGAATAGTTATTCGTGGAGAGCGGGTCTAGCTAACGCTGCGCAGAAAACACAGTATTGCAGGACAACAGGGCAGCACGAAAGTTCAACCCACAACAAAAATTGCCGTCTTCCTTTTTTTGAATGTAGTTTCAGCACTTGTGCCAGAGCTACAGTTTCATTCCTGTGTCATTACCCTGGCCGTATCACAATGAGGGAATAACCAGAGTAGATTCTAAAACGAGAAATTTGGGCTACTTGAGTTCTGGGTGTAGCGGCCGATGAGCATGTTGAAGCGTAAATCTCATAAGCGGCAGGTGTGACCTCACGAAGCTCACGCTGGGGCCTTACGTAGCGCGATAATAATTTCTCGCACAGTACAAAACGTCGGAATGGGAGCCACGCGAGAACAAGAGAGCCCGCAGGAAAAGTTGGCCCCGTATCTGCATGTTTTAGTGCAAATGTCGTCGAAACACGATAGTCTTGCGTCTGGAGAAAGTGAACGAAACGTTTATTTGATGTTCTGCGCAAGAAAAACGGTGAATGGTGTACTGGAGGCGCTGGAGAATGGAGATTGGTTAGTCAGACTAAAGCAGGGTGTCGAAGTGTAGCAAACTATGACGGCTGAAAAGTAGATAAAACGTAGAGCAGGCAGCTTTCTGTAGGTGGTGACAACCGGTAGAGCTATGTCCCAATCAGTGTGGTCGCTAGATACGCACAGAAAAAAATTGGCAGATCCCACTTACAGTGAATCGATGATATGCGAAGTACAAATGAGAAATGTTGATATGTCACTTTACATTCAGCACACCGTTACGAGGTGGATGTAAATAATGCCGTATATGACTTCCGTGTCCTGATCATCATGTTTGGATGTGTTGTTTACCTTCGTCATCTATTCACGTCACGTGATACAAATTTCGTATATGGGGAGCAAGCGAAACGGCCGCGAGCACGTTATGAGCATGGTATGTTGTCATGCTCTTAAATAACACGCGTGTCAGGATTATCATGCTTGCACCAGTCATATATTTCCTCATCTATTGACGTGACCTAACACCAAATTTGGTATGTGTGTAGCTTGCTGCGTCCGGATTATGAGGAGCTTGCTTAATCAGTACATAAAGAACTAGAGACCCACGCTCACATAAAACAGCGCAAACTGAATGACAAATGAAACACACAACCACATGAATGATTTTTAATCAAAAGAAAGAAAACATGAAGCCATGAAGCTTCGAACATTTCGTTGAAGGTCAGAACTGCAAGATTATAAAGAGGGAAGCTGAGCTCTATGAGGCCGGATACAGGACCTACGCAAGCGTGTACACCCTATAACGTGTGCCACCGGAGTGTGTTCCGCTAAGGCGCAGTGAGAGTGCACATGCGGCTAAACTATCCACGCACGCTTGATTCACCCTCGGAAGTTCACGGTAGAAGAATCAGGTTGCAAGTGCTCTTGATGCACGGCATCCCAGAAAAACGAACAGGCAAATCAGAATCATTCAGAGAAAATGGAGCATTTAGGATAATATCGGTATACTGCAAATGACATAGTTGCAGCCCTACATCAAAGCGACGCTGGAATTACCCCTCCTGTATTGCATTATAGAAAAAACTTTCTCGAAAGCATGCACAATCGTGACACCACCTCCAAATATATCAGGCAAGGCTCAGGAGGTTTATTACTACAAAGAGTAATTCCAGAAAAAAACAACTAAAAGCTCTCTGTGCTCATGAACTGGCGGTGCCGGCTTTCGTGAAGATCTTATTTCGGGATGAAATGGTTCATATTGCATTTCGGGGTAGTCATGAACACCGCGCTTTGTGACGACTTGAACAAGTCAATTTGATGTTCCTATTTCGCTGTTATCTATCTATCTATCTATCTATCTATCTATCTATCTATCTATCTATCTATCTATCTATCTATCTATCTATCTATCTATCTATCTATCTATCTGTTCCTCGATCCATCTTTCTGTCTGTCTGTCTGTCTGTCTGTCTGTCTGTCTGTCTGTCTGTCTGTCTGTCTGTCTGTCTGTCTGTCTGTCTGTCTGTCTGTCTGTCTGTCTGTCTGTCCGTCCGTCCGTCCGTCCTTCAGCCAGCCAGCCAGCCAGCCAGCCAGCCAGGAATCTGAAAGAGAGGGACATCACATAAAACGTGAACGTGCAGCAGACAAACAGGCGCTCAAGATCGAGATCCGCAAACGAGAACTCGAGTAAGCCTTCAGTATGAACCCCGAAGTCATTTACAACAAGTGCCCGGAGTTTAATGGATGCCCTCGGTCCTCACTTATACATCATTCCTGGAAGGCGTTCTCCTTCCATCATTGCTCATTTCCCGCCACTCAGAGGAGCTCAATCGAGGCTTTCAAGCGTCAGGAGTCCGGGCCTCTCACGAAAGCTAAAATATGGGAGCACAATGCGAGGGGCCTGCTTTAGCATTGATATTTGATAGAACATTGAATGCCAAAAGATGTAATAACAATAAATGATCTACAAGCAAGTGAAAAAGAGAAAGGAAGCATACGAGGCAGTAGACTGCAGTCACGGTTTTAAGACCTTATAAGACATGACGAAGTCTTGATAAGAGCTCCTGAACTTTAGTTTGTTGAAAAAAACTTGCTGTCTTGGAGGCAAGGAAATTTTTACAGGAAGAGGAGAATATTTCTTGCAGTGATGCTTACACGAAAGCAATCGTTATATTTAAAATACCGAGTACTTATACGCAGCATATTCTGAAAGCTATTGTCCACTAGTTACTAAATAAACTGAAAAATGTTGAACATAAACATATTCAGATTCCTTACATCATTGTTGAGATTAAAGTGGTCTGACTTGGTATACCTTTTTCTTGACTCGTTGAAGAAAACCAATCGGGCGCTTATAACCTTTCCACACTTGCTGTTGTAGGCCTAGTGATAACAGGTGAAAAACAAGAAAGAAGACGTTAGCAACGACACAAAACAGCGTGTCGGCGAACCAACTATAAATCAAAATCAATCCCATCTGTCAGAAAAAAAAGAAAGAATTAAGGTTCGGCGCTCGAGGAATGACTCTGCTATATGCGGCTCTAGCCAATCGCCAGCACTTCTCAGAGAAGAGAAATATATCTTGTCCCAGCGTGTACATGTAGCCTGCCCTCCGTTGGCTCTTTGATAACGCAAGAGGGGCTTAAAACTTTTTTTTAAACATGAAGACAATTTCCCCTACATTTGACTCCGTTCAGTAGCCCTTCTTAATGTAACTAAACAATTAAAACTCATGTTGAAGGACGCAGGTACCCTATTCCTAGTCAAAGAAGTTAAAAGTCATTTTTTGTTTTTATTGGTATATTATAGCACTTTACACCCCACTTTTCCTATCCCCTAGAATATTTCGTGCTATCAACTACATGTGTGCGCTATATAGGTGCTGAAGCAGGGATGCAGAAAAAACACGAAATAAAAACACCAAAACTGACCACTATTGTTTGCTTCTTTCTTCCCTATTCTTTTTGACGCTCTCGGTGAGTCGCCACTCACAATCGCGAGATCTCGCTTCTTGAACAAGAAAAAAAAGAAAGATTCAATGGAAATGGAATTTGCTGCTGCAGTTCTCAGAAGGGTAGACTGGCACTTGAGAAAGAAAACAAGGAAATGCAGCTGTTGTATGTGCAGTCTGGACTCTGCTTATAGCGTGTGAGTGACACTATTCAAAAAGTACGAACAGCGCTCAAGATATACGGCAGCCATCATCGGCAGGGACCGTAATTCTCAAAAAAGAAGAGTGAGTGCCTTCTTTTCAAAAGCTCGCTCTTTAAGTACGTGCCTCAGACGACGTGTCGCTTAAACCGAAGAAATCACCTAAAAAATCGTGAAGCCTGCACATAAATTCGCAGCGTTAAAACAACGAAACTCGAGTATTGCGACGCTAATCGGGTTGCTTCTAGGTTTTTTACGAGGCTTTAGCATGTTCTTTTCATGTTGATTATATGGTGAAGGTAAGTCATCATTGCCACCCACGTGTACACGCTAACGTGTGCGTTCGTCGCAGTTTTTTTTAGTCCTTCAGTGGCTGTCACACAAAGCAGCCTTCGAAACCAACATACCCTTATGAATGATAGGCAAAATTAGATTGCTGGTGAACCGTCATACCTGCGATCAATGCTAGCAGACAAAAAAGCCTCGGACTATTTCTCTCGGACGCGAGAAGTAATGAAAAGTTTACAACTAGATTGAGTGTGGTAAAATGCGACAAATGGTTTAAAATCTTGAATATTTACTTTTAGTTCACTCCTTACAATAAACAACAAAGCATAGAGTTTGCTTCGAGTAAAAAGGTCTGTGCTATCTACATGTTGCTATGGTTCGAAACGTTCTTGTAAAAATAAATAAATCATGCTCCAGATGTCGCATTTCTCTCCAACCTGCAGGGCAAAACAAGACGCTGCGTGGGGCAAGACGATACAGTGCAAAAAGATTCATTCCTTCAGTTTTTGCAGCAGCAATCGATGATATTCCCTCTGTGGGCTCTTACGCATTCTTAATAAATCTGGTTCTGGACTTCCCGCATTGAGTCTAGACAGAATCCGGGGCCGTGTGTCTCCAGAACTTCTTGCAGATCAAACACCTGCCAGTGTGTCTTTGTTCTCATGTGGTCTTTTATGGAACGCTTGCATCTCATTGGATTATTCAACAACTGGAGGCTATATATGTTTGGACGTATCTTATTCAGCTTTTTTTGCCAATTTTATGCAGAACTAATCAGGCGTGTCATTGCTTTTAACTCAGTTCATAGGGCTTTACGAGGGAATGATTTTAAATACTGTGCTAGATTCATATTTTTAGCGCTTGTATTTCTTTTCCAACGATGTTATTGTAGAAACGTCGTTAGAACTCAATCCAAATACGTGTTCGCGAACGACTTGACTTCGAGGTTCCGCCGTTTTTTTATACGTCTCTCAAGAGCATCCTTGGGAACCCGGAAAAACCTCAATGCAGCGCGAATAGAATGAGTTATGTTCTAAACGGTAATCAGCGTTTTTTTTTTTTGCTGTCGTTTTCCTCCAAGAAAGCTCTATATGACAATCTCTTGTAAGTACAAACCATCCTAAACAAAAATATAATGTGTAATGAGTGTAGGTTATTGGTTCAATCAATAACACACTCTCCAAGCACCGCGGCATGCTTTTTTGTCGCGTTTTGTCCCTCTCACATTCCTGAATTAAAAACAAAAGTTCCACTTTGTCCCCGGGCACGCAACGAAATAAACGTGTGGCGTTCTTTTGCCCGTAGTCTAAATGAACAAGTAAATATTTACTTTGGTGAACTGGTGCAGGAGTAACTTCAAGCACGGATCCGAAAATTCGGCCTAGCAGGATTTCGTCCTTTTTCACGGGTCACGAAAGCACTGACACCAGCAATGTAAGCTTTCCCGCGTGAACGCTGCGAGAAATTGTCGACATTTACAAATGAAAAGGTGTACAAGTATACCGGCACTTATCACTATAAAGAAAGAAACAAACAGAAACAGTTTTAGTATTACCTACAGAGGCCGGCCAAATAAAGGTGGCGTTTTGGCTCGTCTCTCATTTTACCCCACACTACCGTGGTATAACAAAAGGCAGGGAGGCTAATGTTTCAATGACCAACATACCTCCAGTAAAAAGAAGCTTTAGGATTTCTTCACCTTTTTTATCTTCCTTTGTCGACTAATTCCGAAGTACAAACACTGGCATCAATACATGGCACAACCTCAGCATGAACGCCGAACGAGAGAGACAGAGAGAGTGAGTAAAATGTCTTCATTGATGTTCCAATGGTGACGTAGCACGTGCAAGTATTTGCAGCGACAGACGAACGTGCAGGCGCTGTTTAGGGGCAGGACCTATCAAAGAAATTGTATCCTCGATAAGGCCTCTCTACTGCGTCTTCCGGCTACAAGAAGACGCCGTAACTGGCACGGTGATTTCTCATCGACAGTTGCTGCAGCATCGGGCGAACACTCCACCGGGTGTTTTGATTGCGCGCACAGCTCAACCACTACCGTTTTCATATTTCCATTTAAGGAATCATCCTGGAGCATTCCTACGCAACACCGACAACTATGCTTTGCGTCGAGTAGACGTGCGCGCGGCATTCCCAGAAAAGAAAAGCATCATATCCTAGCTCGGAAAGGCAGCGAAGCGAGCAGAGTTGAGATTGCCGAATTCTTTTGTACCACCACGTTGGCTTCCCACGGGAGTGCGCACCGCAGACTCTTGCATTCTTCTCCAAGGAATCGCTTTCATAGCGTCATTTTCCTGTCCTCTTTCATCTCTCCGTCCGCATCAATTTTTTGTCTTCGTACGTGACTCCGGCCAACCCCACAACATTCTCCATCATCTTTGCCATCTCGAGATTGCAGTTTTCGTCAATCTTCACTAACAGTGCTTCAATTCTCAGACCTTGTAAGAACTTGCGGATAGTGCTTGTTTTTAGGTGTGCAAGCTTCTAACGATTGCTGCTGTAAACTTAACTTAGAAATGCGTCAACAACGTGGTCAATAAATGCCGGCTTTGCCCAAGGTCATTGCGGAACCTAAAAGCGGCCGCTGTTCACGCTTGCGCGAAATTCAGAGAGAACTCACGTTATGACACATGATACAACAGCTTTCTCATGTATACCACCATAGTCCTGAGTACGGTTTAGCCTAGAGCGCTGAGCGTGCGTGTATGTCCATGTGACGTTTTGCATCAATATTATCGCTGCAAACAGCCACGAATCCCCTCCCCCCCCCACTTTAGCAATACCATTGTTCTCGTTATGTCTTATTCGTATCACTAATGAGAGCAAAGGTCTTGATAGCATTAAACAACACAAAGCCATTACCGACATGCCGAGAATGAAAAAAAAAATGCTGCCAATTTGTTTCCTTAGACAGCTCCGTTTTTTTAGCACACATAAATAAAAGTACAGCGAAAATGTGATGGGCTATTCTTTGTGAAAAGCACATAAACAATCTTCATTGCGTTGCTATACAAGTTTTCTGGGCGGTGATTCGATGATTGCACACTGGTATTTTCACCTTGGTGGCATCTGTCATCCATCTCGCCACCACTGCAAAGAGAGTGGAGTACGAATTGACACTTATCACAGGCCTTTTTCGGCAATTCTGCCGAAACAATAGGTACAGAATAATTGATTACTCATCCATCGGTGCAATCAAGAACTTTCTTCGTTATTGCTTGGCTTAATTTGCTTACTTTTCCAGTTAGACTGACGTGCACCTATGATAAGGTTCATTTCTTTCAGCTCAACTTTTGGAATCATATTGTATTAGGCATCTTTGGTATTTCAGTGACACGAGCAAGTAGTGATGCTCTTCTATCTTTTACAGCAATTCCCAGTTTTGTAATAGAGTTGTGCGTGGTGAATGTTCAGGCAACACACAACGCCAACTCAGGGTCGTTGCGTTCTTGTTTGGCAAGGCGATGTAGTTTGGCAATATTTTGATTCCACTAAAGGGCCTGTTTCGCTATTTGATTCATTCGTCATCTGTGCTGAACTCAAGACATCAATGTTATAGCTCACTTCTTGTAGCTCAGAATTTCATAGAAGGAACATTACATGCAGCTTTGCGTCAAGAGTGCACAGATTCTACGCAAGAATCGAAAAAAGTGCAACCCCATAAATGTATACTGCTGACACAAAGAGCGCGTATGAATACAATGCCGAAAACAGCAAAACTTACATGACTATACTTAGCGAGGAAAAAAAAGAACACGTCTGGTTATAAGTGGGTCGCAGCAGGCAGCAACGACGGCGACATGGGCGGAGCATGTCACGCTCGATAACGACACCTAAAGAATGTGTTCCGTGTCACCAAGTGGCGCCTTGATAAATGACCCCCAATATCTAAAGTGCTGTATAGCCGGCGGCACTCAGTTATTCTAGCTTTCTTTCTCGCTGCAAAACGCGCTTGTTAACCGACTCTGGCAAAATAAAAAAGAGAGTGGTTGAACTCTGGCTCTGTCTTTAAGACAAAGAGAGTCAGAAAACAAGGCCTAAGATTATTCCCAAATATTTTGTTTCTGACATAGCTGACACCACTGCAAAACACAGCTTATGTCGTAAATTGATTGATTGATTGATTGATATGTGTGGTGTAACGTCCCAAAACCACCATATGATTATGAGAGACGCCGTAGTGGAGGGCTCCAGAAATTTCGACCACCTGGGGTTCTTTAACGTGCACCCAAATCTGAGCACACGGGCCTACAACATTTCCGCCTCCATCGTAAATGCAGCCGCCGCAGCCGGGATATGAACCCGCGACCTGCGGGTCAGCAGCCGAGTACCTTAGCCACTCGACCACCACGGCGGGGCAATGCCGTAAATTGTGAGAACGGACAGGTTGGGTTCGTTCAAATATATTTGTTTGATTCGAAGACCACCAGTCAGCGTAGCAGCATAAAATTTCATCTTCCATCAGACCTTCTTGTCGTCAGCTGCAGTTCATCCATCATAGTGTCATAGGCTGCGACAAGGCTACACATCATATAATTAATGATGACAATAATTATTTCAAGTATATCAACTGAGCACAAGTTATGTGGTCTAATACGATAAATCCTCACCTTGCGAATGTTACACACGTCGCTTCTTCCAGCTTGATGTGGTGCTTATACAAATGCTATAGACTGAAATATTGCACAAGTTTTGATAACGGCACTTGACATATATAGCTTGTACGCCCGTACACATTTCAGGAAAGAAAAAGGCAGATCCCACGTACAGTGGCAATCGATCATATGCGAAGCACTGATGAGAAATGTTGATATGTCACTTTAAAATCAACACTACGTTACGAGGTGGAGGTAAACTATGTCGCACATCACTTTCGTGTCATGATTATCATGTTTGGATGTGTCGTTTACCTTTGTCTTCTATTCACGTCACGTGATACCAAATTTAGTATATGGGGAGCTAGCGAAACAACCATGAGCGGATCATGAAGGGCCTAATATGTACAATGTAGTGTCGTTGCGCGCGCAGGCTGGGCACAGCGACGCTAAATTAGCAAAACGCGAGCACCCTATATATACTGTGACGCCAGGCGTGACCAGCGTCCGTCGGCGTGGCCCAACAGTGACAGGCGCGCTATGCGACATGCTGCATTTCGCGCCGATGCGTTACCCAGACAACACTGCGTCTCCCTCTTTTCGTGAAGGAGGGACGCCGGACGCGCTGAAACGAGCATGCGTCAAAGCAACGCAGTGCGGCGCGCGCCTGCGAGTATATGGCAGGACGGGCGCCTGGCGTGACAATGCTGGCGTAACGCGACGAAAGGAACGCCGGTGAGCACGCGAATCCCGTCACGTCCAAAAGCATTGACGCCTTGACTGTGGCATGTAGTAATGTTCTCACATGACACGCATCTTATGATTATCATGTTTGCACCAGTCACCTACCTTCGTCATCCAATCACCTACCGTGAAACCAAATTTGGTATGTGACGCTAGCGAAACAGCCGCGAGCGCATCATGAGCGTGGCATGTAGTCATGTTGTTACATAACACGCATGTTATTATTTTAATGTTAGGGTCTGTCGCTTGTGTTCGCCATGCAATCATGCAATACCGTACCAGTTTTGCAATATGCCAAGTGAGCGAAACCACCGCAAGAGCTGCAGGACCATGAAATGTAAATTATGACATTGATGACATACATGTCATGATTTTCATGCTATGACTAGTCAAATATAACCTTCATACAGTCATGTTACGCCATACCAAGTTTGGCATTGATGCCCTTATCTAAACGGCCAGGAGAGCTAGAAGTCGTAAATAGATAGATAGATAGATAGATAGATAGATAGATAGATAGATAGATAGATAGATAGATAGATAGATAGATAGATAGATAGATAGACAGACAGACAGACAGATATATAGATAGATACGCTCAATGTCGCCGAAGTTCGCTAAGAAATGCGCCGCATTTATTAATCTTAACAAATGCTTGAAAGGGTTGAACAAAGGCTGCTGCATAAGTGATATCGGGAACTGGGTGACCTGGTATAAAGTTGTTCTTAGTCTCATTTCTAGGCATTTTAGTGATGTTAGTGCCGAAGTGGTTCATTGGACTAATCATCTAATGGGCGTTGGTAGAAAAAGGGAAATATTCTAGGTAATTATATCAATCACGAAATATTTTAATGAATTCTAACAATACCTTCAAAGAGGAACAAAGGAAGGGAGGGGCGGAGAAGAAAGTACATGGTGTTGCTTCTGATGCCCCCCTAGAAGCAGATATTCACCATCTAACCTTTTAAATAAATACTGCTGCCTGCCTTGTAACATAGTGATGGTGCGGCTGGGCATTGAGTCGGCCCTGAAACTCTTCTCGCTTGTCAAGTCTGACACCATCCGACCACGCATGATCCGATGGAGGCGGAAATGTTGTAGGCCCGTGTGCTCAGATTTGGGTGCACGTTAAAGAAACCCAGGTGGTCGAAATTTCCGGAGCCCTCCAATACGGCGTCTCTCTTAATCATATGGTGGCTTTGGGACATTAAACACCAGATATCAATCAATCAATCAATCAATTGATCAATCAATCAATAAATAGGCCACGACCGAATCTATGGGAAAGGAAACTGCCTTTTAAATGTGTATTTTAAAAATGGGCAATGGGCTGAATACACAATTTACTTAGCAGCAAAGAAAGCATTGCGAGTGATGTCATCTTTGAATATTATTGGTTGCTTAGTGCTGGGTTTCCCGAGTATTAGAAAAACTTTTGCAGGTAACAAACATTCTTGCACTTACGACACAAATGTCTGGCACTAATTAAGCAATCAATAAGCAAGCAAGACGCTTCAAGCTGAAAGCTGTCACTGTTTAGGCAAACTGGCAATGATCTGTCAATGCAGTACTGGATTCTTTCCGACCCTTCCGAGAGGCACTCTCATAAAACAAGGTACGGTCAGACACGGCAAAACGGAATATTCTGTAACATTGTCCGCTCTAAAATAAATGCTGCAGCAGCATTAAGTTCTACATTGTTATGAACCCTACGGCTGCCGGAGGAGGTATAACTGGTGTGTTCTTGGGAGCAAGAGCCGGCACATCAGCAAAAGGTGTGTATGGCTACTAGTTTGTTGCAAGCGGCAAGAACTCGATCAAATTTCAAATCAAGACTAGTCAGTGCATATCCCACACGTAATATCTAGGTGTGCTGAAACGCTAATAAGTAATAAGTAACATATTCCTGCTCCAAACTGCGCATCACAGATGGTTCCACGTATCTTTATTAAGAATTTTATGCGTTGGCGAAGCTTGGCCTTGGTTTCTCTTTCATGCATAAAACCACACTTCAGGTCGCAAACATAACCTGGGAAAAACCTATAATTCAACGCTTCCTGCCCTGAAATTTTGCCCAGTCATCATTAACACCTTCTTGAATTTTTTTTACATGGCAGTATCCAACTCTTTCTGCAGCCAATATATTTCAATCACACGGCCAACGACCGGGTCTCTGACCTGCACCTTTCTATATATGTTCAGACGATGGCTGTGCGTGAATCGAAATGCCGTTCCACAAGCTTATTCCTTTGCATTCGCTTTGATTTACTTACATTTCCAGAAAGACTCGCAGCGTTCGAATAGGGGGAGGACAAATTCAAGGGTAGAGCAAACACGACGATGTGTACCGAAAACATCCCGCCTCAGAGCACTGGGGGAATGCACGCGTAGGTTTTGGATACGGGACATCGTGACAGGCGCCAACATTAGGAAACGTCGTCTAGCAAGTGCGTGTTTACCGCAAGAACGACCCCTCTCTGTCATTTCAAAAAGAAAAAAAAAATCTATGCCGCAATGACAGATTGAACATCGAAGAAGCCCGAAAAATGAGATGAATGTTTGAAGGCAAAGGAATACTTTAATGGAGGATATGACGCCACGGTGTCGCCAGGAAAGAAAGAAAACGAAAAAAAGGCATCATTGAAGAAGTTGCGGAGAAAAAATGTCGTGTTGAATGTCAAAGCATGCTTCGGTGACTCCGCTGGCACATGTGAACAAGAAAGAAGAAGAAAAAAAAAACTGACACAAGGAATAACTCGAGTATGTGAGCAAGAAAGTTGAGCATCCATGTGAAAGACGCGTGGCTCTACGAAGCGTATTAGTTTTACAACACATCTGGAGAACACTTGGCGAAAACTGACGCATGTGTAAGTGTGGTAGCGTAAAATAAATAGCGCACAAATTCGCTTACTAGTCGTCATAAGAACCTCGCTTCTGCGTGAAAGCCAATGTTTGTTATTGCTGTTTCCTATTTATTCATCTTAAATGGGAATAGAACCATAAGACGGCCCAGATAGGAGTTCTAGATTTGTTATGGTGCCCCGGGCATTGCGACTCTATGTCTTCAATAAAGAGCACTTGAAAATGTTATGCCTTAAGAATGTGATATCTACGAGCATGATAGTAAAATCCCGGTATGCTACATATAACGGGACAGCATCACAATTTATGCAAAACTTATCCTGGCAAAACCACATGAACTTATCAGTTATGGAACATTACTGCTGCAATGCTGACGCAACAGCGTTAAACAGCTCTTTTCGCGACGGTTCTGGTGCCGGTCTCGGCGGCGATGTCTCTACTTGTGAGCAGAAAAGCAGCATTGGTCGTGAGCCAATCCCCACCATTTTCAGTGAGCAACTCGATGCCGGTGTTCTCTGCGTGATCGGTAATTTAAGCAGGAATACGTCCATCTAACCTTTGTGTCATGCGTCAGTTATGTCAACAGGCGCGCCATGCCCTCACCCTCCCAAGTACTGACCGAGTCCAATGCTGCTTAGCTTCGGTAATCAGACGAGAACTGGCGCATTCAGTATGGTATGGTCAATGGTGCACGCAATTTCCTCAATACCAGGAAACAACGTATGCTTTGCATTGCAGCGCTTCGAGAGTCTTATTTACCGTCTTCTTGATGAAGAAACTAAGGCGGTTTTGGTGATGGAGAAGTGAGTAAATGAATCATACACCATATGGGGCATGCTCGTTGAAACGGTTTACGCTCCAGCACTCCTCGCGGAATGTCTGACGGCATGGTTATCGAGGGACGCATGATTGGGGCGTCCGCACCTCACTGATTTCGGGAGCTGTAAGAATGCCGTTTATGATATAGTAATATAAAGAAGCAGATGAACTAAATATATATTGAAGTAGTCAGTGCCGGATGTTAAGAGTGACACGGTGTTGAAAAAATTCTGGTATGTGCACGAACACATATAAACAGTGATAGCCGTAATTTTAATGCCTGTATATTGGAGAATTTTATCGAAAATATCTACTGTTGGTCCACACCAGTTGTTGTAGCTACAATATTCATGGTTTATAATAAATTTTCCACATTTAGAAGTGTACTTTATCAGTCATTTCAATCATGTAATACTAAACATATGGTAGCGCAGGAAAACGAATACTAATGTTCACAAAAGGCAAGTTTTAAACAAAGGAAAAGGTTCAGACACGATTATCAGAAAAGAAAATAGCCTTATGCAGCAATGCGAATTTTTATCCGTGTCTTTATATAATACGATAGAAGAAAAATAATGCTCAGTGAACGCTTTATGCAGCGCTGGTTATATAACTCATGACGATAGCGCCCAGAAATAACCCCCCGAAGCAGAGCACTACAAAAAAAGCGTCGCTTCTGCAATTTTCGTGGTTTAATTTTCATTTCGAGCACCCTTGTTTGCCGCACGTTTATGAATGCAAGCAGAACGACATTGATGCTTGACGCTATCGCGAAGGTGGTAATGCTTCTAAATTAGGCCGCACAGACGAATGAAGCAGGGGATGGGCATCGGCCAATCGAAAACACACAGATGGGGTACGTGGCGTCCCAACGTTTACGAGAGAAAAGAGAGCAGCGGCGCGATATAACGCAAGATTTATAAGACAGTAACACAACGCACCTTTGAGGTTAGCAATGAACGCCAATAATCTCGCTTGCATAAGCCGCCTTCATGGTGTATATCATACACCCTGATGCGCTCCGCAAACAAAGCATACCGATAAGGACCGAAATCGTGCGAGAACAGGCGGTACCAGGAGAAGCCAGAAGGGGCTCAGACGTAAATGTGTAAAGCTGCTTTGGCTGAGGTGTTTTCGAGATAAAGCAGGCCATGGTTCACACCGCCAACGTCTACCCCCACCTCGATCGTCTGGTCCTCTTCGCGGCTATATCCTGTCGAACACGCCTTGTCCCGATGTTGACGCGAGTCTGGATTCCCTGACAAATAGCTTCGACGCGCTTAGTCCTGGCCATGAGCTCTCAAGGGAATACCCTATTCGCTATCCGATAAGGCAATTCTGATGAATGGGTAGCACGCCGTTTTCGACTCTCTTGGTATTGTGCCCTCTATAAGGCTGTAGAGCATGATAGGTGCTGGTAGAGACAAGTTAGTTGATATTACCTTTTTTTGCCACTCGGTTGAAGACACTACAAATTTCTTCCTGTTTGTTATATAAATATGGACGCTCTTATTTTTACACGAAGAACAAAGCAGTGTATCGCTAGACCTGCTATTTGAGATGTAAACCAGATATATGCAAAAGAAGAATAGCAAGATTACAATCTTAAAGTGCTAAAAGTGACACACAATTAAATGCTTTAAGAGAACATCAGTTGTACTTTTCGTGTGGTGAACTTAAAAAAACTCAGTTATACGCTTTCAACGCAAAGCTCTTCCATTGGTGAACAGTGATTAAAAAAATGCTCAATGAAGGTTTTGGAATTCGCAATTAACTTGTCCACCAAAAGAAGGACCACTTTAAGGCAAAACTAAATAACGCAAAACATACTAAAAATGACGTGTCGCCGTGTGTAGCCGTGACAGCTTCAGCTTTTTTCCTCGCACCAGCGTGCGTGCTTCACGCTCTATGAATTGAATGGTTTCATTGCGCGGTTTGTTAAGGTTCCAAAATAACAGGTGCCGGTGTGCGTCGAGCTGTCAGTCGCAAATCATTTAAAATGGTATTAGCTCAGCCAGGGTTATCATCGAGCCCGGCATTCACCTAGAATGCGCTCGTAAACCTGGTCGAATGAGCGAGATGGCTGATCCTCGTGGCTTTACGCAGAAGCCCACGTGGTCAGTCGCAAACATTCATTTCTGCATGGCGTCTTGGACGTTAGGTGAAGACGCTGAGATGGTCCTGATAGAACAAGGGCCCATTTCTAGCGAACGCAACCACAGGCATTGCCGGTGCTCAAGACAGTGGTCGTCATGAAAGATTTCTGATATCAACAAACCTCCGGACGGGCCATTCTCCAGACAGGACACGTATATACCTCGTCACTGGGGGTTCTTGGAGTCATGTCACCGAATTGTGGGAGGTCTACGTCATGGTTTTGTGGAGCTTTTGTAAACTCTGTTTAGCACCTCTTCTAAACTCAGCATGGGATGATACCTTAGCGTGGTCTCCTCACTAGAAATGTCGGCTACAAGATAATCGGCATAATCGACGGCGTAAGCGAGCTGTGCAAACGGTTCAAGGCGTCTACGCAAGGGCAACGGAAGTGTCGGTACAACTGTTTTATTTCATGTGGTACCACGTGCTGAGCCTTGTCGCTCGCAATGCCTTGCAATGGCCCATGACTAGATGAAAGATGATAAAGCCGGACAAACTGATGGTGCGTTCTTTTTACCCCCTTCTTGCAATCAGATCAGTTATGCAATCCTGCGCTCATGAAGGCTCTCGCTATAACCAGTGACTAGCTGGAGCAAAAAAGAAAAATCGCTTCTCGGTGTCCAGGAAGCGGTACACCTCGCTCAAGCATAGCGCATGAAAGATAAACAAGCCCACTTGCGAGGCATAAGTTTGATTAAATACGGCGCATAGGTGATGAATGTATGTTTAAAGTTTGCAACATGAAAATATGCCTTCGTTCGTAAAGCTTAAAACATTCCTTCTTTTTAAGCATGACCAAGTAGAAGCATACGTTTTCAAATCCAGCTTTAGGTTAGAGTATAGTGAAGCGCTGATGGGTGCAGTTTAAGAACATTACAGTTTTACATTTTCATAACTGTTCGTGAAAGACATCTTCACTTGGAAATAATACTTTGGGTGTCGTTAAAAAGAACAGTTTGGCCTAAACAAGTGCTTGAAGTGAGACCTTTTGGTGAAATGGTACGCCTTATAACAATATAATTACCTCTATTTGGCCTAAAATTGCTAAATATTGAAAGTATAACAGGTTTATTATTACGCCTTGTAAAATATTTTAGCGTTGCGGAGTGGCAGTGGATTCATTCACTCAAATAATTCTTAACCCTATAACGCTCATAGACATACGCGTACGTCATCAAACAAGACCCTCAATATGATAAAAGACGTACACGCATGTCCCTTGTCAGTTGTATATTAAAAAAACTTTCCTTTTTCACGAAATTTTCTTCCTCTGTTTGTACTACCTAATTACGTAAATACATGAACATGTTTTCTTGTGCCGACGGATCTGCATCCTTATACTTTAGTAAAGTTGTGTGCCGGCTTAGTTTAGTTTCGAACTCCGGTCGCTACCCATTTTTTTTGGTTACCGCAAAGCTTACGTGTTTCTGGTTGAGAATCTTTCTAAAGGTGACCGAGTTGTTGTCTTTTCGTTTGTTGCTTTCCGGTACGAGATTACACCTGGCTCCGTGCAGGTGTCCCCTGACACAAACGATGCCGCTTTGGTTGTTTCCTGATTCGGGGGTTCACATAAAGTGATCGCGTCTTGCTTAAGATAAAGCGAACAGTTATTGCATGTCTGGAACTTGTTACAAGTTTGCAGCACACAAGTGGCGCAGGCCCTCGTATGCTGTTGTCGTCGTATGCCGACGCAGGCTTGAAACCACATATTTGGCATATCCAGCTTTTTCATAGTGAGCTTGAGCTCGTTCCAAAGTGAAGTCTTCTTTTTCGAGTTCTTCGAGCACCTTCATGATGATATAAGCGCAGGCAAAACCAACGTATATTATCGCCACCTCTCAGATATTTTACGCACACATGTGCCTTAGGAAAGTCGTCAACATTTAGTGTGGAGCATTTTATGGCCACACAAGTTAAGGCAAAGTCACGTATAGGATTTTTAAAAACTTTAGCTAGGCTGTTCCACATAGACTATGCGACATCATGCGCGGACGTATTGTGGTGGTGTATAGTGCAAACAAATGATAGAAGCAACTTGCGACATCAAAACAGCGTATACAGTCCCCCTACCCACATAGGCTGTATACACAAACGCATTAGACTTTATACGCAAACGTATACAGCCCCACTTCCCAGAATCTTCAAAACACCTTCATTGTTATTCCCTATTATGTATATACGCATGTCAATATAAATATTTGCTGCTGCGTTGCTTGTTGATAGTGGAGTAGGTTACACCTCGCCATTGTTGCGACAAATACACAAAAACATGTGGCCACGGCTTGTCATTCACTGGCAACAGGGCTGGGTTATATTGTTACGGAAACGAAGAGAGGTCGTATCAACGAGGCTGTGGATTAGATGTGTTTGAAACCAGCGGTAATGGCGTGACAAGTTAACCAGCGATTGAGCGGAGACAACCCGTAGTCTTCCTCGTCAGGCACACACGCGCGTCGCCCCCTAAAGTATCAATATACGTGCATGTAGCAATATTATTCTCTACAAGGCAATTCACGCATCTATTTGTCAAAGTGGCTCCGTACTATTGTCACGACGCAGGCACAGCAGGAGTTCGATTTAGAAGAGCTCGCTTTAATTAAAAATGAAAGGCGCTCGTAAAGAGGACCGGGCAAGAGCTTCGTCTTCTTCTCTGGCTGTGCGAGCTCTCCTCTGCAGGTTGAATGCGGAATTTGCCTCCCTTCAGGAAGAGCATCGACCCGATGCTCGGCTACAGAATACGCGGTTAATGTAGTTGACGTATTACGCAACTGGCTCACTGCAATATGGCTTCATCCGCACAACGTGTACGATTTCAGATTTTTGAGCTCGCGAGGAACTGTTAGGGATGACATCATAATTCACGTCACTTAGGCACCGTATAACATTGTAGGGACCAAAGTACTTATTCAGTAACTTTTCACAAAGGCCGCGTCGGCGAATAGGGCTCCAGGCCCACACTTTCTCGTCTGGTTGATAAGTGACGTATCGGTGTTGCAGGTTATAACGTTGTGCGTCGTAACTCTGCTGTCGGGCGATTCGCACGCGTGCTAGCTGCCGTGCCTCTTCAGCTCGTTGGGTAAAGGCTTGAACATCCGTGTCTGCATCCTCGCAGTCGTGCAGCAGCATGACATCTAGCATTGTCGTCACTTCACGGCCATAAAGAAGACTAAATGGCGTGCTCCGTGTAGTTTCCTGCTGCGCCCTATTATAGGCAAACGTCACGTATGGTAGAACGTCGTCCCAATTTTTATGATCCACGTCTATGTACATACTAAGCACATCAGCAATTGTCTTGTTGAGGCGTTCTGTTAAGCCGTTGGTTTGTGGGTGGTAGGAGGTAGTTTTTCGATGCGCTGTTCCACTCAACTCAAGCACTGACTTGAGGAGCATGGCCGTGAAAGCGGTACTTCTGTCTGTTATTGTAATTCTAGGAGCACGATGCCTCAGAACGATATCTTCAATAAAAATCGTGCCGCTTCTACTGCGGTTCCACTTGATAAAGCCTTTGTTTCTGCGTAGCGAGTAACATAGTCCGTAGCGACAATTACCCACTTATTTCCAGTTTGCGAAGTCGGAAATGGTCAAAGGAGATCCATTTCGATTTGTGCAAAAGGCGTGGTGGGCACTTGAACTGGTTGCAACAATCCGGCTGGTTTTAAAGGTGGCGATTTGGCGATTTTCGTCGTTGACAATCGAGGCACGTGTGGGTGTAATGCTTTACAGTGCCTGGAAGCTTCGGCCAGTAGTAATTTTGTTGGATTCTGGCCAATGTGCGCGTGTATCCGAGGTGGCCGGATGTTGGCTCATCGTGGCAAGCGCTCAGGATCTCATCGCGAATGGATGTCGGGATGACAAGTAAGTGGGCATTTCCGCTGGGGGCAAAGTTCTTGTATAGGGACACAACTGCGCAAGCAGAATGATGGCAGGCTCCTTGCAAATATCGCAGTAAAAAGAAATTTTAGGTTTTCTTTGCATTTTTTATGTTCCTTTGCTGACTACTTCCTAAGTAGAAACACTGGCATCAACACATGGCACAACTTCATCATGAACGCCGAACGAGAGAGACAGAGAGAGTGAGTAAAACATCTTCATTGATGTTTCAATAGTGATGTAGCACGTGGAAGGATTTGCAATGACAGAGGAACGTGCAGCCACTGTTCAGGGGCAGGACTGATCGAAGAAATAGTATCCTCGATAAGGCCTCTCTACTGCGTCTTCCGGCTACAAGAAGACGCCGTAACTGACGCGGTGATTTCTCATCGACAGTTGCTGCAGCATCGGGCGAACACTCCACCGGGTGTTCTGATTGCGCGCACAGCTCAACCGCTATCGTTCCATTTAAATAATCATCGTTCATAATCATAGTGAATAATCATAGTTCCATTTAAATAATCATCCTGGAGCATTCCTGCGCAACAGCGACAACTATGCTTTGCATCGAATAGACGTGCGCACGGCATTCCCAGAAAAGAAGAGCATCATATCGTAGCTCGGGAAGGCAGCCATTCGAGCAGAGATGGGATTACCACATTCTTTTGTACCACCACGTTGGCTTCCCACGGGTGTGCGCACCGCCGACTCCTGCATTCTTCTCCAAAAAATCGCTTTCACAGCGTCATTTTCTTTCCTCTTTCATCTCTCCGTCCACATCAATTCTTGTGTTCATACGTGACTCCGACCAACCCGAAAACAATCTAGATCATCTTCGCCATCTCAAGATTGCAGTTTTTGTCAGTCTTCGCTAAAGGTGCTCCAAATCTAACACGTATGAACTTGCGGATACTGCTAGTTTTTAGGCGTGCGAGCTTATAAGGATTGCTGCCGTTAACTTGATTTGGAAATGTGTTAAAACGTGGTCAATAAACGCCCGCTTTGCCCAAGGTCATTGCGGAACCTAAAAGCGGTCGCTAATCGCGCTTGCGCGAAATTTAAAGAGAACTCACGTTATGACGCATGATACGACAGCTTTCTCGTGCACACTGCCATAGTCCTGGCTCCAGTTATCCTAGAGCGTTTAGCGTGCGTGCGTGTCCATGTGACGTTTTGCATAAACGATATTGTTGCAGCCAGCCACGAAGACCCCCCCCCCCGCCTTCCGCGAAGTCATCGTTCTCGTTATATTTTATTCATATCAATAATCACCACTTAAGTCTTGGTAGCATTGTAAAGCTCAAAGGCATGACCAACTCGTCGAGAATGCTAAAGAAATACTGCCAATGCGTTCGCTTATGCAGCCCCGTCGTTTTTACCACACAGAAAAAAGTTCAGCCGAATTGTGATGGAGTATTCTTTGTGAAAAGCTCATAAACATTCTTCATCAAGTTGCTATACAAGTTTCCTAGGCAGCGATTTGATGACAGCGCACTGGTATTTTCACCTTGGTGGCATCAGTTATCCATCTCACCGTCATCGCATAGAGAGTGGAGTATGAATAAAAACTCATCACACGCATTTATTGGCAGTTCTGCCGAAATAATAGGTACAGAGTACTTGCTTACTCATCCATCGGTGCGATCAGGAACTTTATTTGTTATTGTTTTGCTTTGCCTATTTTTTCAGTGAGACTGAGGTGCGCCTATTATAAGGATCAATTTTTTCAGTTTAACTTTTGTAATCATATCGTATGCGTTGTGCTTAGTGAATGTTCAGGCAACAACACAACGCCAACTCACGGGCGTTGTGTTCTTGTTTGGCGAGGCGATGTAGTTTGGCAATATTTTGATTCCACTAAAGGCCCTGTTTCGCTATTTGATTCATTCGTTACCTGTGCTGAACTCAGGACATAAATGTTATAGCTCACTTCTTGTAGCTCAGAGTTTCATAGAAGGAGCATTATCGGGCAGCTCTGCGTCAAGAGTGCACAGTTTCTATGCCAGGATCGAAAAAAGTGCAACTCTATAAAAGTACTGCTACAACAAAGAGCGCGTATGGTTACAATGACGAAAACAGCAAAACTCACTTGGCTATACTTAGCTAGAAAAAGAAAAGAACACGTCCGGTTAGAGGTGGGTTGCAGCAGGCAGCAGCGACGGCGACATTGGCAGAGCATGTCACGCTCGACAACGACACCTAAAGAATGCGTTCCGTGCCACCAGGTGGCGCCTTGATAAATGACCCCCAATATCTGCATTGCTGTGTAGCCAGCAGCACTCGTTTATTCTGGCTTTCTTTCTGGCTGCAAAACGCGCTTGTTAACTGACTCTGGCAAAATAAAATAGAGAGTAGTTGAACACTGGCTTTGTCTTTCAGACATAGAGTCGCAAAACAAGGCTTAAGAATATTCCCAATTATTTTTTCTGACATAGCTGACACCAGTGCAAAACACAGCTTATGCCGTAAATTGTGAGAACGAACTGGTTGGGAAGAATGAGTCCAAATATATGTTTCATACGAAGATTACCAGGCAGTGTAGCGACATCAAAGTTCATGTTAGATCAGACGTTCTTGCCATCAGCTGCAGTTTATCCATCATAGTGTCATAAGCTGCGACAAGGCTACACATAATATAATGAATGATGACAATAACTATGGCAAGTATATCAACTGAAAACAAGTTATGTGGTCTAATACTATAAATCCTCACATTGCGAATGTTACACACGTCGCTTCTTCCAGGTAGATATAGTGCTTATACAAATGATATAGACTCAAAGATTACACTTGTTTTGATAACGGAACTTGACATATAGCATGCACGCCCGTTTAGTTTTCAGGAAAAAAAAGGCAGATCTCACGTACAGTCGGAATCGATGATATGCGAAGTACTGATGAGAAATGTTGATATGGCACTTTAAAATCAACACTAGCTTACGAGGTGGAGGTGCCGCACATGACTTCCATGTCATGATTATCATGTTTGGATGTATCGTTTACCTTCGGCCTCTATTCACGTCACGTGATACCAAATTTAGTATATGTGGAACTAGCGAAACGGCCGCGAACGGATCATGAAGGGCCTAATATACACCAATGTAGTGTCGACGCGTGCGCAAGCTGGGCACAGAGACGCTAAGTTAGTAAAACGCGAGCACCCTATAGTCTGACGCCAGGCGTGACCAGCGTCCCTTGGCGCGGCCCGACGGCCACCGGCGCGAAATGCGACACGCTGCATTTCGCGCCAATTCGTTACGCAGACAACGCTGCGTCTTCCTCTTTTCGTGACGGAGGGACACCGAACGCGCTGAAACGCGCATGCGTTAAAGCAATGCAGCGTGGCGTGCGCCTGCGAGTATATGGTAGGACCGGCGCCTAGCGTGGCAACGCTGGCGCGGCGCGAAGAAATGAACGCCGGTGAGCACGCGCACCACGTCTATATGGTAGGACCGGCGCCTAGCGTGGCAACGCTGGCGCGGCGCGAAGAAATGAACGCCGGTGAGCGCGCGCACCACGTCACGTCGAAGTGAATTGGTGTCATTACTGCGGCATGTAGTCATCTTCTCACATGACACGCATCTCATGATTATCATGTTTGCACCAGTCACATACCTTCGTCATCCATTCACATGACGTAATACCAAATTTGGCATATGTGAAGCTAGCGAAGCGGCTGGGAGCACATCATGTGTGTGGCGTGAAGTCATGTTGTTACATGGCAGACACGTCGTGATTATCAGGTTTTGATAAGTCATTTACTTATGTCGTCCGTTTGCATCACATAATAATGAGTTTGGTACATGTGAAGGTAGCGAAATGGTCGTGAGCGCATCTTGAGCGAAGCATGTAGTGTAGCGAAGCCTCCGAACGCTGAAATGGGTCGAACTCTTGAGTACCTTCTAGTGGGGCTACCCAACAAGGACGCCGCTCGCGCTGAGAGCCCGTGCTTGGCTGTGACTGTCGCCAATATATATTCTCGCTCGTTGCCGGCTAGTAAACGCCTTAACAATTTGGTGGAGAGTGCTGCGATCCCTGTCTATGCCTTTGGAGCTACGATCACGTACCCTGCCATCTACTATGTACCACGACGCTTCTCAGCAAACGCCTCCTCCAATGCCACCCCCTTGTTCCGGTGTCCCCAGAATCCGCGATTCACCCGTCTTCACTGGCGCTGATGGCACTGAGGTGGAGGACTGGCTCGCTATTTACGAGCGCGTGAGCGTCCCCAACAAATGGGACGAGGACGGCAAACTGACCAACTTGGTATTCTACCTTACGGGTGTTGCCAGTTTGTGGTATAACAACCACGCGTCAGATTTTGCCACCTGGTCCGATTTCAAGACCGCAATCATCAACGTCTTCGGCCGCCCTGCTGTTTGCAAGCTGCCAGCCGAGCAGCGCTTGCGTGAACGTGCTCAGGAGGCTGGTGAGTCATTCACGAGCTATATTGAAGATGTCCTGGACCTATCCAACAAATCTAATCCCACCATGTCCGAGTCTGACAAGATCCGGAACATCATGAAAGGCATTGACGATGATGCCTTCACGATGCTGCTCGCCAAAAACCCCGGTACAGTGGCTGAGGTCATCACACTGTGCCAGAGCTACGAGGAGCTCCGCCGGCAGCGTTCGATGACCCGACGCTCCCCACCACAAGCTGCAACGCTTGCTGGCTTGGAGGCCAGTTGTGACAAAGTGGCGTTGATGGCAGAACTAAAGTCCTTCATCCGTGAGGAAATCGCACGTCAGTTCTCGCTCCTGCCCTTCGCCCACCAACCGACTGTTCAACAATCGCCTACTACCCTTCTCCCTCCCATCCGTCGAGCGATTGAACAGGAAATAGCGGAGGTAATGCCTGCGTACCACCCCCCACAGCCTCCGGCTCCTGCGCCCCTGAGTTACGCGCAAGTGGTTGCCAGGCCGCCCCAAGTCGTTCCAGCAACCGCCCCTCTGACTTACGCCGAAGCTGCCGCTCGACCTCCGTCCTTTGCAGCGGGTGTGCCCGCTACGTATGTTGACGTAACCCCTCAGCCTCTGCTTCAGTCCACCATGCAGCCACCGTTCCGTCCATCAGCCCTTGCGACGTGGGTGAGACCTACCCCGGTGAACAGATGGCGCACACCCGACAACCTGCCCATCTGCTTTGCGTGCGGTTACGCCGGTCACGTGGCCTGTTATTGCCATCGCGTGCAGCCGGCTCCGATTTCTTCACCTGTTGCTGGCCAACTCAGCCGTTCTTATCGTGAAGAACCGTCGTCTATGCCGCCTCGATCTCGCCCAGGTCTATCTCGATGATCGCCGTCTCCACGACGTCGTTCCCTGTCCCCCATGCGGCCAAGTGTGGCAGCTCATGAGCGGGAAAACTAGTCGTCGCAGTCCCCGAGGCAAGGACTGCGACGCTATCGCAATGTGAAAGCCCTCAGAGCAGCCCCTCGAATGTCATTGACGTGTTTGTGGGCGGTGTTTGTGCATCGGCGCTTATTGACACTGGAGCTGCCGTATCAGTTATGGACGAAAAACTCTGCCGCTTACTTCGAAAAGTGACGACGCCACTTTCTGGGTTATCCCTCCGTACTGCAAGTTTGCACCGCATTTATCCTACAGCAGGGTGAACAGCTCGCGTTGTCATCTAGGACGTCCTGTATGTCACCCAGTTCATCGTCATTCAGGCATGCTCTTGTAGCGGCGAGAGAAGAGGAGACGTGAGATGACGTCGAAGGCGGCCGATGGGGCCGTGCCGATCTCGCCACTTTATTCTAGGCCTGAAGCGGAGCCACGTCGGCTACCAGCGTCCGCCACGCCAGGCGTGTCAGCTCGTTCCCCTTCTCGCGCAGCTCGAGCTCGTTCTAATTCTCGCGCAGCTCCAGCTAGCGTGAGCTGCACGAGAGGCGCGGCGCGGTCATTGAGAGATGATGATGATGATCATGCACTACATGGCTCCCCCCCTAGCGCTTTGCGCGATTTGAAGTGTATATAACAAAGAAAGAGAAAGAGACTATATACATGTACGACAATCCACAAGGTGTCCGTTTGGGAAGTCCAGTTTGTCAACGTGTAGTGACCATCGGGAACCAGTGGGTCTCTGGTGGGCGACACTGGGAGTTGCGCAGTGGACGAAGAAGGAAGGAAGGGTTGGGATTCGAGTGGTAGGGGCCAGCTTGGGAGGAGAGGGTGGCATGAGGGGGGTAGCCTGGGTAGGCCTGTGACACGGGCGGGGCGCCACCATATGGAGGCTGTGGTTGTGCGCGCTGTGGAGGGGGGCCCTGGGGCATGCTCTGTTGGGGAGGGCCGGGTTGCGGTGGTCCCTGTGCCCCTGTGGGGGCAGCGCCTGGCGGAAAGGGCTGCCCATGTGGCATGCTCTGGCCGACCGATGCCTGAGGAAATGCAGCCTGACCGTAGGGTCCCTGAGGTGGCTGGCCGGGCATCCCAGGAGTTGGGGTGGGGCCAGGCCTGGCTGTCGGCATTGGTGCACCTGCATATCCACCAGGAACTACCGGTTGCTGCTGTGCAGGAGGTAGTGGCTGCTGCTGCTGCTGTTGTGGTGGAGGATGTCCTTGAGGTGCGTAAGGCTGTTGAGATCCTGGTTGACCCATGTATCCGACTCCGGTCTGCCCAGTGTGCTGAGGGTAGTGATGCTGCTGCTGCTGCATTTGGTGCTGTTGCATCGCGTGAAGTTGCTGCTGAGTGGCGGCGGCCGCATCTAGGCTCGAGATGCTGTCAGGAGTGCCTACCCGGCCGTTTTCACCTTTGGGTTTTATCTGTGCACTGGGCTCGTCGCCTCCCGCCTGCTTTGAAGCGAGCGGGTCAAACTCCTTCGGCGCTACAGCATTTGTGGCCTTCTGTGGGGCACTTCCCGCGCTGTCCTCTGGCTCCGAGTTGTTGGAGACAGAGTGACGGGGCTCGAATCTGTCCAGCAGGCGGTTTACAACATTCCTAATTTCCTGCGGCTCCTTCCTGAGATGCTTAATTTCATCCGGTTCCAATGGAACTGGTTGTTGGTTCACGAATATTGTTAGCTTCAGTATCCGGCTGCACTGGATCGCAAAAGACAAATCCGAGCTGTCGAAAATAGTGATCAGGTCACCATCTTCGTCCTTGTACTTCACCGTGACCTCGTCGTTAGAGGAAAGCTTGCCTCGGAACACTCGCTGCATCATCAGTATCAGCTCATCGTAGGTAATGTCTTCGTTGTGGATCGGAATGTGGCGTATGTCGTCGCCCAGCTGCGCCTTGATGATCAGTTTGCCGCTCAAATCCAACTGAGCAAACGTGTTCGTTTCCTCATTCGCAGAGGAGTGAAAAGTGTTTATTGTGCCGGGCGACTTGGCATAAACAGTAGCTTCCAACTCTTCCTCTGACGACACCAACGACACGACGTCTTTGGCTACAGGAACGTCTTGAAGAACCTCGTCGGATCTCGTGGCTGACTGGTCGCATGCAGCACGAATGTCCTGAACCTCATCGGATGGGCAGTCGTACGCGGGACTCGCGTTGTTAGTGGCCGGACAAGAGGTTGTAGGAGATGTAATCGGGGAAGTTCGGTGCCGGTCAGTGGAGACTTTCGGGCCGGAGGGTACCGCACGCTGCGACGCAGGGGAAACCTGGAAGTCGCGGGTGAACGGAAGCGGGCGGTAGGTGAGGCCGTTGCGGGCGAGCACCGCAGTGCAGAAGGCATCGTAAGGCTGCGGGCTGGTGCTTGAAGTGGCAGCGAGATGACGCAACTCTACCGGTAGGGCGTCGAGAAGAATGGCGTGCATCAGCAGCTGGTCCGTGATGCCATTCACCGCAAGAACGGCGTCGAGCTGCATAAACCATACCTTGGGGTAGGTCGATTGGAACGGCGGCACTGGCGGGCAAAGTTGCGGGAACATGGCAGCGGGCCGTTCGGCGAAGGGCGTGTTCTCCGGGTCACCAAATGTAGCGTAGCGGCGAGAGAAGAGGAGACGTGAGATGACGTCGAAGGCGGCCGATGGGGCCGTGCCGATCTCGCCACTTTATTCTAGGCCTGAAGCGGAGCCACGTCGGCTACCAGCGTCCGCCACGCCAGGCGTGTCAGCTCGTTCCCCTTCTCGCGCAGCTCGAGCTCGTTCTAATTCTCGCGCAGCTCCAGCTAGCGTGAGCTGCACGAGAGGCGCGGCGCGGTCATTGAGAGATGATGATGATGATCATGCACTACACTCTCATGACGTCATCCTGGGATGGGACTTTCTCTCCCGCCATGACGCCGTCATCCATTGTGCCGCCGCTGAAATTTAGCTTTCACCCTTTTCGCATTTGACGCCAGAAGACAGTCCCCCGACACTGAGCAAGATTCTAACGAAAGACAATACAACAGTGCCTCCAAACTCGACGACGGCTGTGTCTGTCTACTGCGCTGGTCTCTCCGACACCATTGGACTTTTTTCGCCATCTGACCGCGCTTGCAGCAGGAGAGGGTTGCTAGTACCTTTCGCGACCGTACAGGTCAACCAGGGCAACACTGCTATTTTTGTAACCAACCCGTCCCCGTATGCTGTTACCTTGCTTCGAGGGGAATGTCTTGGCAGAGTGGAACCAGTCGACGACGCACAAGTCCTGGACGTACCCCATGACACGCGCGGTCCCAGGTCGTGTACCATCAATGCTGTTTGCACTTCTGATTCGTCATCTGCTGATGTATTTGGCCCCTCCATCGCTGACAACCTTACGGCCGTACAGCGTTCCCAACTTCTGGACCTGTTGCAAGAATATCGTTCTTTTTTCGATGTCGGGCGAAGTTCTCTCGGTCGCACGTCCGTTGTTACGCATCGCATCGACACTGGTGCCCATCCACCTTTACGGCAACGTCCATATCGCGTGTCGCCTGCTGAACGTCGAGTAATTAATGATCAGGTTGACGATATGCTCCGACGCGATGTTATTCAGCCCTCGGACAGTCCATGGGCGTCTCCTGTTGTTCTTGTTGCGAAGAAAGACGGTTCTGTGCGGTTTTGTGTGGACTACAGACCGCTCAATAAGATCACTCGTAAGGATGTTTATCCACTGCCACGTATCGATGACGCGATTGACAGCCTTCATGGAGCCGATTTTTTTCTTCTCTCGATCTGCGCTCGGGGTACTGGCAAGTACCCGTGGCTGACGACGCTCGACCAAAGACCGCCTTCATCACGCCAGACGGCTTGTACGAGTTCAACGTCATGCCGTTTTGTCTATGTAATGCACCTGCGACCTTTGAGCGCATGATGGACACCGTTCTGCGCAACTTGAAATGGTACACGTGCTTGTGTTACCTCGACGATGTCATTGTCTTTGCTCCAGATTTCTCCACGCATCTCCAACGTCTGAAAGAAGTTTTCGCACGTGTGAGCAATGCCGGCTTGCAACTAAATCTGAAAAAGTGCCGCTTTGCAGCACGGCAACTCACCATACTGGGGTACGTCGTGTCCAAAGACGGCATTCTTCCTGATCCTGCCAAGCTTCAGGCCGTGGCCGAATTCCCCAAACCTGCATCTGTCAAATAACTGCGTAGTTTCGTGGGCCTGTGCTCATACTTCCGACGCTTCATACGAAATTTTGCCACGATCATATCACCGCTGACGAAGCTCCTTGGAAGTAACGGGCCCTTCAATTCATGGTCATCCGAGTGCGACGACGCGTTCGCGAAGCTCCGCCATTTATTGACGTCGCCTCTCATTCTACGCCACTACGACCCTACAGCCCCAACGGAGGGGCACACAGACGCCAGCGGTGTAGGCCTCGGCGCTGTCCTGGCGCAGCGAAAACCCGGATTCCCTGAATATGTCGTAGCATATGCAAGCCGTACGCTCACGAGAGCCGAGCAAAACTACACCGTCACGGAGAAAGAGTGCCTGGCGATCGTCTGGGCTCTTACAAAGTTTCGACCTTATTTGTATGATCGCCCATTCGATGTCGTCACCGGCCATCATGCACTATGCTGGCTTTCATCATTGAAGGATCCCTCAGGCCGTCTCGCCCGTTGGGCTCTTCGCTTACAAGACTACGACATCCGCGTGCTGTACCGCAACGGACGCCAGCATGCTGACGCCGACGCCCTCTCGCGCTCCCCTCTGCCTGAAGGTGATGTGCTCTGCTCAGTATCCACGGCTGCTGTTTCTGCCATTGATGTTGACATCATCGCTACCGAACAGCGAAAGGATAATTGGATCGGCCCGCTCATCGACATGCTCTCTGATCCATCTGCAACGCCATCCACGTGTGCCTTGCGTCGTGAAGCTCGCCATTTCACCATCCGTAACGGCCTTCTACACCGACGCAATTACGACGCCGACGGCCGGCAGTGGTTACTCGTGATACCCCGCAGTCTGCGGTCAGAAATATGTGAATCCTTCCATTCAGATCCGCAATGCGCGCACTCTGGGGTATTCAAGACCTACCATCGCATTTGACAACGCTACTTTTGGCGCGGCATGTACCGCTATGTGCAGCAGTTCGTTCGCTCTTGCCTCACTTGCCAACGCCGAAAACCGTCAGCCCACATGTCGCACGCCGGTCTGCAACCGTTACCTTGCCCTGACCGTCCTTTTGGGCGCGTAGGTATCGATTTGTATGGACCACTTCCTCTGACGTCGGCTGGTAACCGCTGGGCCATCGTAGCCGTTGATCATTTAACGCGATACGCCCAAACCACCGCTCTCCCTGCGGCTACTGCGCGCGATGTTGCGTCCTTCCTGCTGCATCGATTTATACTGCGCCACGGACCACCCCAAGAGCTTCTCAGCGATCGAGGCCGTGTCTTTTTGTCGAAAGTCGTCGAAGCCATTCTGACGGAGTGCCATTCTGTCCACAGCAAAACTACTGCTTACCACCCACAGACGAATGGCCTCACCGAACGCTTTAACCGCACCTTCGGCGACATGATTTCTATGTACGTCGCTGCCAACCACACTAATTGGGATAATATACTGCCGTTCGTCACCTACGCCTACAACACCGCCCCTAAGAGCACGACTGGTTTTTCACCTTTCTACTTGCTGTACGGAAGGCACCAATCGCACACCATGGACACAATACTCCCGTACACGCCGGATCCATCTGAGTGTACACCGATTTCCGAGACAGCCAGGCTTGCTCAAGAGTGTCGCGAGCTTGCCAAGACTTTTACAACGCAAGAGCAAGAGCGGCAGAAGAGTATTCGTGATGGCTCCACCACTTCTGAGCCCACGTTCCTTCCTGGTGCGCTTGTATGGCTCTCGATCCCGACATCTGCAGCTGGCCTCTCTTCCAAGCTACGTCCCAAATACGAAGGCCCCTACCGTGTCATCGAGTGCACCTCACCCGTCAACTATCTGATCGAACCCGTTGAACAATCTTCGGACATGCGCCGCCGTGGGCGAGACATCGTCAACATGGAGCGCCTGAAGGCTTATTATGACCCGCTCATAGTAACGAGCTGTTAGGTCGCCAGGCGGCTCCTTCTTCGACCCCGGGGTAATTGTAGCGAAGCCTCCGAACGCTGAAATGGGTCGAACTCTTGAGTACCTTCTAGTGGGGCTACCCAACAAGGACGCCGCTCGCGCTGAGAGCCCGTGCTTGGCTGTGACTGTCGCCATTATATATTCTCGCTCGTTGCCGGCTAGTAAACGCTTTAACAGTAGTAATGTTGTTACATGACACGCATCTCATGTTTATCATGTTTGCACAGTATCATACCTTCGTCATCCATTCACGTCCCGTAACACCAAATTTGGTATAAGTGAAGCTAGCGAAATGGCCGCCAGCGCATCATGAACATGGCATGTAGTCATGTTGTTACATGACACGCATCTCGTAATTATCATGTTTGCACCAGCCACATAACTTCGTCATCTATTGACGTACCGTAATACCAAATTTGGTATATGTGACGCTACCGAAACAGCCGCAAGCGCATCGTGAGCATGGCATGCAGTCATGTTGTTACATGACACATATGTCATGATTATCATGTTACGGTCTGGCGCTTGTGTTCTTCATGCAATCATGTCACACCATACCAGTTTCGCAACATGTCATGTCAACGAAACCACCGCAAGAGCTGCAGGACCATGAAATGTAAATCATGACATTCATGACATTCCTGTCATGATTTTCATGTTATGACTAGTCAAATATGTTCTTCATACTGTCTTGTTATGTCATGCCAAGTGTGGTATAGATACCTTCATCGAAACGGCCAGGAGAGCTAAAAGTCGTAGGCGGATAGATAGATAGATAGATAGATAGATAGATTGATAGGTAGATACATACGCTCAAAGTCGCCGAAGTTCGCTAAAAGATCCTTCGAATTTAATACCCTTAACTAAATGCTTGATAGTGTAGAACAAAGCCTCCTGCATAAGTGATATCGGGAACTGGATGACCGAGTATAAAGTTGTTATTGGTCTCATTTATAGGCATTTTAGTGATGTTAGTGTTGAAGTGGTTCGTTTGACTAATCATCTAATGGGCGTTGGCAGAAAGGGGGAAATATTCTAGCTAATTCTATCAATCACGAAACTCTCTAATGAATTCTAACAGTACTTTCAAAGAAGAACAAAGGAAGGAGGGGGGGCGGAGGAGAAGGTATATGTTGTTGCTTCTGCTGCCCCCCTACAAGCAGGTCTTCACTATCTAACCTTTTAAATAAATACTGCCGCCTGCTTTGTAACATAGTGATGTGCGGCTGGGCATTGTGTCGCCCCTGAAACTCTTCTCGCTTGTCAAGTCTGACACCATCCGACCACGCCCGATCAGATGAAGGCGGAAATGTTGTAGGCCCGTGTGCTCAGATTTGGGTGCATGTCAAAGAACCCCGGGTGGTCAAAAGTTCCGGAGCCCTCCACTACGGCGTATCTCTCAATCATATGGTGGTTTTGGGACGTTAAACCTCACGTATCAATCAATCAATCAATCAATTATTCAATTGACCACGCCCGAATCTATGGGAAAGGAAACTGCCTTCTGAATGTGTATTTGAATAATGGGCAGAATACACAAGTTACTTAGCAGCAAACAAAAGAAAGCGAATATTGTCATCTTTGAATATTTTTGGCTGCTTATATAGTGCTGGCTTTCCCGAGTATTGGAAAATCTTTCGCAGTTGACAAACATTCTTGCACTTATGCCACAAATGTCTGGCACTAATGAAGCATTCAGTAAGCGAGAAAGACGTTTAAAGCTGAAAGCTGTCACTGTTAACGCAAACTGGCAATTATCTGCCATTACAGTACTGGAATATTTCCGACCCTTCCAAGTGGCAAAAAACTAACTTGTTTCCCTAACTTGTTTCCTAAAACAAGTTACGGTCAGACACGGCAAAACAGAATATTTTGTAATATTGTCCGCTGTAAAAGAAATGCTGCAGCAGCGTTAAGTTCTACATAGTTATGAACCCTACGGCTGCCGGAGAAGGTATAACTGGTGAGTTCTTGGAAACAAGAGACGGCGCATCTGCAAAAATGGAGGCGGAAATGTTGTAGGCCCGTGTGCTCAGATTTGGGTGCACGTTAAAGAACCCCAGGTGGTCTAAATTTCCGGAGCCCTCCACTACGGTGTCTCTCATAATCATATAGTGGTTGTGGGACGTTAAACCCCACATATCAATTAATCATCTGCAAAAGCTGCGTATGGCCACTAGTTCGTTGCAAGCTACAAGCACTCGATCGAATTTCAAATCAGAACTAGTCAGTGCATATCCTACACGTAATTTTCAGGTGTGCTGAAACGCTAATAAGTAACATATTCCTGCTCCAAAACTGCGCATCACAGATGGTTCCACGTATCTTTATTAAGATTTTTATGTGTTGGCGAACCTTGGCCGTGGTTTCTCTTTCATGCATAAAACTACACTTCAGGTTGCAAAACATAACCTGAGCAAAACGTATATTTCAACGCTTCCTCCACTGAAATTTCGCCCAGTCATCATTTATACCTTCTGGTATTTTTTTATATGGCGATATCCAACTCTTTCTACGGCCAATACATTTCAATCACACGGCCAACGACCGGGTCTCTGACCTGCATTTTTTTATATATGTTCAGACGATGAATGTGCGTGAATCAAAGTGCTGTTCCAAAAACTTATTCCTCTGCATTCGCTCTCCTTTACTTTCATTTTCAGGAAAGACTCGCAGTGATCGCATAGGGGGAGGACAAATTCAAGGGTACAGCAAACACGACAATGTTCACCGAAAACATCCCGCTTCAAAGCACTGGGGGAATGCACGCATAGGTTTTGGATACGGAACATCGTGACAGGCGCCAACATTCAAAAACGTCGTCTAGCAAGTGCGTGTTTATCGCAAGAACGAAATGGCAAAACCTGTGTACCCTCTCTGTCATTTGAAAAAAAAGGATCTATGCCGCGATGACAGATTGAACATCGAAGAAGCACGAAAGGTGAGATGAATGTTTGAAGGCAAAGCAATACTTTAATGAAGAATATGACGCCACGGTGTCGCTGGGAAAGAAAGAAAACGAAAAAAGGCATCAATGAAGAAGTTGCGGAGAAAAATGTGTTCAATGTTAAAGCATGCTTCGGTGACTCCGCCGGATCACGTGAACAAGAAAAAAGAACAAAAAAAAACTCACGCAAGGAAGAACTCGAGTATGTGAGCAAGAAAATTGAGCAACCATGTGAAAGACGCATGTCTTAACGAAGCGTATTAGTTTTACGACACATTTGAAGAAAACATGGCGAAAACTGACGCGTGTGTAAGTGTGGTAGCGTAAATAAATAGCGCTAAATTTCGCTTAGTAGTCGTCATGAGAACCTCGCTTCTGTGTAAAAGCCGATATATGTTATTGCTGTTTCCCACTTATTCATTTTAATTGGGAGTAGAACCATAAGATGGCACAGATAGGAGTTGAAGTTTTGTTATGGTGCCCCGGGCATTGCGACTCTATGTCTTCGATAAAGAGCACTTGAAAATGTTATGCCTTAAGAACGTGATATCTACGAGTATAATAGTAAAATCCCAGTGCGCCTACATATCATGGCACAGCATCACAATTTATGCAAAACTTGTGCTGGCAAATCCAGACTAACCTATCATTTATGGAGCATTACTGCTGCAATGCTGACACAACAGCGTTGAACAGCTCGTTTCGCGACGGTTCCGGTGCCGGTCTCGGCGGCGGTGTCTCTACTTGTGAGCAGAAAAGCAGCATTGGTCTTGAGCCAATCCGCACCATCCTCAGTGCGCACCGCCACGCCAGTGTTATCTGCGCGATCGGCAATGTAAGCTGAAATACGTCCAACTAACCTTTGTGTCATGCGTCAGTTATGTCAACAGGCACGCCATTCTCTCACCCTCCCAAGTACTGACCGAGCCCAATGCTGCTTAGCTTCGGTAATCAGACAAAAACTGGCGCATTCTGTATGGTATGGCCGATGGCGCACGCAATGTCCTCAATACCAGGAAACAATGTATGCTTTGCATTGTGGTGGTTCGTGAGTCTTATTTATTGTCTTCTTGGTGCAGAAACTAAAGCGGCTTTGGTGATAGAGAAGTGAGTAAACTAATCATACACCATAGGGGGCATGCTCGTTGAAATGGTTGATGCTGACTGCATGGTTCACCGTTGAAACGATGATGTGTGACTGCATGGTTATCGAGGGACACCTGATTGGGGCGTCCACACATTGGAGCTCTAAGAATGCCGTTTATGATATAGTAATATAGAACAGCAGATGAACTAAATATATATTGAAGTAGGCAGTGAAAGGTGTCAAGAAACATGGTGTTGAAAAAATTCTGGTTATGGGCACGAACACACATAAACAGTAATAGCAGAAATTGTAATGTCTGTATAGTGCAGAGTTTTATCAAAATATCTAATGCTTGTTCACAGCAGTTATTGTACCTACGATAATCATGCTTTATCGTGAACTTTCTCAAATTTAGAAGTGTAGTTTATCAGTCATTTCAATAATACAATACTAAACATATGTTAGCGCAAAAAATGAATACTAATGTTCACAAAAGGGCAGGTTTTGAACAAAGGAAAATGTTCAGACACGATTATCAGAAAACAAAATAGCCTTATGCAGCAATGCGAATTTCTACCCGTGTCTATATATAAAATTCTAGAAGAAAAATGAAGGAAGGAAGGAAGCAATAAAAAGGGGGAAGGCAGAGAGGTTAACCAGAAAGACATCCGGTTGGCTACCCTACACTGGGGGATAAAGGAAGGGGACAAGAAAGACGACAAAGAGGGAAGAGAGAGAAAAAAGGGGGTGGGGGAGAGACTGACAGTAATTTCACTGCAGCGTGTAGAACTCTACCGCATGTCAGAGGCGTTCACACAAGCCTGTCTTTCTCAGGAAATGCAGCAGGGCTTTCACTGCCTTGTGGGCTGTCGAGGCATGTGTACGTTGCTGTAATAGCACCTGCACAGAAAGAGGCCGATCATCCAGTCGCCGCATTGCGTTGGCAAGTACTTGTCTCTCTGAGGCAAATCGAGGACAATGACACAGAAGGTGTTCGATATTTTCGTCGGTGCCGCAAACACCGCACGCCGCACTGTCAGTAATTCTGATTAACTTGGTATAGGCTTTCGTGAAAGCAACTCCCAGCCAAAGGCGATAGAGAAGCGAAGCTTCACGTCGATGTAGGCCGGGTGGAGGCCGGAGTTGTAGTGAAGGGTCGAGCTCGTGCAGTCGTGTACGTCGTATGCTTGGTGTGTTCCACTCAGTCAGTGTGAGACTGCGGGCCAGTTGACGAATCTGCCTCGCCGCATCCGCTCTTGAAAGCGGTATCGGAACGCTGTTCGCTTCTTTATGTGACGTGCGAGCAGCATGATCTGCAGAATCATTGCCGCCTATACCACTATGCCCAGGTAACCACTGAAAGACGATGTCATGGCCTTTTTGTATTAACAGGTGGTGAAGTTTCACGGTTTGGTAGGTCAACTGGTCGTGGCATCCGCGTCGGAGAACTGATATCAGGCACTGTAACGCTGGTTTTGAGTCAGAAAACACAGCCCATTTACCTGGTCTTTCTTCCGAATTGATGTGTTCCAGTGCATTGCGCAGAGCCTCAAGTTCTGCCGTCGTCGAACTTTTCACATGTGAAGTCTTAAAACACCGAGTTATCCCTTGTGATGGTATAACCACTGCTCCACCTGAACTAGACGGCGTAGTAGGGCCATCCGTGTAAATGTGCACGTGGTTACTGTAGTTTTCTTCCAGTAGGGATAGACTCAGTTGTTTCAGGGCATGTGTCGGTAAGTCCGTATTTCTCCTCATTCCTGGAATCATTAAGTGAACTCGCGGCCGGCTCAAGCTCCAAGGAGGAAGCAGTGGCTTTGATGCAGGTGCGTATGTCTCAGCAAACGATGAACGATGCTTGGGGACAATAGTGCCGTATGTCGTGCGGGGCCTTTCAGCAGCTAGGCTCGCCAGGTGGTGAGAAGGGGTCCTGGCATAATGCCTGAGGTGCATGCGCATTGTCTCGGTAATAATATGCGTATTTATCGAGTGATCTTGAGCGATGGCAATGGTTTCAGCCGTTGAAGCACTGCGGGGTATTCCAAGGCATATCTTAAGTGCTTGGGCTTGAATGCTCTGAATTGCGCGCAGGTTGGTCTTGCCGGTGTTAGACATTGCAGGTAAGCTGTACCGTAAGAATACGATAAACAGCACTCTGTACAGCTGTAGCATGGATAATATGGGCACTCCCCAATTTTTTCCTGCAAGGAATTCGAGCATGTGGCATGTTGCGATCAGCCGCTTCTTCACATAGTTCACGTGTGGAGTCCACGACAGGTTTCTATCTATTATGACTCCCAAGAACCTGTGGCTTCTGCTGAACGATATGTATTCTTCATTAATCGATATACTGTAAGCAGACATTGGTTTCCGCGTGAACGCTACCACTGCACATTTTCCGCAGGACACCTCGAGGCCTTGTTTACGAAGATAGCATGACGCCGTTGTAGCAGCCTTCTGAAGGCGGGCGCGAAGCTGAGGCCTTGTCACACCTGATGTCCAAATGCAGATGTCATCAGCATAGACAGAAAGTTCTACAGTGCTAGGTAGCTGCTCGAATAGACCAATGAGAGTTAGGTTGAAAAGGGTAGGGCTTAGCACTCCTCCCTGAGGAACTCCTCGGCTGCTGTAATAATCAGGTGTTGGGCCATTCGCTGTCATCACGTAAAATGATCTCAGCTGTAAGGAGCTGTACACCCACATATATATCTTGCCACAAAGACCTACTGTTTCCAAAGCACTAAGGATGGCTTCATGGGTGACATTGTCGTAAGCCCCCTTAACGTCTAGAAACAGGGCGGCGCACAGTCTCTTACAGGCTTTGTGGTGTTGAACATATGTCACCAGATCAACAACGTTGTCGATTGACGAATGGCCGCGCCTGAATCCGGTCATGGATACTGGATAGATTTCGTAGTGCTCTAAATAGCACTTCATTCGTGTTAGAATCATTCGTTCTATCGTTTTTCCCACACAACTGGCAAGTGCGATAGGACGGTATGAGGCAATATCCAAAGGAGATTTACCAGCCTTTAGAAGTGGAATGAGGCGACTTGACTTCCATGCAAGGGGAACAGTACCAGTGTGCCAGGAGTCGTTGTATAGGCGTAAAAGTGCCTTCCGAGCTTCGTCTCCAAGATTACAATGGGCACGATAGGTAATGGCGCCAGGACCGGGTGCTGAAGGACGTCTGCACAGAGCCAGTGCCGCCTCTAGCTCATCCATAGAAAACTGGCATTCCATACGGGGATCACGTGAGGGCGGTGGGTTCTCAAAAGTTCCCGTTGCTGTTACTGTGAAATTGGAATCACCGGCAATTCTTCTACAGAAAGATTCTGCGACGTCAATCTCTCTGCATCGAAGGTGAACTGCCAGAGAAGTAAACGGGTGTCGCTGACCCAAGGTTGTGCTAAGACCCCGGACAGTTCGCCATATCAGTGATAGGGGCTTTCGTGGATCCAACGACTCGCAAAAGGATGTCCAACGTCGCCTAGCCAGTTTATCCATGTGCCGCTGCATTTTCTTTTGAATGCGTCTAGCCAGCCTCAAATCATCCATGCACTTTGTCCGTCGGTACCTTCGTTCTGCACGACGAAAAATAGAAGAAAAATAATGTTCAGTGAACGCATTATGCAGCGCCGGTTATAAAGCTCATGGCGATAGCGCCCAGAAATAACCTCCTGAGGCAGAGAACGACAGAAAAGCGTCAGCTCTGTATTTTACGTAGTTTGGTTTTAACTTCGAGCGCCCTTGTTTGGAGCACATTTATGAATGCAAGCAGAACGACATTGATGCTCAACGCAATCTCGTAGGTGGTAATGCTTCTAAATTAGGCTGCTCAGACGAATGGAGCAGGGCATGGGCATCGGCCAATCGAAAACACACAGATGGGGTACGTGGCGTCGCAACGTTTACGGGGAAAAAGAGAGCAGCGGCGCGATAAAACGACAGATTTATAAGACAGTAAAACAACGCGCCTTTGAGGTAGGCAATGAACACCAAGAATCTCGCTTGCATATAAGCCGCCTTTATGGTGTATATCATGCACCTTGATGCGCTCCGCAAACAAAGCACGCCGATAAGGACCAAAATTGCGCCACAACAGGCGGTACGAGGAGAATCCAGAAGAGGCTTAGACGTAAATGTGTAAGGCTGCTTTGGCTGAGGTGTTTTCGAGATAACGCAGGCCACGGTTCGCACCGCAAACGCCTAGCCCCACCTCGGTCGTCTGGTCCTCTTCGCGGCTATATCCTGTCGAACAAGCCTTGTCCCGATGTTGACGCGAGTCTGGATTCCCTGACAAATAGCTTCGACGCGCTTAGTCCAGGCCATGAGCTCTCAAGGGAACACCCTATTCGCTATCCGATAGGGCAATTCTGATGGATGGGTAGCACGCCGTTTTCGGTTTTCTTGGTATTGCGCCCTCTATAAGGCTGTGGAGCATGATAGGTGCCGGTACAGACAAGTTAGATTATATTACCCTTTTTTCCACTTGGTTGAAGACACTGCAAATTTCTTCCTGTTTGTTATATGAATATGGACGCTCTTATTTTTCACACGAAGAAAAAAGCAGTGTACCGCTAGACATGCTAGCCGAGATATAAACTAGATATTTGCAAAAGAACAATAACAAAATTACAATCTTACAGTGCTAAAAGTGGTACACACTGAAATATTTTAAAAGAACATTAATAGTACTGTTCGTGTGATGCACTTAAAAAACTGACTTATACGCTAGCAACGCAAACTCCTTATATTGGTGGACAGTGAATAAACGCTGCAAATAAAAATGTCCAATGAATGTCTTCAGATTCGCATAAACAGGGCCCGGTAACTATTTAGGACGTGTCATCAAAAGGAGCACCAGTTCAAGGCAACACTAAATAAGGTAAAACACAAGAAAAACGGCGTGACGCTGCGTGTAGCCGTGATGGTTTAAGCTTTTTTGCTCACACCAGCGTGCGTGCTTCACGCTCTATGAAATGAATGGTTTCATTGCGCGGCTTGTTGAGTTTCCAGAATAACAGGTACCAGTGTGTGTCGAGCTGTCAGTCACAAACCATTTAAAATGGTATTCGCCCAGACAGGTATATCATCGAGCCCGGCATTTACCTATATAAAATGCACTTGGTAAACCTGGTCGAATGAGCGAGATGGCTGATCCTCGTGGCATTACGCAGGAGCCCACGTGGTCAGTCGCAAACATTCATTTCTGCCTGGCATCTTGGACGTTAGGTGAAAGCGCTGAAATGGTCCTGATAGAATTGAAATGGTCCCATCTTCTAGCGAACGCAACTACAGGCATTTCCGGTGCTAGAGACAGTGGTCGTCGAGAAAGATCTCCGATATAAACAAACCTCCGGACACAACAGGTGTGTACCTTGTAACCGAGAGTTCTTGGAATCGTGTCACCGAATCGTGGGAGGTCTACGTCATTGTTGTGTGGCGCTTTTGTAAACTCTGCTGGGCAGCTCGTCTATACTCAGCATGGGATGATACGTTTACGTGGTCTCCTCATTGAAAATATCGACTACGAGGCAGCCGGCGTAAACGACGGCGTAAGCCTGCTGTGTAAACGGTTCAGGGCGTCTACTCAAGGGCAACGGCAGGGTCGATACAACTGTGTCAATTCATGTGGTACCGCGTGCTGAGCCTCGTCGCTCGCAACGGCTTGCAATGGCCCATCATTAAACGAAAGATGATGGAGCCGAACGGATGGCGCTTTCCTTTCACTCCCCTTCTTGCAATCAGATCAGTTATGCAATACTGCGCTCATGAAGACTGTCGCTATAACCAGTGACTAGCTGGAGCAAAAAACCAAAATTCCTTCCCGGTGTCCAGGAAGTTGTACATCTGGCTAGAGCATAAGGCATGAAATATAAACAAGCCCACTTGCGGGGCATAAGTTTGGTTGTATACGGCGCATAGGTGATGAATGTATGTTTAAAGTCTGCAACATGAAAATATGCCTTCGTTCGTAAAACTTGAAACATTCCTACTTATTAAGCATGACCAAATAGAGGCATGTGTTTTCAAATCCAGCTTTAGGTTAGAGTATACAGTGAAGCGCTGATGGGCGCACTTTAAGAACATTACAGTTTTACATTTTAATAATTGTTCGTGAAAGATATCTTCGTTTGGGAATAATACGTTGGGTGTCGTGAAAAAGAACAGTTTGGCCTAAACAAGTATTTGAAGTCAGCCATTTTAGTAAAATCGCACGCCCTATAAGGATATAATTACCTGTATTTGTCATAAAATTGCTTAAGATTAAAAATACAACAGGTTTATTAATACGGTTTGCAACATAATTCTGCGCTGTGGAGTGGCAGTGGATACAATCACTCAAATTATTCTTAACTCTATAACGCTCATAGACATACGCATACGTCATCAAACAACACACTCAATATGATCAAAGACGTACACACATGTCCCTTGTCGTTTGTATATTAAAAACACATTCCTTTTTCAGTAAATTTTGTTCCTCTGCGTGTGCTACCTTATTACGTAAATACATGAACATGTTTTCTTGCGCCGACGGATCTGCATCCTTATACTTTAGTAAAGTTGTGGGCCGGCTTATTTTAGTTTCGCACTCCGGTCGCTTCCAATTTTTCGCGACCGCAAAGCTTATGTGTTTGTGAGTGAGAATCTTTCTAAAGGTGACTGATTTGTTGCCTTTTCGTTTGTTGGCCTGCGGTACGAGATTACACCTGACTCCGTGCTGGTGCTCACTGACACAAACGATGCCGCTTAGTTTGTTTCCTATTTTGAGGGCTCTCAAAAGGCGTTCGCGTCTTGCTGGCAATAAAGCGAAGAATCACTCTTTGTTTGGGACTTGTTCCGAGTTTGCAGCACACTAGTGGCGCAGGCCGTCGTATGCTGTCGTCGTAGTATGCCGACGCAGGCGAAATCACATATTTAGCATGTCCAGCTTTCGCACACTGAGCATGCGCTCGTTTGAAAGTGAAGTCTTCTTCCTCGAGTAATTCCAGCACCTTTGTGATGATATCATCATAGGCAAAACCAATGTATAGTAGCACCACCTGTCAGATGATTTATGCACACTTGCGCCTTATGAAAGTCGTCAACTTTTAGCTCATCTTGTGCCTTAAGTGTGGAGCACTTTATGGCCACATAATTCAGGCAAAGTCACGTGTAAAGTTTTAAAAAACTATAACAAGACGTGTTGCACATAGTTTATGCGACATCATGCGTAAACGTATTGTCGTGGTGTAAAGTGCGAACAAATGATAGAAGCAACTTGTGACATTGAAACAGCGCATACAGTAGCACTACCCGCATGGACAGTATACGCAAACGCATGGAACTTTATATGCAAACGTATACAGTACCACTACCGAGAATTTTCTAAACACATTTATTGTTATTCCCTATTTGTATATACGCATGTCACTATTATATTTGCTGCTGCGTCGCCTGTTTATAGCAGAATAAGTTACACCTCACAATATTTGCGACAAATACACAATCAATGTGGCGTCGGGATGTCATTCGCTGGCAACAGAGCTGAGTTATATTGTTACGGAAACGAAGAGACGTTGTATCAACGATGCTGTGGATTAGATGTGTTTGAAACCAGCGGTAATGGTGTGACCAGTTGACCAGCAATTGAGCGGAGACAACACTTCGTCTTCTTTGTCAGACACACACGCGCGTCGCCCCCTAGAATATCAATACGCATGCATGTAGCATAATCCCCGGCGGCAGAAGCGCCGTCTCGGCGCATTTAAATGTCAACGTCACCAGAAGAGTGGTAGGGCTTCACGCCGCGCAACATGTACAATATTGGTAGCCTGTTAGGCACATGAAGGTGACGGGTGAAACGACCAATTTCATACGTCACAGGAGTAACGACACGAAGGACTCGGTATGGACCTGTGTAGCGAGTAAGCAGTTTTTCTGACAAGCCAACTTGACGGGCCGGAGACCAGAGCAGTACCAAAGAACCAGGCGGAAAGTGGTGTCGATAGCGGTGTCGATGGCCATACAAGCGCCGTTGCTTCTCATGAGAGGTCAGAAGGTGAGTACGGGTGATTTCGCGTGCGTGAGCGGCCCGAGTGATAGCGTTCATGGCATATTCACTGGTTGGTACTGCAGGAGACGGTATGACGGTGTCTAGATGCAATGTTGGTTCTCGGCCAAATAGCAGAAAAAATCGAGAGTAACTGGCAATGTCATGACACGAAAAATTATAGGCAAATCTGACCTACGGTAACGTAAGACCCCAGTCGGTCTGATTGGTGGAAACATACTTAGCGAGCATGTCTGTAAGAGTTATATTTAGACGCTTCATGAGTCCATTAGTTTGTGGATGGTATGACGTGGTCAGCTTGTGTCTCGTTTGACAGGACTGCAAGATTTCAGCTATGACCTTCGACAAAAAGTTGTGGCCAAGGTCTGTGAGCAGCTGCCGTGGGGCTCCGTGTTGCAAAATCACGTCCTTGAACAGGAAGTAGGCGACGTCTTTGGCGCAGCTTGTTGGAAGAGCTCGTGCGATGGCATAACGCGTGGCGTAGACGGTGGCCACAGCTATCCACTTGTTACACGAGGAACACAAGAAGAAAGGGCCAAGTAGGTCCAAGCCAACGCGGAAGAGCGGTTCTGACGGAATGTCAAGTGGTTGAAGGTATCCAGCGGGAAGTGTCGGCCAGCTGTGCGGAATATTTCGAGGATAGCTGACAAACGCTGCAGGTGTGGCTCAACGAAAAGGTTGGGGAATATACAATGACATCATCAAGATAACAAAGACATGTTGACCATTTGAACCCTTGTAGCAGAGAGTCCATCATGCACTCGAACGTAGCTGGGGCGTGGCATAGGCCAAATGGCATAAACTTGATTTGATATAGGTTGTCTGGAGTTACAAACCCAGTATTCTCTTGGTCTTTTTCGTTGACATCAATCTGCCAGTGGCGGGAACGTAGGTCTATTGAAGAAAAGTATCGGGCGCCATGGAGTCAATCGAGAGCGACATCAATGCGGGTTAAGGGGTAAACATCTTTTTTCGTTATTCTATTCAGATGGCAGTAATCCACGCAGAAGCGCCACGTGCCATCTTTATTTTTAACAAGCACAATCGGGGACGCCCATGGGCTCGAAGAGGGTTCAATAATTCCTTCGGCTATCATCTTGGTGACTTCTTGTTGAAGTACTTTACGCTTGGTGGCAGACACCCGGTATGGTCGCCGATGAATGGGATGAGAATCCCCTGTGTTAATGCGGTGCTTGACGAGGGACGTCTGGCCGAGTGGACGGCTGTCTATGTCGAATACGCCGCGGTATCAATCCAGAAGGCGGCAGAGCGCGGCTGACTCCCCAGGTTCGAGGCCCGGGGCGATCATGGAGCGTAAGGTTGCCTCGAGGCACGTGGCATCTTGCGAGTGACTTGGGTGATTGGGACATACGTCTGCCGCAAAACAGGTGACGTGGTCGTCAATTAAGGGTCTTAGCGTGGCGACCAATATTCCATGAAGTAGCACTTGTTTTATGAAACCAAAATTGATAACAGGTAAATTTGTTCGGTTAGAGGCCATGGTTACAACGAAGTGTGGGACAGTAATGTAGTGCACCAGGAGAACATCAGCCATCGGTGTCACAAAATTATCATCGTTGAGCACGGGAGAGGGTGTTGCCGATTAAACGAATGTGAGAACTTTAGGTGGTATCCAGAAGAAGTCAGCGGTGCACAAGCTGTTCGGGAGTTCAGGGGGAGAATCCGGGAAAAGAGGAAGTTCTAGGCAGAGAGTACCGGTGGCGTAATCGATCAGAGCAGAATGCGTCGATAGGAACTCCATGCCGAAGATTAGGTCGTGAGGGCAATTTTCAAGAGCCGTAAATAAAACGGCGGCTGGCCATACTAACACGAGCGGTACACATTCCAGTGATGGCCACAGTTCCACCATGAGTGACACGGAGGGCTTTAGTCGTTGCAGGCGTAAAGACGTTTTTGAGCAGGCGACACAGATGAGCACTCGTTATGGATACTTGAGCTCCGGTAGCAACTAACGCTGTCAAAGAATCACCGTTCATATACACCTCGATCAAGTTGGTATTAGTTGGAAGCGTCAACGGGGGATTCGGATCAGTCGAAATTGATTCAGCACTGCTTCCTGGAGCTGCATTATCTATTTTTCAGTCCGAGAGGATCCATAGTTGACCGGCGACGGATAGCGGCGTGGTAGGGCGATGGACAACGGCGGCGTTGAGGTGACAGCAAACGAGCGGTGGAGTGGCTGTTAGGGACGTCAGAAGAAGAGTACACACGACTGGGCAAATACCGATGGCAGTCTTCGTATGGGCGAGTAAAGAAAATTGGGCTCGTCTACTTTCCGGCAAACGCGAGCACGTCCTGTATAAACGAGACATACAACTCAGTTGAGGACTGCACACGAGTGGCAAGTTTTTTTTCGCGCTTCCATTTGGCGAGTGGACGCGTCCCCAAAGATGTCGCGTATTCGCTCCTTGTAGATATCCCAGCTGGTGAGCTTGGTCTGATGGACGTCGAATGAAACACGTGGGGTGCCGTCCAAGTAAAATATTACGTTGGCGAGCATGATGGTAGGGTCCCATCAGTGTGTCTGGCTAACACGCTCGTATGTACGGAGGCAGCAGTCAACGTGAAGCCCAGGTTGTGTGGAGAATGTACCGGGATCACGGGGGTGGGGCATCTTCAGGTATGTAGTGGCTGAAGCTACAGATGAAGACGCTGATGGGTTGTTGTCATTGGTTGCCATTGCCGGAGACTGAACGATGCGGTCACTGAAGCTTCACTGTAACAAATATGCACTCACTGTAACAAATATGTTACGAAAAAGAAGAGACGCCATGACGACGAGGCTGTGAATTAGATGTATTTGAAACTAGCAGTAATGACGTGACTAGTTGACCAGCGATCGAGTGGAGACAATCCTTGGTCTTCCTCGTCAGGTACACACGCGTGTCGCCCCCTAGAATATCAATATGCATGCATGTAGCAGTACTATCCTCTTCAAGGCGATTCCCAAATCTATTTATCTAAGTGACTCCGTACTATGTTCCACTGATACAGACCACATACGCTTTTCGGGCTCATCCTGAGGAACTCCACTAAAGCCATCATTACTCAACCAACAGGAGCATTGAAGCTCAGTAATTGCCATTTACGCCTTCATGTGCCTCAAAAAGGTACTGCCGGAGGCGATAGTAGAAACTCGATGTTATTTTTTTTTGTTGGCCACCGACACGATCGATGTCCGCTAACGAAGCACGACCTCCAGTGGCACGCTTCATCGGCGTAGGTAGCATCTAAGCTTCAAGCTTTAGTGGTAGAGTGACGTAAACTTAGTTTTAATTTCGATAGCAATTATATAGACACTCTCCTTTGGATTTTGCCGCTTGTGCTCAGACACAGCGAAGTAACAAATGCGAGACTTGTTCGCGTGCATTCATACTGTTGAGTACGTTTAGAGCGTCGTTTGTGCGTGAAAACGCGGTGCACGTTTCGATCTGCTTTGCATTCTGCACCAGACCTTTCAATTTGTTACTATCGCGTTCATTGCTTCGCCTTTGCGGAAAAGCTGTGACTTTTTTTATGACTTCACTCACCGACTCCTCCACCTTTGAGCTTAAGTGTTGTTAGCACCTCTATTTCAGCAGCCACGTGATAAGACTAGACGCTCCGCGAAACAGGTGGGCCACTGGTGGTATAGCTGAATACCTCCCATCAGGGCTTCATAACTCTGCTATTCAGCACGCACTTTCGCTTCCAGTTTGGCCCGTGGATGGCACTGCTGCAACAATCAAGCATTCGGCCCCTTTGGCCGTTAGAGAATCACGTACGCTCCTAGCTTACTTCTGTTTAAATGATACACTAATTGTATTTAGCTGAATAAGGCGTATGAACGTTTGGTTCACAGGAGACATTACGCGGACTGCTATGTATATATAGTTGTGTTAAACAGCCCCTCCCCCCCCATGGAAGGCGTGCAAGAAGGTTCAAGAAAAAATTATTAAAAAAGTCTTCGTATCGCCAAATATTATGTCCAAGTTTAAGTTTATTTATATTGTGACGATGAAACGCGTTTATTTACAGGAAATGGTTGAGATCGGTACAGCTCAGAGCCAGAAAACGGAGACCGAGCTGCTCGTGAGCCAGACCGCTTCGACCTCCTCCTCTTCATGCGCCCATCGAGGTGTGTCAATTCCCCCGTTCGCAGACGATGCCCACTGGGCGAGTCAATAGGAAGGTTGGTGGTGATATGGCTTGAGGCGCGCGACGTGTGTCAGCTGTGTCTTGCTAGAGCGCCGACCATTGCTTGTGACGCCGGAGATGACGTATGTGACGTCACTGAGACGGTCAATGACTACAAATGGTCCGGAGTAGCGGGCCAGAAACTTTTGGCATAAACCACGTTTGCGGACAGGTGTCCACAACCACACCAGGTCACCCTTTGTGTAAGCAACGGAGTGATGGTGGGCGTCGTACCGGGTCTTGGAGCGCTGTTGAGATGCAATGGTTCGAAGGCGTGCGACGCGACGGGCTTCTTCAGCGCGGCATAGTGACTCGGCAACCGATGTTTCCACATCTAACGTAAAAGGCAGAATGGTGTCGAGACAACTGCGAGGGGAGCGGGCGTAGAGCAGGAAAAAGGGCGCGTACCCTGTCGTCTCGTGTTTCGCGGTGTTGTAGGCGTATGTGATATAGGGCAGTACTTCGTCCCAGTTTTTGTGCTTGGCATCAACATAAATTGACAACATGTTCGTTAGCGTCCTGTTGGTCCGCTCTACGAGGCCATTCGTCTGGGGGTGATACGGGGTTGCGTGGCGGAATTGGCTGGCAGACAGGCGTAGGATCTCTTCAACGACGTCAGCGACGAACTGACGTCCCCGGTCGCTAATGACGACTCGTGGAGGGCCATGACGGAGAATGATATGCCGAAGCATAAACTGCGACACGTGAAAGGCTGTTGCAGTAGGTATAGCCGCAGTTTCTGCGTAGCGCGTCAGGTGGTCGACGCACACGATGACCCATCGATTGGCACTGGCTGAACGCGGAAACGGACCTAGAAGGTCGACACCAACAATCTCGAAGGGAGAGCTAGGAGGTGGTACGGGATGGAGAAGTCCGGGTGATGTAGTCGTGGGACGCTTGTGACGTTGACACTGTTCGCAACCCGCTACGTATTTTTGTGTGTCGCGTCGCATCTTGGGCCAGTAAAACCTTTGCTGGATGCGATGAAACGTTCTGGCGAAGCCCATATGCCCACTGGTTGCGTTGTCATGGCAGAACCGAAAAATTTGGGGACGTAGAGTGCGTGGAACTACCAGAAGCAGACGGGCGCCTTGGCCAGAATAATTCTTCTTGTAAAGGACGGCGTCATGAACTACAAAAGAGCTTGAACTGGCCGGGTCATTCGCGGAGGCAAACAGGTGATCTAAGCAATGATCCTCGTGCTGTGCTGTCCGGAAAGCCGCGATGTCAGGAAAATGAGAGTCGATAGCTGTGATAAAATCGTCAAAATTATCAGCTTCACACTCGGTCGTTGGTAGAGGAAGCCGTGACAGGCAGTCAGCGTCTGCGTGGCGATTACCGCTCTTGTAGCGGACCGTGAAGTTAAATTCTTGTAACCGTATGGCCCATCGCGCAAGTCGACCAGATGGATCACGTAGGCTCACCAACCAGCAAAGAGAGTGATGATCGGTGATGACTGAGAAACGACGACCGTAGATGTAGGGGCGAAACTTGTGTACGGCGAAAACGACGGCGAGGCACTCCAATTCGGTAACCGTATAATTACGCTCTGCCTTGCTCAGGGACCGGCTTGCATAGGCGACGACGTGTTCAGCATTGTTGTGTCGTTGAATAAGCACCGCGCCGAGACCAACTCCACTGGCATCGGTGTGGATTTCCGTGGAAGCAGAGGGATCGAAGTGGCATAGTATTGGCCCGGAAGTGAGAGCGAACTTTAGTTGCTTAAACGCTGACTCACAATTTGGTGTCCAGTGGAAAGGGACGTCCTTGCGCAGCAAGTCAGTCAGTGGCTGGGCCGTTTCAGCAAAATTAGGTACAAAGCGGCGAAAATAAGAGCATAGGCCCAGAAAGCTTCGTAGCTCGCGGATAGACTGTGGCTGCTTAAACTTGCTGACGGCGTCCACTTTCTGCGGGTCCGGCCTAACACCAGCTTTGTCCACAAGGTGTCCTAAAACCAGTGTTTGCCGTTCACCGAAACGACATTTTTTTGAGTTCAGTGTCAAGGCGGCTTTCTCCAAACATGTTAGAACAACGTCAAGGCGATGATTATGTTCCTCAAAAGTTCGTCCAAAAATAACCACATCGTCCAGGTAACATAAACAAATTTCCCATTTAAGGCCTCTCAAGACGGTATCCATATAGCGTTCAAATGTTGCCGGAGCATTACACAAGCCGAACGGCATAACATTAAATTCAAATAGACCGTCTGGCGTTACAAAAGCCGTCTTCTCTTTATCAACTGGATCCATGGGAATCTGCCAATACCCGGATCGCAAGTCTACCGAAGAAAAGTAGGAAGCTGAATGAAGGCAGTCAATTACGTCATCAATGCGGGGGAGGGGGTACACGTCCTTCTTGGTTATAGAATTGAGACGCCGATAATCAACACAGAACCTCCAGGACCCGTCTTTTTTCTTTACCAAAATAACAGGTGCAGCCCACGGACTTGACGATTCTTGAATTACACCAGTGGCTAGCATCTCGCCAACTTGTTCAGCAATAACTTTGCGTTCGGACATGGACACGCGATAGGGCTTTTGTCGGAGAGGATGAGCAGAGCCAGTATCGATCTTGTGACGAGCGCGCGTGGTCGGTATCTGAGCCCTAGGCACCTTCCGTGCAAAATCAAATACTTTAGCATGTCTCGCCAGCAGTGCAACCAGGTCTTTGCGCTTCTGTGAGGAAATGGACTTGCTAACCATTTTTGAAAATTCAGCTTCCATACCAGAAGTTTCCGGACCCGCCCTTTCAAGATCGCTTAAAGCTCCAATGCAGGTGCTGCTCTGCTTTTCGAACAGGGCAAGGCGCATACCAGCCGGTAGTACAACCGACTCGGGTGAGCTGTTTATCACCCATAATTGAGCCGTCTCGTCTGCGAGAGATACAATGCATCGTGGTACAAAGATGTTTTTCTTGAGACAAGCTACAGGCAACGGCTCAATCACTATGTCACATGAATTCAAACTCGAGTTGGTTTCCGAAGTGGTCACTTGTACGCTGGCCGTGGACCACGCTGGCAGAAGTACATCTTTAGCTACAGTGAGGTTACCTTTCTCACAATCAGGCTGCTGGGCGAGAGTAGACAACAGAACCTCACCTGCTCCACAATCCACGGTCGCACGACACTCTCGCAAAAAGTCTATGCCAAGTATAACGTCATGCGTTGATTGAGCCAGTACTGTGAATTCCGCCTTGAACGTTTTACCGGCAACACTAACAGACGCAGTGCAGACGCCGACAGGACGCAAGAATGCGCCGCTCACTGCCCGAAATGTGGCAGGTTTGTCCCAGTGAAACATAACCTTACGGCCCAGTCGTTGCTTAAAAACTAAACTCATCACGGAAACACTTGCGCCAGTATCTATCAATGCCATCGTGGGAACGTCGTCAACAAGTACCTGAACCTTATTCTGAAGCATAGAAACTGGTGGAGGCATTCTTTGATGAAAATCGGTACGTCCAGCGACCTCACCTCCGTCGGCCGCGCTGGCTAGTTTCCCGGTGGCGGAGACGAAATTCGTGACCGGCGCCGTGGAGATGGTGACCGAGGTGGACGGGTGGTGGGCGGCGTTAAGCTGCGCACAGATCCGGGCGAATCACTCCGGTTGATCGGCTGGTAGGCGTGCCGCTCGTCAGTTGGGTTGGGGGGCCAGTAGGTGTAGTCAGGCCGTTGGCTTCGTTGTGCAAACGTCGCGGATCTCTGAGGGAATGTCGAACGTGGATTACGTCGCATTGGGCAAAATCGGGCGATATGTCCACGAACACCGCACTGGTAGCAGACGGGCCGTTCACGGGACATAGGGAACGTCGCTGGATGTTGAGGGTACGCGGCGCTCTGTTCCCACTGAGACGCAAAAGGAGGTGGATGGCTGTTGTAGCCGTAACGACTGTGGGGAGCATAAGGCGGCTCTACATAAGAAGACGTCGGTGGTGGAGCCCTTAGCTGAGGGCCGCGGTTGGGATAGCTGCGCTCCTCGAAACTCGTAGCATTGATACTTGTGGACGGTGTATCGCACGGTGGTTCTCGGGCGTTCAAGGGCGCGTAAAGGTGACGACGAAGTTCCTCACGTACAATGAGGCGAATCGTTGACGAAAGGTCGGTAGGCACGGAGTCTTGGCACACATCGACAGTGGCGACGGTCGTAACATTGGCAAGGCGTCCGAACTTCGTAGTGATGCGGCGAGTCTTCAGGGCCTCAAACGTTCGGCAGTGCCCAATCACATCGGCCACAGACTCAAGACTCTCCTTGCCGATAAGGAAGTGGTAGACGTCTTCCGCAATTCCTTTGAGAATGTGGCCCACCTTGTCCTCTTCCGTCATGTTGGTGTCCACACACTTGCACAGTTTCAGTACCTCCTCAATGTAGGTTCTGCATGTCTCACCACAAGCTTGAGCTCTCTGCGACAACATTTGCTCTGCACGTTTCTTCTTCGTCGCAGGGTCGCCAAAGCACTTCTTGATCTCCTCCATAAACTGGGCCCATGTTGTCAAGGTGTCTTCGTGATTCTCGAACCACACTAAAGCACTGCCATCGAGAAATAGACCCACGTGGGACAACTGGCTGGCCGCATTCCAGCCATTGGCTCGGCTCACCCGTTGATAGTGGCTGAGCCATTCTTCAACGTCATCGCCAGGTTTTCCTGTAAATGTGCGTGGCTCTCGGTAGTGGAAAGACGGCGCCCTCGCGACCGGCTGCTGGATGTCTCCGTCCAAGTTCATATCTTGAGGTAGTGGTGGCAAGCCCGCTAGTCGACGGCTGCGGCGAAGCTCGTGCTCTTGCGGTTCCGTCGTTAGTAGACGGCTGCTCTCCGGTCTCGCTTGACAGTAGCTGGCTTACCCAGCACCTTCCACCACAACTGTGACGATGAAACGCGTTTATTTACAGGAAATGGTTGAGATCGGTACAGCTCAGAGCCAGAAAACGGAGACCGAGCTGCTCGTGAGCCAGACCGCTTCGACCTCCTCCTCTTCATGCGCCCATCGAGGTGTGTCAATATGTATAAAATGTCACCTAAAAGTCTACGAAATATTTGGTGTGCGAGCTGAAAATGTGGGCAACTATTTTACATCAATGACATTTGCACACATTTTTCGCACGTGTTCATTGCGTGTAGCGAAGTTCGCGTAGAGACATAAAACACTCAAACATGAAAGCTACTAAAAAGGTAAATAGCTTAGAAACCACACTGAAAACAGGCCACGTACTTTAACAATTCAAACATGTAGTTCCTGGTACAAATGTTTCGTTATATATTGGCACAAAAAGAAATAATACGACACCGCATACCTAAGCGTTTCATCACCCATAAAAATCACGAAGTTTTGAACCCCAAGGCATGCCTCAGAGTCTGCTATTAGTCTATCCTAAAGCCCTTACAGGTCTCTATAAAAGCCATATACTTGCTGTTGCCCCTTCCATATTCTACTCATCAGGCGAAAGCAACTTGCGGAGTTTGTACGCAGGCGTTGGCTACACGATGAGTGCTGTCTAACAAATCTTAGCTGCCACTGAATTAAGCGTAGCTGCCTTTGGCATGGAAGCGATGCCCGCTTACGCATGGGTTGAGGGAGTGGACGAGCGATAGAACTCTTGTCACCGAAGATGGAGATGCTGCTTACACCTGGAAAAATTGCCGATGACACAACCTCCGATTGCGTGCGTTCTTGCAGCGTCCTGGTCTTGGCACTGATGTCGATACCGTTAGTTGGTGGGAATGAGAGGGTGGCACAAGTTGCTAGTACGAATACCTTATTAGCCCTACTACCAAATCACCATCATCTCCAAACCTACTTCGCAAGCTTATCTATAACCCTAATTTCAAGCATAGCTACTTTCAATCAATGCTGTTCGAAATAAAATCATCACAAAAGATTTATACTTTCAGCTCACACAGCGAGAATTTCTTCGTTGATGAATTCATCAACTAATCTACATTGTGTAATTAATTTCAGCAACTCTGTGCTAGCTGGATATTTAACAGTTGCTCTTGTATAACTGACACCACTGAATAACTGAATTTGCCATCTATGCCTCTTTATTTTGCTTTGACATTTCAGTTTTATCTTTTGCTTCTGAATATCTTTGTTATTTTCTGTAGAATTATTATTGCGTTGTGTATTGATTATATTGTAATTGTTAATTAAGCTGGCCTATAACTGCTCACAAGTCCACATCTTTCACTGTATTTTTGTAATTATCTCACTCATGTAGCAATACGAGGTCTCTCTGTCCACTCTTTTGAAACTTTGAGACCTCGTGCTGTTTTACTATAACCATGTAACTGAATTGAATGACTTATTGAACATGACTTGAGCCCCGCCGCGGTGGTCTAGTGGCTAAGGTACTCGGCTGCTGACCCGCAGGTCGCGGGTTCGATTCCCGGCTGCAGCGGCTGCATTTCCGATGGAGGCGGAAACGTTGTAGGGCCGTGTACTCAGATTTGGGTGCACGTTAAAAAACCCCAGGTGGTCAAAATTTCCGGAGTCCTCCACTACGGCGTCTCTCATAATCAAATAGTGGTTTTGGGACGTTAAACCCCACAAATCAATCAATCATCATCAATCATGAACATGACTTGACTTATCTTATTTATGATGTATTTCTTTACTTCGCCAAGGTGCCGCAGCAATATTCATGAGACGCCCAAATTACTTGGTGAAAATTGTTTGCGTTATAGTGGATATCATATAGAGGCTGCGTGACAACAGTAACCTCTTTTTTCAATTCCTATTTTTTCCTTTCCGTGAATTATGGTTTCTTACCGAAGCTCAGACAACAGCCTATTGACCGCACATTTCCAAAGCACGTACTGCATATACCTGCCACTGTAAAAGAGTCGAAGTTGATCTAACTAAAGACCTTTAACCTTTAGGAGATTTCGCACGTGAGTTCACGTTGATTCGCAAAATGCGCCTGTGTGCGGACCTGAGCTGCGTCTCGTGTGCTTCTGTTGAGACGCGATAGCAATCAATAGTGATAGAATACGCTAGATGCCGCACAAAGTTTTTTTCATTTCAATGCATTGTCGTGTTTAATGTGGAAGGCGCATGAGTTTAAACGATGAGGTAGATTACCCCATTAAAAGGCTGAAAGTATAGGAAGCGTGTAATCAAAACGTATTTATGCTTTTTTACTTCTTTATACAAGTAGCCGTCTGCGAACTTGAGCAGCTCATTTCTGCTACAAGATGTGAATTTAATGATGCGAGACGTTTCTCAGTTTACAGAGACTCATGTTTGTATAGCGTGAGTGGTGTCGAGAAGCACATTTACGCGGACGCGCATTGCGTGATCTACAGTCACATTGTGAGTCGCCATCTTTGATCCTTAGGTCCGAGATATCATATGGAAGAAAGTTTTCAGTTTTATAAACACGAAGCGTTTTTATCTGTAAGTAGGTGCACACGTTTGTTTTCTCGTTTTTCTTGCATATTTCTGTCATGGCATAATTCGGAAATACAAGCCCAATTACGTTTTTTCGCTGCTCACTGTATATGTTTAGAGACAAAGCAAAGGCCTCTCCTTCACGAGAAAGGAGCCAGAATAGCTCGCAAACACACGAAAGCTGTAAACTTCGCCAAGCCGTCATAACGTGAGTGTCTGCGCTGTACGTGATTATAACCAGGAGCGTGCAGTGAAATATATCCATCTGCCACGAAACGAACGAAACTGATATTGCGCCAATTTCTCATCTCAGTCGGTATCGCCGGGCGTAGGGGTACACCGGTTTTACACGAACCTTGATTAGTCGCCTAATATTGGCTTCAATTTAATCAAATGTCCACTGGGCTTCCGGTACGCTCGATTCTGGGTATCTTCATTCTAGAGCTTTCGCAGAGCAGCCAGTGACGCCCAGTATTTGACAGCCTGGTATTTCTAGCACTTCGCGACCACACGCTAAATATTTGGTCAGCGTTTGCACTTGAAAATAAAGGAAAAAAAATCGTTGCAGGAGCCTTACTGTAAATTCTGTGCAAATTCGTCTACATGCAGTGAAGTTCCTTTTTCTACTTACATGCAGGTCGGCATCCACGATCACTGATTCCACTACTCTGCCACAGCGTGCGCATAACATTACACCCAGCTCGTTGCTGCCACTTCTCACACCCCACAAATTATTATATGCGAAGCATTTCTTAGCGAACTTCTGTGACTTAGAGCGTTTCTTTCTATCTATCTATCTATCTATCTATCTATCTATCTATCTATCTATCTATCTATCTATCTATCTATCTATCTACCTATCTATCTATCTATCTATCTATCTATTTATCTATCTATCTATCTATCTATCTATCTATCTTGCCGCCTACTACTTTCAGCTCTCCTGGCCATTTCGATAATGGTATCGATAAAAAACTTGGTATGACATAACACGACTGTACGAAAAACATGTTTGACTAGTCTTAACATGAAAATCATCACATGTTTGTCATAAATGTCATGATTTACATTTCATGATCCTGCAGCTCTTGCGGTCGTATCGTTGAGATGGCATGTTGCAAAACTGGTATTGTATGACATGATTGCATGGCGAACACAAGCGACCGATCCTAACATGAAGTTTACGACATGCGTGTCATGTAACAAAATGACTATACGCCACGCTCATGATGCGCTCGTGGCCGTTTCGCTGGCGTCACATGTACCAAATTTGGTATTACCGTACGTGAATGAATGACGAAGGTATGTGACTGGTGCAAACATGATAATCTTAAGATGCGTGTCATGTAACAACATTACTACATGACACGCTCAGTATGCACAGGCGGTCATTTCACTAGCTTCACCTATACCGAATTTGGTATAGCGGGACGTAAATGAATGACGAAGGTATGATACTGGTGCAAACATGATAAACATGAGATGCGTGTTATGTGACAACATGACTACGTGCTACGCTCATGAAGCGCTCCCGGCCGTTTCGCTCGCTTCACATGTACCAAATTCGGTATTACGCCACGCGAACGGACGACAAAGGTAAATGACACATCCAAACATGATAATCATGATATGCGCGCCATGAAAAACAGTGAGTGCATGCCACACTCATGATGCGCTCGCGGCCGTTTCACTAGATTTACATATGCCAAATTGGGTATTACGTGACGCAAATGGATGACGAAGGTATGTGACTGGTGCAAACATGATAATCATGAGATGCGTGCCGTGTGAGAACTTGAATACACGCAGCAGTCAAGGCGTCAATACGTTTCCACGTGACGGGTTGTGCGTGCACGCCGGTGTTCATTTCTTCGTGTCACACCGGCGATGCCACGCTAGGCGCTGGTCCTGCCATATACTCGCAGGCACGCGCCGCACTGCGTTGCTTTGACGCATGCGCGTTTCAGCGCGTTCGACATCCCTCCGTCAAGAAAAGAGGGAGACAAAGTGGTGTCTCGGTAAAGCATCGGCACGGAAGGCAGCAAGTCACATTTCGGGCTGGTTGCAGCCGACGGACGTTTGTCGTGCCCATCGCATCTGGCGTCAGGCTCGCGTTTTGCTAACGTAGCATCGCTGTGCCCAGCGTTCGTCAACGCTACTTCGGAGTATATTGGTTGCTTCATTATGCACTTGCTGCCGCTTTGCTAGCTCCAGATATACCAAGTTTGGTGTTATGTGACGTAAATGGATGACGAAAAATATATGACTAGTGCAAACATGATCTCTTGACAAGTGCGTCATGTAGGAACATAACATACCAGGCTCATAGCGTGCTCACGGCCGTTTCCCTAGCTCCACATATACTAAATTTGGTATCTCGTGACGTGAATAGATGACGAAGGTAAACGACACATCCAAAAATGATAATCATGATGCGGAAGACATGTACGGCATCATTTTCCTCCACCTCGTAACGTTGTGCTGATTTTAAAGTGAAAAATCAACCTTTCTCATTCGTGCTTCGCATATTATCGATTCCCACAGTACGTGGGATCTGCCAATTTCTTTTTTCACATATTGGAATGCTCGGCCTTGAGTCCCATAATTTGAAATAAACTAGAAGCTAGCCCTTTGTCTTTTCTCACATTTTTGTAGTGAGTACATAATAAAAGAATCATTTCTCTATGGAAACGCCACCAGTGCTAACTAGTATTGTTATAGGTGTGAATATTCTCGTCTTTTGAGGAGAGTTCCCTCAATTTCAAAAATGAAAGAAATACGTGATTGGTCTCTTCTTAGAAAAATAGAAGATAATTACTGAGATTCTCTATTTAATCTGTGGGATCCTCATGAAACTTTGTTTGGTGTGGGATGTGTTGAATGAACAGACAAAGTGCTTCAGACAGGCTGATCCACTTTTTGTAGGTATATCTATATTTGTCAAAGGCAAAAACAGGTCATCCTGTCCAAACGTCAGCCAGCCTGTCTGAGGCACCTCCTCTGTTCATTCTGGATATCTCTATGTGTGTTACCGTATGTCGGCTCCCATGTTGATTGTGGCCCCCAGCGTAGGGTAGCAAACCGGGCATGTGCCTGGTTAACCTCTCTGCCTTCCCTCTTGTTGCTTACCCCCCCCCCCTGCTTGATGTGCAATTCAGAGGCGTATCTTTGCTTTGCGGTATCCTTTTGAAAAATGACTGTTGAGTTGTTGCTGACGTTGTTGTTGAGTCTTCATTGAATCAACTGATTTTCAACAACATGGCAAGGTGTCCGGGCATTGCTCAATATATAATCAATGGTTTTTGGCATGGAAGGGCGAAGGCTTAGAAGCAAAGGAAGACCATACTGAAGAGACCATACCTTTCCTTCGAAGGATTCGCTCTTCTATGCCAAATGTCAAGCCGACTAGCCTACAAATTCACTATTTTGTAATAAAATGTCTTTCGGTTGACTACATCAACCAAAAGTTGTTCACAAAAAGACGTTGTCTTATCGTCAGGCAGTTCATGAGTACCAGTCTGTGTATGAGCGAGCATCACCAAGCCTGTGAAGTACTGAAAACTTTTTATGGAGAAAACCACCCAAAGTAAAAGGTGCATACCCATGTAGAACAAATAATACAACTGCCCCGTAGGTATGCGGTCTTCTATTGCTTGAGTACTAGCTCTATACGTTTGGCACTGTCATTCATTGCATGAGCCTGTTTGTTCCAAATAGCTCTACCTGAACGACTCCCCACACGACTGTTCCAACAGCAGCAATTCTATAGCTGACTACTAGCTGCAGTAACGCAAACAAAGCAGTAAATGTGTAACGCCCATGTACACAGCTGTGTGCAGTGACTGCACTGCCGCTGAATACACAAAGAAAGCTTGCCTAAATAATTTCTGGGGTTCTACGAGCCGAAACCACAATAGGATGATGATGTACTCCACTGTAGAGGGCTCTAAAAAGTTCAAACGCCTTCTACTACATCGCTATTCACAGCCTGTGTTGCTTTCCGGACATAACGTCGTAAACCAACCAACCAAACTTTCGCTTCAGGCAAAAGGGAGAACAAATGTATTGGGATTTTCATGTTTATTATTTCGGCACACTCGAGGGTAGGTAGCAAACCAGATAGGGGTTTGGTTCACCTTTCAACTTTTTCTTCGTACTTCTTAACATTATTAGCAGAAAAAACAAGGACAAGCAATAAAACACTCGTATATACAAATCAGCGCCCACGGAAATGAAAGCTTAAACAGAACTAAACCAAGTCGGGTGGCTTGGCAATGTTCCTTGGAAGCGTATCAAGCAATGACTGAAGCGTCTTTCATTTTCTTACTCCATATGAACATATGCGCTCTGTATATGTAACCATGCTCGATAAACAGAGAGCTAATCCACTCCAAGCGCTTGTTAATCTACGGGGCCATATGTAAGACGGGTACGAGCATAGCATCAACGCCGAGAATGTGCAGAAAGCTAAAAAGTTTCGAAGAAATACCGCATGCTGAAATGATGGCAAAGAAAAGATGCGTAATGCTACTGAAGCAGTGAACCCAAGCTAAACGCCGAACACACGGGACTTTCTTGCCATCGCCGTCACGATAAGCATATTATGACGATGCTTTCAGAGTTTTACTCCCAAATGACGAGTTGCTGCAGGGAAATCAGCCTACTTTTTACCGCGTTTCGTTCACTGACTGAAGTTGCTGTTACCGTCGCAGTATGACGGCCTGAAAATCTCTGCCACCGCGCCCGGACGTCGACCCCATATTTGCATTCGTGTATTCATATTCTGTCTAGCTGTGAGGCACTTAAACATGATGGTATGTCGCTGGCCGGCGTGAGCCATCGCAAAGCAACGTCGACAGACATACTAAGCATTCAATGATAGTATTGCAGGAAGCGCGCATTTTCTGATTGTAGCACCGTCGCTGCACTGAGTGCGCCGAGTGGCCTGTATGAAGAGCGACTCAAGAGTAATACATCGCTACAATTCTTTTTTTTTTCGCAGCGAGAACACGTAATTTCTCTTAGTTGTCAGCGCGAAGATCGGTAAAAATGTGTAATAGTGTCAGTCTGGGATGCTGTCTTTTTGAGTTCATCGAGTAAGTGCAGGTTCTTTCTGCTGTTTTAAATGTGGGCTTCGATGGCATCCTACCGCTGCCATCACTGTTATAAAGTCGGGTTCGATGGCCTAAGTATTTGGTACCTTATAATGTACACATATCTGGTCTAATCAATAATATTTTTAGGGCGCCATGGGTTCGACAAAATGAACCTAATAAATATTCAGACTTCTTGCCTCGTCGCTTAAAATGAGGTCAAGTGAACCATCTTCGCTTGTGCGTACATTTCCTACAGTTTCTTTCTTCTTTCTCTCTATAGCACTTCACAAGTGCCCCTTCTAACTTTCACATTTTTCTTCATGCCAGGAAGAAACAAGGACGGTCACGCGCTCATATAGAGGCGAAATTGAATTGTCAAAGTGTTTAATGACAAGCAGCGTAAATAAAACATAAGACTGTCATAGCAGAAACGGCTCATCACCTACCAGCCTGATCGAGAGAAAACTGATTATTAGAATATAGCGCATAAAAACAGGTATGTGCTCGCCTTACCTTAGATGACCGTACTTCGGCATGTACGCTGCGTTTTAAATACGCCACCGCCACCACAAAAATCTCTCATTCTCAATAAAGACCATTACAAACGTGTATGTGTGAACGTTTTATTGCAGTGTGAACTGCTGCAAGCTACCCCTATATTGACATGTTATTTCAACTTGTTTTCGTGTGCTTTAACATTTTTTTACTGTTTGTTTAATATGGGAAACCCAAATTGTTTTTTTTTCACTGCAGAACATATTGACATAGAACAGCCAAGGTAATATAGACCTGAATCTCTCTACAACTAGACAGTTATAACAGAACAGAACAGAACTCTTCACTAAAAAAACAGTGCTTTTTATCATACGCTTCCCCCTGACGCACCGCACTTCATGCGTTCCTCCTGTACACAGAGTCTCGAAATTCCTGCAGTTGCCTTTTTAAGACTGAATACTTTGTGTTTTCACGATAGGTATCTATTCGGGCAAAACTGCTTAGGTCAGCTTCTATTTCCTAGAAGCGCACCACCAACCCCAATCGTTGAAACTTAATGAACCGCATCGCGCTACCGACGAAGCCGTATGGCGTCGCCAGAAAAAATAGTGAAAGAATGCTGTTCTTGCGTGCGCAGACGAGCATACTCTGCCGTGCGGGGGAGCATTTTGTATTTGCATCTTTTAGCGGCTATCTTTCCTGTTGTCTTGATGTTTCACATTCTAAATTCGCATGTGATTATCATCGCCGACTGTGGATGCCCTGGTATTCTAAGTACCATTGACAGTGCGTGGACTCCGACCACTTGTCGTTACCACGTCTTGTCAGCGCGTGAACAGTGTTGAAAGCTCCTGTTCAGGCGTTCTTTTCCCCGTACTCAGTTTTGTAACACTGTCTTGATTTGATAATAAATACATCAATGTGTTTTGATTTCGCTTGCTTTTAGTCAACCTCAGTTGACAAAAAGCAAGGAAACATCAAAAGTGGTGAACGGGTGGTGTCGTAGGGTTCTTTAAAAAGTTCGCAGTTGTCCATACCCCCCACAACCTATGACTCGAACAGCCGGTGCGCAATATTATAAAGCTTTTCAGCACCGTGACGCAGAGCTTTTTCTTTGAGAAGGGCATGTGTCGGACGCTAACCTCCAGCGGGTTCCCGTTGAGTGACGAACGCTGACGCTACCCCCACAAGCTTTGCGTACGGTATCCTAAAACTCTCTAATGGCGTCGTTGTTTCGCAATCTAGATCGGTAATATCTCCTCACCACTCTGACACTGAGGGGTCTGAAATCGAAGAGGTATTGAGTCAAAAAACATTGTTCAGACTACTCTCATATGCTGAGAACGTCTTGCGGTTTTGTGTTATCTGTCTGGTAAATGCAAAAGAAGTGGTGTTCCCTTAACCGCCAACGCCGATGCGTCCAACTGAGTTAGCGATAGTTAGAACACGGACAGCGAACGCTACCGCATAACACTGCATGTTCCTGTAGCCCTCTACAAGACATCAGCTGGGGTTTCTGAAAATATAAGCACGTGGGCAGCGATGTTTCGACACCAGACGCGCAACATCCGACGGCGCGACGATGACGTTCTATCAGTTTTATCTGATTGCGGTCGCCACTCACGCGTCCTGACTGGCTTCGCTGACGGGTGTGCATTAACAGATATATAATTTGATCATAAAAAAAACGACCCAAGGTGGGCAGTGGTAACTCCGTGGTTGCGCGCGTCGAGCGGATTTATCTTCCAACCTCTTGCCTCCCTTTCGGCTTTTTTGTTCACTCCCTGTTCAAGAAAAAATAATAGGGCTTCCGTCGGTGTTCCCCAAGACTGGGAGTGCTATTAGTGTTCCCCAAAACTGTAAAGAGTTAGAATGCCTACTCTAATGGATACACACATATTGAGGCACGCTGCTGTGGAGAAAACCGTCCCCTCTATAAATGAATTCGCCCTTCACGCAAGTATGAAGTGTGTTGATTGCAGTGCTATGATATGTGTCTCATATCACTCTTCACTTGAACCGTCAATATCGTACCAGTCTTACTTTTCGCACGGTTGATTTTTAATATTTGGAAACCTGTGTTTAAGTGCTTGACCGGAAGTGCGCGGGACAGAAGAAGAGAGCGCAACTAAAAGGAACAAGCGCCATTGTGATGGCATCAAGCTAGTGGTGGGTGCCTTTGGATGTGACTCAAATAGGACACAATCCACGTTGCTCGCTGCACTCTTCGGATTTAATTGTACCGACATTGTTTTTGCAACATTTATGTTTCCTGCATTGAAAGGGCAAGGAAAAACAGAGTAGCGGCACCGCACTTTCTAGTGTTATCGCTCGTGCAGAAATTTATGAGTTTTCGAATAAACGTTGCCGATAAGTACCTGTCGATAACCACGAGCAAAAACCACGAGTGCGTTTAGTGTGTTTGTGTGTGTGTGCATGTCTGCTTGCTTATGTGTGTGTGCGTGGTGGGTGGTGGGCTGTTCATTTTGACCAGTTTGAATTCCTTAACGTGCATCGCAATACACGAGTGTTTCTTACATTTCGCCCCCCTCATCCAAATGCTCATGAAGGCTATGTATAGTCGTTGGTTATACTCTGAAATGCTCAGAGTATAACCAACCACTATACATAGCCTTCATAGATTACGAGAAGGCGTTTGATTCAGTAGAAATATCAGCCGTCATGCAAACACTGCGGAATCAGGGCGTAGATGAAGTATATATAAACATTCTAGAAAAAATGTACAGGCGATCAACTGCTACCATAGTGCTTCATAAAGAAAGCAACAGAATACCAATCAAGAAGGGTGTAAGGCAGGGTGACACAATTTCCCCAATGCTATTTACCGCTTGCTTACAGGAGGTTTTTAGAAGCCTAGAATGGGAACAGTTAGGGATAAGAGTCAATGGAGAATACCTTAGTAACCTGGGCTTCGCCGATGACATTGCACTGCTGAGTAACTAAGGGGACGAATTGCAACTCATGATTACAGAGTTAGACAAGGAGAGCAGAAAGGTGGGTCTTAAAATTATTCTGCAGAAAACGAAAGTAATGTACAACAACCTCGGCAAGAAGCAGCGCTTCGAGATAGGTAATAGTGCACTTGAATTTGTAAACGACTATGTCTACTATGGCAGGTAATAACCGCAGAGGCGAACCACGAGATTGAAGTAACTAGAAGAATAAGAATGGGGTGGAGCACATTCGGCAAGCACTCTCAAATTATGACAGGTAGATTGCCACTATCCCTCAAGAGGAAGGTATATAACAGCTGTATCTTGCCGGTAGTTAGCTATGGAGCAGAAACCTGGAGGCTTACAAAGAGGGTTCAGCTTAAATTGAGGACGACGCAGCGAGCAACGGAAAGAAAAATGGTAGCTGTAACCTTAAGAAACAAGAAGAGGGCAGATTGGATTAGGGAACAAACGGGGGTTAAGGATATCATAGCTGAAATCAAGAAGAAGAAATGGACTTGGGCAGGGCATGTAGCGCGTAGACAGGATAACCGCTGGTCATTAAGGGTAACTGACTGGATTCCCAGAGAAGGGAAGCGGGTTAGGGGGAGACAGAAGGTTAGGTGGGCAGATGAGATTAAGAAGTTTGCTGGTATAAATTGGCAGCAGCAAGGACAGGACCGGGTTAACTGGCGGAACATGGGAGAGGCCTTTGTCCGTCAGTGGACGTAGTCAGGCTGATGATGATGATGATGATGATGATGATGATATAAATGCGGCCGTCTTGATTGGGAATCGAATCTACACCCTCAAGCACGACAAAACGCGACCAACGTCAACATTGCCATTGAATTCATATGAACTAGTTCCACTCTATTGCACTCTGCACATGTCAAACTGCCCGCAGTCCTCGAACTCAGAAAAGCTGTCCACTGCTAACTAACGCGTTATCAGAGATAAACAGACACAGACGAATCTCCTACGTGACCCTTTCTTTCGCAGCGCATGCGCCGACTACAGCCGGTCGCTTCTTGACTGCGCATTTGAATTCCCTCCAGGCGGCGCTTACTTCAATCGCACTTTTGGGAGCATGGCGAACGCCACCTCGAGCGCTCTCACCTGATTACGGGTGGTACATTCCTATTAGCGTCAACTTTACGGAGCATTGCTTCAAACGTTGCATGGAGGACGTCGAGGCCAGAGCTATGAATGAGCACGTTAACGACTGTTCGTCTCAACCACCATGCACGACGTATGCTCCAGTACCAAGCTTTTCACCCCAAGCTTTGTCTGGTGTGGACACCGGTATATATTTTATTTGCTCATAGGTTCAGCGTTTCCTTTCGAGGTGTACTTTTTTCACGAGTGCCCAGCATATCGACACCATTTGGTTTGTGGAAAGCTTTTTTGAACGCTTTTAAGCAAGTGTATCTTAAGGTAGTAAGATATACATTGCTAGGTCTGGTGAAGACTTAGGCAAACACGGTCGATGCCGCTATTTCGCGATGTATTCCGGTTTACCTCCTTGCCTTTCTTCATACCATATATATCCCTCTCTATTCAGTAATGAATTCGTTGGGGTTAGACGCCCCAAAACCACGTGACGATGTGAGACGCCGTAGTAAGGAGCTCTTGCAATTTTGACCACATAGTGTTCTTTAACATAAGCGGGCCTTCAGTTGGTCTTCATCCAAATGCGGCTGACATTCGATAGCGTGGCCTTCGGGTCAACATTACATCACCAGGGCCACTAGACCACCACTGAGAGAGATGCACCTAGCGAGCTATTTGGAAGTACTCATTATCTCGTGACGGCATTATATAACAGTTTCTAACACGGTTCAATCAATGCGTTTGGCTAAAATACTTTACTGTCAGTGTAAGACTGCAATGGTGTTGCATGTATTAGCACAAGCAAGACGTACGAAAGAAATATCAAATAAGATACACGGCTGGTTGCGCACGTCACGTGATGCAGCTTTTGGGCGCGTCTGTGCGCACCGAGGACGCATTGTGAGCCCGTCACTTCTTCAACAGTGCTCGTGGTGAAGGACTCGTCAAAATTACTGATTTTCAGGGCCGAAGCTCCGAAAGACGCGGGTCTGGCCTTGCATGTCGTTTTGTGACAGGTTCGTAACCACCTTGTTGTATGACTCACTCATCAGGTGGCACTAGTATGAGTCACAGACAGACAGACGGATGGACGCAAAGAGGAACAGACTCCAGGTGGTCGAAATGTCCGGAGATCCCTACTACGGCATATCTCACATAATCATATGGTGGGTTTGGGACGTTACAGCCCACATAGCAATCAATTCTTCAGAATGTATTGTATGAATGTTTGCGACAAAGTCTTGCTAAGCTGCTTCAATATAGCAATTGCAGATCTGCCAACACGCTTCACCTTGGCAAACTTATCTTGCACTTGGTGCTAATATTACGTATGTAGACTGTATGTAGAAGGACTTGTAGCGTTGCCCCTATTCAACAAAGTATTTTTTTTCTTCTTCATATTGCTACACACTCCACTGCATTGTTCATTTTGGAACTTTGTTATTCCACCCAAGATTTTTAGGCATAAGGTCGTGCATGTTCTAATTTGTCAAGGAAACGAAAACGTTGTGGTATTTTATAATGAATATACGAACGGGGGAAGGGGTAGACACGCGTTTAACAACTTTAATTGAGCACGAAGCAGACTGTAGTTTTGTTTGGTAGGCAGGTCTTGCGTTCCAGGTTTTCCTTTTTTTTATTGAGTCCAAAGCCCTAAATATTACATGAAACTGGAGTGACCATACACGGCGTCCGAGCGCACGCAGGATATGCGAAAAACATTGCGTAATGACGGTAGCCATATGCTTCATCACAACCTCATAAGCCACCAATAGTTATGACGACAAAATGGCGTCATCGCATGACATTGTAGCTTTGTGACAGGTAGGCCGATCTAGCTTGCTGAAAAATGGCAAGAAGTTGAATACAGTCGACTGATAAGAGAAACTAGAAGATGCCTTTAAACTTCCCGTCGTTTTAGAAAACGCGTAAGGGAGAAATCACGTAATCTTGATTTTTCCCCCGCGAAGGTAACGTTTTATTTCTGATTTCTACCCTTTTTGCGCCATTCAGGTAGTCTTAGCACGTTGAAACGGCTTCTAAATTAATCGCGTAAGCTTTCCGCTGCTTCATCGCCTCAAGATCAATTCGAGGAGTGTGTCGCCTATACTTTCATGAAGTGCTATATACACCGCTCAAACAGAGCGCACGAAATCGGCCAGAAGCTCTGGGCACGGGAGTGTAACATGCTGCCATATTTTAGTTACCGTCAGAACACAAGCCCTATTGTGTACTATAAACAATGCGGCACGGCAGCACACAGCTTCTGTCAACACGCGCCGATCTGTGCGCCTTTAACGATACTCATCGATTCAGTCCTTCGGTCGTAATGAGATATGAGGTGAACGCAGTAGGGAGGGACAACCTCTCGCAAACGCGGGTCCTTCGCAACTTCATGCTCACAAACTGGTGCGTACACACACAATGCCACGTTCTCGGCTCACGCCCTCTTTTTATATCAACGCACGTGTCGGCCACGACGTTTCAATTTTCTCATCACGTACCGTGTTATCATACAAAGTAAACTTGTAAATGATTCAGAAAACAGTGAATCTGCGTTTAGCATATGCAATGCATTCTTTTCGAGCTTGTAGATGTGCACGCTACGTGACAATGGTGTGCGCATTGTTGCCTGACTGTTTCATTCTTGAAAACGTTCAGCTCGACGAGGCGAACCGCAAAGAAGGGGACGCGAACAGTCTGTTTGCCTTTTGGATTGTGAACTAAGTAAGCTGCGTGAGTTCTTTGATGGCAGGTAATTTATGCGCAAGCGTTGTTCAATTGAAAGTGGTTGATATTCGCTTCAATAAACTTCGGGTGTTAGAACAGGGCTGTTCTGTTCTGTACAAACTGTTCCGTTTGTGTCCTCTTTGCGCTTCGTCTCGTTCGCACTAAATGTTTTCGAGAATGCCTCCATTCCAACTTGCCCACCCCTCCATTTTGTTGGCTGCTTGCGTGCCCTGCATCGACCAGCCGTTCGCGGCGTCTTTGTGTTTGCACGTCTATATACTCACAGCCAAAGTACATGGATGAATTTGGAATTTCCGTCATGGCAAGAATCTTTGAATGGGAGGCTCACGTGCCGTTCTCTGCTCTTTATCGTACATACCACTCACATTCCCAACCAAGGGGAAAAATAAAACTTGAACCAGCTGAGTCACACTATTTGTGTACAACTTACATAATACACACGGGTACGCACACAGCCACTGATGCATGCTGACTAACAAGGTCAACATGTGTGGAGGCAGATAAGAAAAACCGTACATTCAAAAAACAAGGCGCGTTTACCACGCCACTGCTAATGCAAAAGTGCTGCCATGTTCCCACCAGTTTCTAGCAGCGACACTATTCTAAGTGAACCTTTTTATGTGCGAGGGCTGCCATAGATTCCAGATCATGTGACATTTACTCAGAGAAAGTGGGTACATCCCAAAAAGAATATGCGACGCTCCGCCCGTTTCTCCCCCTGGACACTACTACCACAACTCACCACTACGCCCACTACTGCTCCCGCCACTCTTTCCTCCTCATTCCTCCTTCATTTACACGTCAACCCACTTCACTCACTCCATCTGCAGGCCACTGTTTCGTCAGTGTCCGTGAAGCGTAGCTGGCTCAACTTTCTTTTTGTGTGTGCTTTAACATCAAAGTTCCTTAAGGTCAAGGTTTGTCCGTAGGTGGCGTTGGCGTGCACCATAGGTGTTGCTCACGGTGATGGTGGTGACGTTGAAACTCAAGCGCGTGCTGGGCACGCGTTTTCTTTCTGCCATCATGGCACAGCACATGAAGGGTACGCCACGACTATGACAATAGAGATGATGACAATTACGGGGAACGACTGGCTTGTGCAGTAGATGACTGCAAGCAAGCAACAACCACCAAGCGAACGAGCATAGACTTCATCTTTGCCAACTTCAGGTTAGACCTTATGTCACAAAGCAGTAATGATGAAGGCAAAATGAAATTCATAACCCAACAAAATGTACTGCCGCGCGCATGTCTTACATTACTTTTGTTTTGATTCGGTTGTCGCCTACGAGGCATGGGTCAGGAATGCTCAGCGCCAACAGCGCCTCATTGTTCTAGAAGGTTCACGATCATTGTAGATTCTTCTGTTACGATTGCCCGCGAGACGTGAGCACTCGAGATTATCGCAGAGCTTGCGCGAAGACCATTGATAATGCGGGAATATTTGACGTCGCGTGCATACATGCCGCCGCGCTTCGCCGCTGTCAGTTGATCGACAGCCGACGCTTTAAAGGTTCGCCGCAATCAGTGCCAGCAGGCCCCGGAAGCTCGGCACTAGTTTCGGTTTCAAGAAACATGCACGCTCGTAGAGATTGCCGGGCATCCTAAGATCCGGCTAACTAGAGTGAGGGCGATGTGAATATTCGCATCTATTGGCTTTCATAAGTTTTCACAAATAAAATAAATAATACCCCTGTGAAGAACTTCCCTTTGTGTTTGTGTTTTCCTATTTATTATTTTGTTAACTTTAAATCAGGCGAAGCACTGGAAGTGATTGACTTGAGTTAGTAGCGCTTGCCTCCTCTCTTTCTCGCCCCTCGCTCAGCTATATTTGAACTTAGATCGCACTCAGTTGTCTCGCTCGGTTGGCGCGCATGCCAATGGCGGGAAATATAAAGACAGCAAGTGGTGGAGGGCAGAGAATGGAAGCCGCAGATAGCTACGCCGAACAGGTGAACCACGCATTTGTCGAAGATGGATTAATAGGGCAACACAACTTTTTCGCTGTGTACTAACCCAATGATTTCTACTTCCGCAAAAATTTCCCAGCGTTTCCTAAAGGCAACTGTCGATCACAAAAACTTGGACCCAATATTTGAGCAAGTATTGATTTTGCACGAGTACATGAGTTAACCCAGTTCTCTGCAAGTCTGACTGGACTGACAGAAGTGCGGTGTCACTTGTTTAGTTGGTGAAGACGGCATCCAAGCTCCTGTCGAGAAAAAGCGTTGATTGAAAGTCTGTATTTTGAGAAGCCTCAGCTACATAGTTTCACCTTCTTTTACTTTTGGCATGTAGTTCAAATGATGTCAAGTAAATATTGGGTGCTTCATGCTCATAAAACTTTTATAGCCGCTCTTTGATAATGTGAGTCTTTACTTCGAATACTGTCACTCAAATATACGTGATGGACTAAATGCTTCTAAATATATAGAAAGGTCGGGGGAGCCAACATTTTGACAAGTTGACGTCGTCATGGCAACGCCGTTTCCCTGACGAGGACAAGTCAACTTGCGGAAACACTGTTTCCAGCGACGTTCTTTCTCGAAAAACTAGTGATCGCTTCAAGCCTCTCCATGTTTCTGAACTGCAGTCTTGCTTGGTACACAAGTTCTGTAGGAAAACCATGCACTCCCTCATAACAAAGGTGATTGAGTCTATTACGACGTGTTTTATTTACAATTGTTGATAATTTTCACAATGGTTATGATAATCGGGGATCAATGTTTGCTAATTATGGCCGTATCTCTAATGTAAGTAAAGCTGATTTTATAGATTGACACTTTCGCACTACGTGTATGTGTTTTTTTTTTATACGAGACGTGTTGTAAAAAAAGTTCATTTTATTTGTGCCAACTGAGTTTTGTCTTATACTAAGACATCAGTCAGCTTAACGTTAGCCTTTTCAGAACCCAAGAACAAAATTTGGAAAAAAAGATTAACAAAACTTAACAAAAGGCGGCATCGCCCGAGCAGCCAGTGGACCTGAAAAAACGGCGCGAGCGCATTCTGCTTGCATGCGAAGTGGGAAAGGAGAACTTCCGCGGCGAGCCTTCTTCTCTCAATTTTTAATTCTTTCCCTCTATTTTGGAACGTCACCAGTGACGTCATGAAATTCTCGGTTTGTGAATACTTTCTTCTTGGATGCCCGGCAACCGCCATTGGTAAAATAGGTGCTGCTGTTTCGTATCAGCATGCGAGAGCGAATACATGGAAGGTATATAGAGTTTCCACCCGCTGGTGCCAGTGTCTTGCTGTAATGTGAGTTTCCCTTTACGTGGCCACAAGTTATACCCAATAGACAGTTTAACCCGAACATCCAGTCTGTTCCTTTTACCTGCGTCATGGCCCCGTGGCAACGATGTCACAAGGTTATATCAAACTGCTAATTTGGCCGAACCTATGGGTGGTAACCGAAAAATAAGAATACAGTGGCACTTTGGCACTGATAGCGGCGAACGGAGTATTGGCCATTCTTGAATTGACAAGCGGCAAAGCGTGTCAGTATAAATACAAATACATGTGCCGTAGAATATTATTGCCTTATTACTAGTACTAGCGCAGGCTCTGGAATAATCTCAAGTTTTCACGTCTTGCGCGCAATTTTGGCAGAATGATCTAGAATAATCGCGAACCTTCTTGAACAATGAGGTGCATTTTGCGCTGAGCATTCATCACCCAGGTTTATATGGCATAATCTTCAAGAATCGGGACTTCTCGAGACCTTTTGAAATAAAACAAAAACGTGGTTGATCACTCTGTCATGGCAATCGGCCGGTATAGGAAAAAAGTGAAGCGCGTCTTCACAGGGTACATCAGCGCGTGTTGTGTATTGTTTCACCAAATTCTTGAAGTAATGAATGATAAAGCGACAAATAGGATGGGGACAGGAAGAACTGCAAGCCACTCGAAAGTTGCAGCACGTTCCTGAAGCAGAAAGGACACACAAGAATAACGTACACAAGGTGAACTGGCCTGTCACAGGTCGACAATGAACGTGCTCTGCTCAAATACAAAGAAAGAACACGAACGAACGCACACGTATGCACAAGAATTTTTGCTTTAGCAGCACCCATCATAATTGGGACTCTGAAATTGTGTATGGCATTCATTTTTCTTACCACTTGTCAACACCAGCTGGAGTCTGTAATGAATCGTTCTTTCAAACATCAAGGAAATTTGTAGACTTACTAATGCATTACTAGCATCTAATTTTTTTTCCTTCCAGCCTGCCTGATATGTACTGCTGGATAAATGCCTCCCCTAATGATAAAATAATCACAGCATATACACAAGGTGAATGATGACGCGTGGGGCAAAGTGTATGGACGGGCGGATGGTTGGACGCACAGACAGATGGACGCACAGGTGGATGCATTGAAGCACGGACGGACTGATGGACGCTTCGTCCCACTCAATATGGTGGGCACGGCAGACCATCGATGAACATGTGGCTCAAACCGTTTTGCTACCTCGTGCAGGTCCTTGTTCATGGTCTGTCCGGATCAACGTTTCTGCAACTACCGAAGACTAAAGCAATGGACCAGGCATATCTGCCTGACTTCGCCACGTGCACTTGGTCTCTAACTACGTCACTGTTGTCGCGTCACTGCTGGTTTGACGCCTCACCTTCGCTGTTTTGGGACGTGCCACTCGTGCCGCCACTTATGTTCCACGTGTCATCGACGCACCACTTAAAAAGACACCAGCGCCAGACCTACACATTTTGGGGGCACGGCGGACCATCGACGAACATGTGGCTCAAACCGTTTTGCTACCTCGTGCACGTTAGTAACTGCTACAGCACGGTTAGGAGCGATTGTCACAGTCTTCTGGTATTGCCGTGCCCCCAACGCTGTGCTTCTATTGCTCATGATGTATACTGTGTATATTGGTTGCTGTTGTGGGGTGACGTCGAGTCAAATCTCGGCCCCACTAACAGTGGTGGTGCTTCTGTCGAGTCGATGTTGAGGGTGCTGCTGTCTGGCCAGAAAAAGTTGACAGCGGATGTAACTGCACTCAGAGAACAACAGAATAACGTTGAAAAAGTTATAGCTGATTGGGGAGCCAGATTCGTCGAATTGAAAAGACGAGCCTCACACGTGGATGACCTTGAACGTACTGTAAAATTGCTAGAGGCGAAGTTGACTGATCTCGAGTATAGGAGCAGGCGATCCAATTTAGTAGTCTTTGGGATCTCTGAGGATATGGGTGAAACTGAAGCTGTTCTTAAAAATAAGGTTCTTGAAGAAGTTTTCTCCAAGAAGCTTTCGGTTAATTGTAAATCTGTCGGCCGAATTCATCGCCTCGGTAACGCGGGTAGTGGAAGACCAGTCATCATTTACTTCCAGGATGTCACCGAAAAACCGCATATCTTAAAAATGCTCATAAACTAAAGGGTACTCGAATATCAGTTCAGAACGATTATTCGCTCAATACGCTAAGAAAACGTAAACTGCTGTGGGATAGCGCTAGAACTGATAGAGAGCAAGGCAAGAAAGTTAGCCTGCGTAACGATAAGCTGCGAATTAACAATGAACTTTTCACATGGGATGAAAGCAACAACTTAAGGGTCAAAATCATCGGTCGTCAAAACAGTACCAGAAATACTTGACTTTCCTCCGTGGAGGCCTCCTCTGAATTTAAAGAACTTCGAGTTTTAAATTTAAAGAACTTCGAGACCATTTTAAGTTACAACCCTCATGTAGTTGTCATAACGAAAACTTGGCTGCATGATAATATCAAAGACGCAGTTGTGTTTCCTGCGTCGTACAGGGCGTATCGCCGTGACAGTAGTACTAGGGGGGTCGGGGTGGCTGTTTTGTTAAAAAACACTATAGCCGCTATTCCATTACGACAGGCTGATAACTTAGAAAGCGTGTCACTAAAGTTTTCTTGCTGGGATAAATCATTCTTACTTTTTGCTGCTTGTCGAGCACCTGTCTCTCCCCCCGAATTCTTTCGCGATCTTTTTACACACATGGCGTCTTTCGCAAACAATAAGGTTCTTCTAATAGGTGATTTTAATCTGCCAGATGTCGATTTTGAAAACGAATTTTTTTCGCACCGCGAATAATTCACATTTGCAATATTTGCATGACATCATTCTATCTCACAATCTGGATCAGATACTTAAACAGCCAACGCGCACCTGTGGTAGGTCAGCATCCATACTGGACCGTGTGTTTATTAGTCGTTCATTAGAGAACTTTTCTATATCGGTTGATCCCGGAATTTCTGATCACAACCTAGTATACTGTTCTTTTTCTTTGAAGGTACCTAACACCAGCAAATGTAAAGCGATAATGGTTGAAGATTTCTCTCGTGCCAAAGATGAAAGTGTCTTGGATTATTTGGAACTATGCCTTGATAATTTTCAAAGCAACAATACTGCTGTACTTTGGGATGAGTTGAAACAAATTATTGCTTACTATCTTACAAACGTTATTCCGAACAAAACTAAAAAAGCATCGAAAACTACTCCTTGCATAACGAGAAAAATCTTGCACTTCAAAAGGAAAGTAAAGCGCCTAAGGCGACGGCGCGCCTCCCATGTGATTATTGTACAAATGCAAGATAAATTAAACCTTAAAGTACAGCTAGCTAAGCACTGGTATTTCAAGCACAGGTTGCCAAACTTCATTCGCATGGCACCCCAAAAATTTTGGTCTTTTATAAGCAGAAAAACAAACTCAATTGACCAAACCGTTCACGAAGGCCTCGTCGTCGTCGATAAGCAATGTATCGCAGAGCGCTTTAATCATTATTTTCAAAGTGTATTTTCTAGTTCTAATACCATTGTAAACCCTAATCGCTTGCCATGTGACTCGAACACAGATACTGTATCACAACCTGGTGTGGTATCAATGTTACTGAACCTTAAATTTAAATCATCTCCAGGACCAGACAACATACCGAATGCCTTTCTGCGCAGATATGCTGAAGCGTTAGCCCCCTTTTTGGTAGTCATTTTTCGTTCCTCGTTGTCGTCACCTATTCTTCCTGCAGTTTGGCTAACTGCGCGTGTCGTTCCCATTCCGAAAAAGGGCGACGCAGCACAAGTAACCAATTATTCACCCAGTTAATTAACGTCCACTAGCTGCAAATTAGTTGAACATATTATTGCTAAAGAAATAACAAAGTTTCTAAATGATAACAATATACTTTCTCCTTACAGCATGGTTTTCGCAAAGGGTTATCGACTGTAACACAATTAACGACAATTATGCACTACTTTGCTAGCACACTTGACAAGTCGAGCCAAATCGACGTGATATTTCTGGACATTAAGAAAGCGTTTGACCTTGTTCCTCACAGTAAACTGAGTAAAAAACTGCAGTCAATTAACCTTCCCGCATACATAGTTAACTGGGTAGCAGCTTATCTGTATAATTGCAAACAGTTTGTATCAATCGGTAATTACTCTTCTACTGAACTTTCAGTAACGTCCTGCAGTACCCCAGGGTAGTGTTTTGGGATCTTTACTATTTCTAATATATATAAATGATATCGTTAATGAAATTTTTCCCCCTATTCAAATTAGGCTATTCGCAGACGATTGTATAGTGTTTAACGAAGTTTGTTCTCTTAATGATCAATTAATGCCTAATTCTAACCTTCAAAACATCTTGTCGTGGTGCGGGCGATGGGGTATGTAATTGAACAAGGAAAAACAGTCTACATGTCTATAACAAAAAATTAATATGATGTCGTCTGCTTATAACCTATGATCTACACCGCTCACTAAAGTAAACCAATACAAGTATCTTGGAATCATGATAACTAGTGACCTAAGTTGGAACAACCACATTTCCAACATATGTAACTCCTCCTTCAAAAAACTGTGTATCCTCGGGCACAAACTAAAGCACACTCCTCATTATACTAAAATGCTAGCCTACACTTCACTCATTCGCCCGAAACTAGAATATGCAATTATCGTATGGGATCCCTACACAAAAACTAACATAAACGCTCTAGAAATGATTCAACGCGGAGCAGTTAGGTTCATTTTTTCTAAATATAGAATAACTGACTCTCCCACTAGCCTAATGAAACAACATAATATCCAGACACTTCAGCTTCGAAGGAAAATACCCAGGCTAAATTTCTCTACCAACTGAAAAACAACTCCTTCTCTCTGAACCCTCATGCGTATGTGACACCAATTGCAGCACGTCGAACACGGCATCGTCACGAATTTTCTTTAACACTATATAAGACCAGGACTAACCTTTTCAAATATTCTTTCCGCGCACTATAAATGATTGGAATAATCTGCATTTATCACAACTAATAAGTGCAGATTCCATTGAACATATACCTACTTGATGTTTCGCCATTGTCCTGTTGATTAATCTTTCATTTCTTATTTTAGTGTTCCTTTTTTTGTAATTCAATTCTTTTTTTGTATTTCAAGTGTCTTGCGGGGGTATGGGCAGATGTTTTATGCGCATGCAATGTGTTCTTATTTCTGTTATTTCTTTCTGACGTTGTTTTCCTTGATTATGTTTTTCGTATTTCTTCAGTGTACATCTTACTTAGTTGTGACTTTCTCCTTTCATTTTTTTTGTGATTGCTGTTCATGTATATATATATATATATATATATATATATATATATATTCATGTATTTGCCCTCCTGCTTGGACCCAAACAGGATCTGCAGTATTGTGTAAATAATAAAATAATAATCATATTTCACTCCGTGAATATGCTATGACGCCAATTTTATTGGCATGCAATGCAATGCAACTGGCTACTACGACTACGACGACACGGGACGTACGACCCACGGCGTTCACCCCTGAATGTTACCATACTCTGTGCGAGCAGATCGCATTTATTCTCCACGACCTCCACAATTTGGTCACTTCAGCTGACTTTAGGCGGCATATAAGGCTGCATTTTCTATTTTTTTGGTACATGTAACACTGTTGTTCTCGCTGAGTGCCCAGTCGTTGGCTCTGTATTGTGACTATTGCTGCCCGATAACTGAGGTTTTGTCGTTGTCTTGGCGATAGTATATCACCTAACAATGAAACAATTGTAATAATAAATAATAATACCTGGGGTTTAACGTCCCAAAACCAAGATATGATTATGGGGAATGCCCTAGGGGAGAGCTCCAAAGCCCTCCCCATCAGTGTCCTTTAACATGCACTGACAGCGCACAGAAGACGGGCCTCTGCCATTTTGCCTACATACAAACGCGACTGCTCCGGCCACGATCGAACGATCTTTGTGAACTTTGGGTCACCTGTGACCCAAAGGTCAGCAGCCGAAGACCGCAGCCACTGTTTTGCCGAGGCGGACAAGAAAACCGTTCAAGGAAAGAGAAGAAAACGCAAGCAAACAAAGCATTGTCTTTCTTTGCCTCCAATCATCGCCATATTCATAGCACTGTTTCCTACCTTGCAATTGTCTTCATGTACCGGGGGATCTGAGACATTCACAATATCACTATTGCGATGAAAACTGAGTAAAACAAGCATGCTTTTTAACGTAGTGGGCCTGCTACTGAACGTGAATGCATGTGGACGCTCCGTCTACACTGAAAAACAGCGTGACATATAGACCCACGGTTATTTATACGTAATTTCATTTTGCCGTTCCTTCATGTTTGATCATTCATGATTATGGTTGTTCTCCTTTTAAAGTATAGATTCCGTAGGACGATGTGGTTAAAGAAACGTAAACAGCCGAAGCTTATATGGTTGGCACACAATGGCTTGTAACCTTCAAGTTTGTTTCTACTCGTGTCCATGCCACCTGCACTTTTGTTTGGCTTAAGCTCTCTAGAGATGGCGCCCCACCACCGATTCGAGGACTGCAGTGCTAACAACTGAACTGTTCTCCTTCCTAAATTTTGTACAGTTCTTATCGCATATAAATAAAACAACAAGCTGCGCTGCGCTGAGTTGGTCTCCAGACGAAAACTTACCCCACCGCCCCCAAAAGCCCGCTAACAGTCCGTCTGACCCTGTAGCCTAGCAGCAAAAATAGGAGCACTGTTATTCCCGAAAAGAAAATTTAGCGAGCACAGCGAGAAAAATTCACAAAATGAAATTCAATATACACCATCAACAAATAGTTTTTATTCTATTTTAATGAAGAACTGAATAACTACGCATACATGTGTAGAAAAGCTGCGTAAATACAACTTATTGCCCTGACTGCACCGACGTTAAAGGTACACTCCACAGAAGAGAACAGCTTTCCCCCGTCAGCTTGAGTGTCAAAGAAGCAACAACAACAAAAGAAGAAAAAGTGCGTCTGCTGCAGCTGACATCTCTTTCGACAACCAAGGAGGGTGCGTGAACACACATGACTTCCCCAGTCAACAAGACGCTGACTGCAACGGTTCCCCTGAATTGCTGAGCTCAAATATTTTCCCTTTCTTCTTCATTTTACGTTTTCTTTTCTTCTTCAGAAGCATTAGTCGTGAATTTCATCCGCTTGCACGTTTTTTATATTGCTGCCGGTGATGTTACCTAACATTCTACGAGCCTTTTTTTACAGACTATTCAAACATTTTACTTTCTGATCCGAATAGTCCGTTTATGATGATGGCGATATTCCGACAGAGTCGCACAAGTTTCTGCTGCCCATAACCACTCTTTTGGCTATTTGATATGATTGTCATTTTTTGTACGCCGATCTTGAGTAGTGCGACCTATTGGATTTCTGTTGCATCTGCCTGTTTATTTTTTGGAACTTGGTTGGTGTAGTCACGGCTAGCTAAACAAGTTCGCAATTACAAAAACAGATAAACAGAGATGTGCGCGAACGCCTGTGATAGTGCCTATTTGTACTCAGGGCATGTAACTATGTCGAAAGAGTCCTATGGTAGGAAAATTTCTCCTACGAAAAAAAAGCAAATATTTCCAATAATGTGGAGATTGCTAAATATATATGTACCTGACAGGAAGGCAGTGTGAACAGGTGACGTTCCTGCTATTTTGAACTTGGAAAAATTGAGAAGGCAGGCAGTTACTGCATTTGCTCTTATTCCATATCAAGGAGTGTAAATAAGTCTAAGTTCGATGGTTTTGCGTGCCAAAACCACGAATCGATTACAACGTACATAATAGTTAAATACATTGGAACAACTGTTAAAGTGCTGATTCCATTAACTTGAATTTCGCGGGTAGTTGAATCAGTCCCTTGATTATCAGCCACGCCGGGTCATTGCCCCTAATGCAACGCCATGTAGGTGAGAACTGAGCGAGAACAGCAAAAATGTCCGTGTGTGCGGCATACACGAAAAAAATAAATATAAAAGCATGAAAATATCCCATCCTCGCCCACCTTTTTTCCTATTCAATCAAATGATAGAAAGCTGATTATACCACACCAGATCATGTCGGAGCTCCTTCTGAAGTGCTCGGATGCTTTCGATATGAAACCCGTCTTCATTTATAACAAGTACCCGGAGATTAATCGATATGCTCGAATGAAGAACTATCCAAGAAGCCTCTACTCCACCCCTACCCCCATTTCTCCTCTTTCCACTCATCGGAGCAACGTGATTGGCTTCGCGCAAGTGAGGCAAAACTCCGGGAAAAGGCGGGAAGATTAAATGCGTCTGCGCAGCACAAAAAAGCCTGTGAAAGCTTACAGAATAGAAAAGCTGGAGGATGGAAAAGTAGGTGGCAGTATATTTGTCCACATGCTCCAGCAAGTTGCAATAGCGCTAAAATTGAGGATTAATTTTGTGTGGTTCAGATGCACTAATCTAAGGCTCAACTTACGCTATATACTGTATCGCAAGTCTAACCACACAGGTTAACAGCAATGTATAGGTTTTATTTATTTCTTTACTTCCGTTCGCACCTCAAGAATTTCATTGAATACGCACCAAAATTAGCCATGCCTCAAAATGCTGTTTGTGCTTCAGCGAGTTAAGAAGTTGGGTTCGCGCCACAGCCGTGGCACTATAAGAAATACGATCGTGTGTGTGTAAAAAAAAATAAAACTAGGAAGCATAGAAGAGCACTACGCAATATTAAATTTGGAAAGTTTTCCGCTGACTCGATCTTGTAAAAATATCGCTTTGTCTGCTTTTAGCTCATCTGCTATAGAAAAAATTCGCGCCTTACTTTATCTATGTCACACTAAAGCCCAATGGCAAGGGGCCGAAGATTGAAAAAAATGCCATTCGGGATAGTTAAGGAATGCCGAGTGACGTCTTGGACGTGATTGCCAAAACGCCATACCAACTAGTGGGAAATTGCAGACGTTTTATTCTTGTATATTATTCGTGTCAAAGAGAGCGTGCCTGTATTGTAATCTGTGATGCAGGTAGCTGTTGTCATTAAAACGCGTACAAAAAAGCAATATATTTGTTGCAACGTCCAGTGCTACTATACCTTGGTGAAAACAAAGGGAAGTTGAATATCTGGAGCACTGTAGGTATTTTGAAAAGTGAGCTAACAAACAACGCACGTTCGCACGCACAGACACACACGCACAGGCACGCACGCGCGCATGGACGTTCACTGGATAAGGTTCAAAATTTTCTTTAGTATGGGTTGAGCAAGAAAAGTATACGATTCACGTTGCTGTTTGATGTGGAAATAATGGGCCCATTTTATGTCTTCATGTGCGAGGCATTCGAAACACGTACAGGTAGCGCAGAGCCACTAAATACGCTCGTGCAGGCTTCTTTAAATTGATTTTAATGAAATCAGAGCACGCTAAATACAGGAGTATAGTAAATACGAGATGGAAACAATGCCAAGTAAGAAATGTGACATGGCACAAGCGTTTTGGTGTTATATTAGCACAGAAAAGTTCACTTTTAGAGTAGGAGAAACTATAAGGAGAAACAATAGGAAGCAAATGCATGGGTGTCTATAGCGGCCCATTAGTAGTTGAAATTGTGATCGCTATTTAAAATACACTGCCTCAACGTTAATTCGAAGTTTGATGCTTGAAATTGATAAAATGTTGATACGGAGACTATTCTGGTCCCATTCTAAAGCGTAAAACTGCTTCTGTCTATAACCTCTCTTACTTGATCGCATTATAGTATTGTTCCATTTTTTTTATCAGCGAAAGTCAGTTGGAATTCTCGGAGGAATATAATTGCCAAATTATATTCCATAGGCACTGCTAAAAAACTATATTTTTAGCGTCTACAGCCGCAGAATATTTCTAAATTTCGTCTTGGCCCATCCAGAAATCGTTTGCAAAACATTTCGAGTAGTTTCAACGCCTCCTTTTCGATCTTCTTTAATCATGACAGTAAGGTTGTCTCCTAACCTGCGTCACCACTCTTTGTTCCATTTATGCTCTAATGACACTCTAACGCGGCGCCACCAGAATACCAGTCACCGATTTTCTTGCCCAGAACATCGAATAAACGTTTCGTTCATTCTCTCCAGACGCAAGACTATCGTCTTTCGACGACATTCGCAGATTAACATGCAGATACAGGGCCAATTTTTGTCTCGCAGCTTTCGCACCGCTGCCACTTTGGGCAGCCTACCACTGCTTACCGAAAAGGGTGCCGACGGGCGGAACACCGTGGTGGCAAGCTTTCCGCCATTGTGAACACACCCTTTAGACGGTAGCTAAGGTTAGCCAATGCCTGCGGCACGCACTCGTTCGGGTGGATATGGTGTCCATTTTGATGCCACTCAATTGCATGAATGGGAGACATCTGGACGTGGCACCATCTCTCTGCGGCAGGAAAAGCTGCCTGCCACAACTGAATGGTAAATATTGATGATGATATGTGGTGTTTAACTTCCCAAAACCACCATAAGATTATAAGAGACGCCATAGTGGAGGGTTCCGGAAATTTTGACCACCTGTGTGTTTTTAACATGCACCCAAATCTGAGCACACGGGTCTACAGCATTTTCGCCTCCATCGAAAATGCAGCCACCGCAGCCGGAATTCAATTCCGTGACCTGCGGGTTAGCAGCCGAGTACCTTAGTCACTAGACCACCGTGGCGGGGTATAATGGTAAATAGGGGAGAAAAATTATATGTATTGAAAAAAAAGCTAGTTATCAAAAATGACTGCTGGTTATGTGTAGCAGAGACCAACTGGCACATTTGGTAGTTACAATAGTTAAACACCACCCATAAGAACACATGAGGTCCCATCGTTAAATATTAAACGCTGTGGGAAGCCAGGCAGTTTGCACCTTCAATGAGATCACGAAGCACTATCAATTAGGTCGTAGGTCCTTTCCATTGTCACACGAAAAGTTGTCTAGGACAAAAAAAAATCTCTCTTCGCATGTTTCAGACGGTAACATACCCTAGCCTCGTAATTTATAGCCAATACTTCGATATTTCAGAACTTTGTCCGGACTGCCACAATCGCAGTGATTTCAACCACATGCTCTGGAGGTGCATTCTTTATTAAGAAAACAATGAAGAATTTTCTGAAAACTCCTTTGATTTATTGCTCATGAGTCGGGTTTTCTTACAACTCAAGGCTGTCCAGAAGGCTCACAATGCGGCGGTGAGGCTGCGCCTTCCCGTCCCTACGTGGGAGCAGCCTGCGGTTCTACCCTTATAAAACGGGGGTGGAATCCTTCAGGACCCCAATAAAAGTTTTTCATCCATCCATTCATTCATCCAACCTATTTACGCTTCAGTTACGGCAGGACAGCACTATTCCTGACGAGAGATGGCGCTATTGGCAAATGTCTCCAAAATCTTGTCATGCAACAGAGCAATTGCCGCATGAATGCTGCGATCCAGAATCGTAGGTTTCAGCCAGCACTAAACTCGCGTACTTTGAATATCAGTCGTGTGCTCTACCACGCTGCTGCTGAGAGCTACTTCACTCAATTAAACTTTCTTATAGAAGTCTTGCAGAAGGAGCAATGGCGTTTATACTTCTAACATATAAGAGAGAAAAAACGCAAAATCGCAAGAGACATCACATTTGTGCTACTGTTCAAGTGAGTGCTTTGAAGGTCCAATATTTGCAGAAAGTCGAGACATAATTGACGATTTATTATCGCGTACAGCATCAACCAAGTCAAGCAGCGTTGGTGAGCATACTGACTTGCACACGCGTGGTGGATCATTGACCTGTTACTAAAAGGAACACTTTCGGTGTAGCGAGCACTGACCAACTGCTTTTGCAGTGTACCTTTTTTGAGAGTAAAGACATATATTGCTATGGGCATGGAGGTTTTTTTTTTCTCGCGGTGAAGCTGGGTTGTCCACTGACAAGCGGAGCGTGGCAAGAAGGCAGTGCAAGCAAGTCCTCATTACACTATCGCATTCGACTCTTGACGGTCAAGCTTGAACGTCTCTATGTCTATTCAGTCTGAGACGACGGATTTTATCTGTCATTTATCTAGTGTGAACATCAGCGAAGCCAAAGGGCATGCGCTTTCAGCGAATTAACCTTGCTTACTTAATGACGAGGTGTCGCTGAACAGCTCATCTGAAGCGAACTCTTCTTTGCTCTTTCAACGTAAATCAATGTGTTCATTTACCGGAAAGCGTTTAGAAAAAGTAACTTTAAACACCAATTTCATTTCAACAGTACACTTCTTTGTTAGGCTGTTTAGAACAGTTTATTTACACTATGTATAGAAAATATAAGTTTTCTATCATTCCAGTAATAAGGGCGCGTACGCTTCAGCACATTTATTTGCCACGAGAAACATCATAACGTTGTAGTGAAAACATCATTGCATTATTATACATGACAATGTTGGCATACATGTGCACAAAAACTCGATGCCATATCATGATACAATGTTATAACGATAAAATAGATGCATAAAACACAATCGGTTGCAAATAAAATCATAAATAACGACTCAACGGGTGCTGCTTAGCGCCACATTAGTCGAGAAATGAGTTGTATATATCCTTTCGGGTTCAACCTTGACGAAAGTGCACGACCAATGCTGCAGAAACTAGTGCTTCCCGAGGAAAGAAAAAGCTCCTCAGAGGGGAATGCGAGGATCTCTCGTCGGATTCCTACCAGGATTGGCCACTAAGCACGCCGGTGACGATTCGCAGCTACGGCCTCGCATTAATTCCTCCAGAGGCTGAATAGCCTCAAAAATATAAAAAGGCCTAGAAGCACCAGCACGGAAATCAGCCGTTAGACACGAATGTTTGCACACTCTGTCCCCGGAAACCAGCGTGGAGCGGACACCAAAAAAGCGAGAGACCTCACATTCAATCGTCACATAATGATTGGCCTCAACCCTGACGCAGTTAGGGCAAGTGGAATTGCGAACCACCTGCCATCGCTGCAACATATCTCGAGTGGCAAGCAAACCCTGCCTAACCACCAGATAAAGTTCCGGAGATGTTCTGGCAACACTGCTGCAGTTATTGGTTTACATGCGCGGTTCATTATACATCTACGACGCTGGTGCACCAAGGACCACACAATGGCGGTCACTGTGTGCGCGACTTCAGATTCGGCCACCTCTATCTCTGGTCACGTAGGCTCCAAACGTCGGTGAAATTCCAGAAGGGCTAGATACAAAAATGGTGATTCAATTTCTTGGGGATCATGGTTAATTTGACTAAACGGCAAGAAGACACGTATTATTGGCCCCAGATTGTAGTGATTCAGTGTCTTAGCAGGCGTACCACTATTGTTTAGTGTTCGCAATAAAGTACGGAGGCGAAAGGTAAAAGCCGTGTCAGAAACATCAGGGAATGCAAAACTGCCTTGATCTCATGGTTGAGCTAACGCCGGATGAGATAAGAATTCTGTGCCAACACCCGAAAATGGCCTGATACATCGGTGAACTTTCTTGGAGACGTGGAGCGGTGGTTCACCGGAATGGCAAAGGTACCGAAATTTTCTCAGGTAAACCTTTTGACATACTTATCGCCGTTCGAAAAGAGGAAAGTCGGAGTGTCTGGCCACTTTTTTGTCATTTCGAAGGATTCGTACAACAGATGGATGACCAGATGCTGACATGTACACCAAACGCAGTGAAAGCGACGCTCAGTATGGTAATGTTGGTAGACCACTACGAAGACGACATGATGTTGATACGACCGTTGTGGTTGCCATTAAAGAAATACTGGCTTGTAGGAAAGTTTAACCTTGCACTCGAGAGAATGCCGAAATGATGGAAAGTATTACGAGCACGCTGCAGTGACTGTTCATTATGTACATATAGAGCAATATCATTTGCATATGCAGTGATCTGTACTTTTTGTCACCAGGCAGGGGTAAGCCTTGAATCTGTGGGTCACGCTCAACGGCCCTCAAGATGGGTTCAAATGCAAGGATAAATAAAACTGAGGATAAGGACACCCTTGATGAACCGCACGCGTGACTTGAAAGGGGTGACTCTCACGATAATCTACGTAAAGGGTACTTTCTAAATCGGTGTACATCTCGTGAATAAGTTCAATGAACTTATCAAGGAATCCAAGTGCATATAAAACATTTATTAAGTTACCATGTTGTATGAATTCAAAAGCCTTCTCCTGATCTCGGGAAACCAACAGTCCTTGCGCACATCAGCTAGTGGTGTACTGTATGATGTCACGCATTAACCCCGTATGAATGTGTCCTTTTCAGCCCAGAATGAAGTGGACCTGGTGGGATGCTATTATTGATACAAGAGACGAACTGATTCGGCGCACCAGGATGTTGTACAAGAGCTTGTAATCTACATTACCCAGGGGCCCCAATCTTCTAGTCGCGTGGACATATGGTCTTTCTTGGGGACTAGTGTAATACGGCCTCTGTGGAAAGAGCTTAGAAGGATAATATCTCAAAAACACTTGCGAATGACGTGTGACATATATGGACCAATGATAGATCACAAGTGTACGTGAAACTCTGCAGGAAGTCCGTCAAGCCTGAGGTCCCTGGCCCTTTTTGATTGCGTCTAATGGACTCCTTATTTCGTCATTGGATAACGGTGACAGAAAAAAACGTTATATGACAGGTTGGAATTAAGTGGTAAGTCTTTCAGCGGCGTATATATGCGACTAAACGAATCCTGGGTAACTAACCCTAGCAAAGAACTGATTCATTGGCTCAAAGTGTTGAGTGAACAACTGAAAGTCGCGCGAACCACTGGAATGCCAGTTTTCTGGCATTCCAGTGCCATTCCAGTACCAGTTTTCTGCCATTTTCTGGCAGTTTGGCCGGACGTGACCTGGACCTCGAACTTCTGCGTGTGAGTGCAAAATGGAGAAAAGAGTTTCTCACGCCAAGTTCGCCGGCAGTATCGTCTTGGTGGCTTCAGGTGACGGCACCGAGTTTCCGGACTCGGGTGGCATCCTTGACCTGATGATTGATATGTGGGGTTTAACGTCCCAAATCCACCATATGATTATGAGAGACGCCGTAGTGAAGGGCTCCGGAAATGTCGACTACCTTCGGGTTCTTTAACGTGCACCCAAATCTGAGCACACGGGCCTACAACATTTCCGCCTCCGTTAAAAATGCAGCCGCCGCAGCCGGGAATCTAACCCCTGACCTGCGGGTCAGCTGCCGAGTACCTTAGCCACTAGACCACCATGGTGGGGCATGGCATCCTTGACCTGCCGGGCTGTCCAGAGTTCCGAGCTCTATAGGGCCGTGGTCTCCAAGCGGCGGCGGCACCGACAAAAAAGGTCCCTCAAGGCTCCAAAAGCCGAGGCGACAACTAGAACGAGCAAGCTCGAGTCTGCCAGTGGTCTGAAATATACAGCCGTTAGGCGCAATTCAACTCCGCTAGGAGGACCCCATGCTATGGATTTAAAAAAACGCATGAAAGGAGCGGGAAAATGCGCTACAGTTCACGGACGCCACTGGGGCGTACAAATCGACAATGCTTATCCGCAACAAAAATTCGCAAATACCACATACAATGAAAATCAATGATATGCGAAGCACCAATGAGGAATCTCAAAATGCCACTTTAAAATCATCACAGCGTTACAAGGTAAACGTAAATTGGGGCGTACATGACTTCCATATCATTGTTATCATTTTTTGCGCCAGTATTTTGTGTTCGTCGAACCTTCACGTCAAGTGATACCAAATTCGGTATATGTGAAGCTATCGTGAAATGGCCGTGAACGTGGTAAGAGCGTAGCATGTAGTAATGTTTTAATTGGCACGCATATCATGATTATCAGGTTTAGACATGTGATTTATTTTGTCACTTATTCACGTTACGTTACACAAAATTAGATATATGTGGAGCTGGCGAAACGGTCGCTAGCGTGCTATGAGCCTAGCATGTAGTCATGTTTTGCATGACACGGATGCCATGACTATCATGTTCGGACTTCGTTCATTCGTGTAACATAATACCGAATTCAATATATGTGAAGCTAGCGAAACGACCATGAGTGCATCACAAGCGCGGTATGTTGTCATCTTCGTACATGACACGCATGTCATGATTATAATGTTTGGACCAGTCATTCATTCATCATTCGTGATGTCAATAGATGACCTCCGTCATCTATTGACATCACGTAACACCAAATTTGGTATATGTGAAAGAAGCGAAACGACCGTGAGCGCACTATGAGCGTAGCGTGTAGTCATATTTTGCATGACACGCATCTCATGATCATGCTCGGACGCGTAATTTACCTTCGTCATTCATTCACGTCCCGTAATGCAAGATTTAGTATATGTGAAGCTAGCGACACGGCTGCGAGCGCATCATGAGTGCTGCATGTAGTCATGTTGTCACATGACACTCATGTCATATTTTATGTTATGGTCTGTCTCTTGTGTTCGCCATGCAGTCATGTTTTAACATACCAGATTTGCAATATGTCATGTGAACGAAACCACCGCAAGAGTAGCAAGATCATTAAATGTAACTCATGACTTTAATGACATCATATCATGATTTTCATGCTATGACTAGTTACGTATGCTCGTCATACAGTCATGTTATGTCATACCAAGTTTGGTATCGATACCATAATTGAAACGGCCAGGACAGCTAAAAGTCGTAGATAGATAGATAGATAGATAGAGAGATAGATAGATAGATAGATAGATAGATAGAGAGATAGATAGATAGATAGATAGATAACTGTTGTGTGTTTAGAAAAAGTTTATTTTCACAAAGGTCAATAACACTCAACAGAACATTTCCTTCTTAGACATACTCTAACTATGATGACAAAACTTGCATTGGAAAACACGAAATGTTATCACTGGCTGAGATAACCGCTGTGTTTAGAAAAAATGTTGAACGATTTCGAGTACTTGGTACTCAACTATGGGAGAGCAGTGAGCCGTCCCTACGCGGAAAGCTTGTTTGTTTGTGTTTAGAAAAAATTTATTTCCACAAACGTCAATAACACTCAACAGAACATTTCCTTCTTAGACATACTCTAACAGTGATGACAAAACAGACGTCATTTACATGAACATGGATATGAGATGACGTTGAAAGAACATCTACATTCGACGGCTCACACAAACACAACCACAAAAATACTTCAAGGTAAACAAGAGACACAAATAAAACATAAATATGTACATTTTGCATATTTACATGTTGGCATGCCAATTCTGCGGCGCATTGACAGATCAGCCTACCAATACCAGGCCGGCAGAAAGTAAAAGTTTCACTCGTCCGTCATAGACCGACACAAAAGGACAAGACCAGTGCCGAAGAAATTCCCCTTCACTGAGGAAGAAGAGCTCCTCCGACAAAACAGACAGCAGCTCCGAGTACAATCGTTCTAGGATCGGATAGAGCGCGCGGCGGTGGCGGCCCGCTGCAACTGCCTCGCAGCGGTTGCGCCAAAGGCAGAAAGAGCCAGCAACAATGAGAAGACAAGCGAAGCGGCCTCGCGAACAACGCCCAGAAGAAACGAAGCGATTTACTCTGAGGCAGTGAAATCCGGCATGTACGGCTCTCCAAAAAACGCGAGCAATGGCACAATGCCTCAGAAAATGCTGATTTGTTTCCCAAAAGGAGCAGTTCGGACATGTTGCTGACTGAACTTTTCTCCACCTTTCGAGGCGGTCGAGAGTGGGAAGCACACCCCATCCCAGGTGCCACATGAAGTCCCGGAGGTGACCAGGCAGAAAAGAAGCCGTTAAGGTGCTCCAAGACACCCATCTAGCGCAAGCACGGCGGGCTGGCGGGACCAACGGAAGCAACAAAGCAGCAGTTGTCTCAACTATGTGGTTGTTCAAAACATCTATGCCAGGACAACTCGACTTGACATGACGAAAAAATGCAACAGTTGTTGCATAAAACGCAGGAAGAGTTCTTCACTGCGGCCCTCTGTTACCGAGAAAGTAATATGCAAGCGTTCGTGCGGGAGATTCCTCCACTTGCACTAGGCGCAAAAGGAAGCGCAGTGCCAGCAGCCGATAGCGTATGGACACTGAAGGAAAAGCAAAGCCTGCCTGAGAACGCTGCTGTCCCAGTGCCGCGGGAGAGACCACCTCAGTGCCGCCAGACCAAAAAAAAGGAACACAAAGCAGACTTCAGTGATCACACGATACGTAAAGATGGTTGCACGACGTGAGAAAGGTACCAAATGCGACCGCAAAATACAGTCTGCGCTAGGTACCTCCGCTCAAGAAGCGGGAAGTCAAAATCCCGTGCATCCTGAATTTTCAGTCTTGCTTCTTCGAGAGCGTTTAACCAAACAGATACGCAAATGCCGTAGTGGTTGTATAAAATAGACCTAAAATACGAAGGGACGCGGCCGGCTGAGTGGAAAAACCGGCGCTAACCTGGAGTTTGAAGAGCCAATGAAGAAATACCGGGATTTAGAAATATTCAACGCTGCACCTGAAATGTCACCATACTGGGAAAATACACGCAGGCTGCATGAAAGGCTATCTTCATCTGAAAGGTACAAGGTTATATCATCACCGAAAGCTGTGACTTTCACGACACCGCTACCAGGAAGCGCAGGTTCCGGACACGTGAATACGCGTCAAGAGCACGCCAGTAAGGCTCAAGGCTGAAGACAAATAGCCCAGGAGACAATGAACATCCCTGACGGACCCCACGTGTTATGGAAAAGGCGGCACTTTCCCAGCCATCCAGAAATAGTGTGCTTTTCAGACCAGTGTACGTATTTTTAATCATTTCCACAAACGAATGAGAAAAGCCGAAGGCTGTGAACACATTAAGGATATACGCGTGCTGTAGTCGGTGAAACGCTTTTTCCTGGTTCAAAGCCACAAGGATACCACGCGCAGATCGTGACAGAGTATAGGCTATGATATCCCGTGTGGTATATGACAAGCTGTGTATTTCTCGTCCAAGCACTGATGAAGTCTGGTGATGACCTACCAGGGTGTTCAACAGACCCATCAAACGTTGAACAGCTACCGCCGCGAATATCTTATAGTCAACGTTGAGGAGCGTGATAGGTTTCCAATCTTGAGGATTAACAGAGGAAGCATCACCCTTTGGAATAAGCACAATGCACCCATCTCGAAAACTTGATGGAAAGACACCGTCCTCGTAGCATCGCCGTATTACCGCGGTAAAGATAGCACCAATCTCATCCCAAAATGTCAAGTAGAACTCAACAGGAAAACCGTCTGGCCCTGGCGCCGTTCCACGTTTCATAGATTTCAGTGCCGCCTTTACCTCTTCAGCCGACGGAGAGATGTGCAGGCAATCCGCAGCTTCTTGAAGAATACGGGGCAAACTTCTAAGCATTGGCGGTGTTTTATCACAGTTAGTTCGCATGGCCTAACACGACATTGCTTCAAAATGCGCCAAGAAAACAGATCGATGACGCGTATGAAGCCACTGCGCAGGTTGTATTTGTGCTGTCATAAAGACAGATGGCCCTGATTGCTCAAAAAACGAATGTCTCGCGTAGCGCAGCACCTCGGGATGTGCACATGGGTTGTGTCTACAGCGCCATGCTGCTGCCGCCAGGGACGAAGCAGCAGTCAAGCGTTGAAAGCATTCACGCAGTTCACGCTGCCATGCTCGTATCAGAGGAGAAGGCGTCTCGGCGCGCAAAGCAATGCGTAACTTCATCGCAGTATCAGCAAGATTTTCAAAAACGCGTCGACGAAGCGAACGCCCTTCTACTGCGCAGCGCAGGCGCCACTGTGTTTTAAGCGCATCCCAATCTTCAGGACCAGACGCCGTGAGCGACACACGTATTTGCGTGACAAATCTGATCTTGAGCGCGCGTCCTGCAGGACGCGAACATTGAGACACCATGGCTTTTCCGAAAAAGAAAATGGAACTTCGAGCTTCAAGACAATAGGCCGATGATCAGATACGTACACAGGGGAAGGTGGGAAGGACGGAACGCATAAATCGGAGACAAACGCCTCCAACGCTCGTGGAATATAAGCCCGGTCGAGCGTGCTGGAGGATTGTCCATGTCGCCATGTTCAAACAAAGGTATTTCCGTGCACTACATTGTGCGCGTCTAGTAATGAAAAGTGGTGGACAAGGCGACGCAGCTCACGTGAATTCCAAGCAGACTTTCCCCAGCCAGGACCTTGTACATCGGTTCGCGTATTTAGAACCCAGTTGAAGTCGCCAATCAGAATGACATCACGACCGTCAAGAAAAAACACATCCAGGTCTCTAAAAAAGTCATTAGACTGTCCAGCTTGCGCGGGCCCATACACACGTATCCTTAATCTGAAAGAAAAGTAGCTACAGTCTAAAGCCAAAACCCTGCCCACGCCATCGTAAAAAGCATGATGGTCCCGTAATAGAGCTCGATTAAAAATAATAATACCTACTCCCGTAAAACGAGATGTAGCGAAAGAGAAATATCAATCTCGGTTGAACTTTCGTTTAAAAGCAAGCACGTCGGATAGCGAGAAGAAATTTGTTTCCTGGATGCACAAAACATCACAATTTGCAGCGCGGGCGACACTAATCACTTCATCCTGCTTTGCCGGACTGCGAAAACCCTGAAAGTTCAATGAAATTATATGCAGTGTAGTAGACATAATAAAAAGTAAAGACTAACTGGACGCATAGTTCTAGACGGTGTCCTGGAAATTGTAACCACTGTAACGTGCTTGAAGCAATCTACGACATAGTTACATGCAAAGTGCGACTTAGTTATTTTACGTAACCGCCGCTGGCTCGGTAGTTTCCTGTCTGAAACTTTTTCACGGTGATGGCAATACTTTTCAGCATAGTGACAATGAAGCGGTCTGGCTGGCCAACTGTGTTCATACTTTACGTCTTTTATTTCATATCTACACTATCCGAAACAGATAACGCTATGTTTTTTTTCCTCGAATATAATTGTCCAGCCTTCACGAGGGCACCTCGTAAAGGGATGAAACATTTCAAACCGCCAGGCTTCACCAGCGCTTGTGAAAGCACAGCTGTGTAGTCTCGAACTGACTATCCATCTCTTTCATACTCCTCTTCTTTTTTTATCTCTGTCCTTCCTATTATTCAACCTTTCCCCAACCCAAAGTGCTGGGTAGCCAACTGAGCCAAGCTTGGTTAACCTCCCTGTTTCCTCATTATTTCTCTCTCTCTCTCGTCGTCTGTTGTTAAAGCTTTATTCACATGTCGGACGGTATCACGATTTGATCACAGGGTTCACGTAATACGTCTTCATACGGCGCCCGTTTCTGTCCTCCTCCGGTCCGCGAGGAGCGATTCGTGAAACGGCGAAGCCCTAAATCATAGTTGGAGTCATCATGGGTTTTTGGTGAAAGATAGAAAACTCCTGGCGGCGAAACGCCTTCAGCTCGAAACCATGGTCCTTTTCCAAATCAATAAAGGTCGCTTTGACTGTACTTGTACTGCTCGGGATCACTGGCGGGTATTGTGAATAGGAACCGTACCGTCGAGTGTACTTGGCAACGACTTTTAGGGGCGAAGCACCTTATGGAGTGGCTTGTGCGTCCCTCGTAGTACATAACCACCAGTGGCACATACCCGAAATAGCAGTCCTTACGATTTTGACCTCCAAGGTGGTTCCGGTGAGAGATTTCTTCTGTGCGTTGTTGAACAATAAAATATTAGTGCTCAATGCACATGTTAATGGCTACTAAGGGGGAATGAGGGACAAGAGAATTCGGCGTTTAGGTAACGCGCACGCTGCGATCCCCATTAGCAGCTATTGGCATGTACATTGAGCACGATCTGACAAGAAAGGGTTGCTACGTTATACTCGCTGGGTGTAACCTCCTTGGTTTTAAAAAGGTTTAGCGAGCGTTGGGCCGCATAACCACCAATACAGTAAACTAGTATATACCATGAACTTGAGGTGGTTAAAGGTGGGAAGTAAACCCGAAGCGCAAGCCGTAAGAAACTGTGCATGTGCCACCTCCCGTTTAGTTCTTGAAATGCCCGCTGGATGGCGGTGCTTCTATATGGAGAATATATAATGAAAAGATGCGAGATGGTGGTACTTGGAGTGCTGAATAGATGGACGAACGGACACACAGACAGATGCATGGATGAATGCATGAACGGACGCAGGCGCGGATGCATGGACGAACGCAGGGACGGACGCACGGAGAGGCGCACGCACGGACGGGTGGATGGACGCATGGACTGTTACACAGACGTACGCAGGAACGGACGGAAGCAAGCACGAATGGACGGACGAATGCTTTGCCCCACTCCCCATCATTCACTCCGTGGATATGCTGCCAGTTTTTTGCCATTGAAGCGAAAGCTACAGGGGCAATGCTTCTGCACATATAGCCCTGCGAGAACTATAGTTGGAATTGGCAGACGTCTCGTAACGGGTTGGAAAGTGACAGGGACGCAACATCAGCGTTTCATGTAGACGCAAACACTGTCTGGCATTTGAGCCATATTACCTAGGAGGAGGCGTTGATTTGAGGTACACGTAAAAAGGTGGGACTCGCTAGTTCTAGATCGCTTTCAAGCTAAGTAGATACAACTGTCTTCCTGGTATCTGCTGCGTCCTGGCTTCAATAGTTTCACGTGCCCCGCCGCGGTGGTCTAGTGGCTAAGGTACTCGGCTGTTGACCCGCAGTTCGCGGGTTCGTATCCTGGCTGCGGCGGCTGCATTTCCAATGGAGGCGGAAATGTTGTAGGCCCGTGTGCTCAGATTTGGGTGCACGTTAAAGAACCCAAGGTAGTCAAAATTTCCGGAGCCCTCCACTACGGCGTCTCTCATATTCATATAGTGGTTTCGGGACGTTAAACCCCACATATCAATCAATAAACAGTTTCACGTAGAAAAAAAAATTGGCGGATCCCACATACAGTGGGAATCCATGATATGCGAAGCACAAATGAGGAAGGTTGATATGTCAGTTAAAAATCAGACGAACGTTACGAGTCGGTGGTAAATGATGCCGTACATGACTTCCGTATCATGATCATCATGTTTGGATGTGTCGTTTACCTTCGTCATCTATTCACGTAACGTGATACCAAATTTAGTATAAGTGGAGTTAGCGAAACGACCGCGAGCACGCTGCGAGCGTGGTAAGTTGTCATGTTTTACATGGCACGCTTATCATGATTATCATGTTTGGACCAATCACATACCTTCGTCGTCCAATCTCGTCCCGTAATACCAAACTTGGGATATGTGAAGCCAGCGAGGTGCCAACTGGTACGAAATGGGACATGCTGGATTAGATTGGATTGGATAAACTTTTATTTAGTCCTCCAAACCACAGATCACTGTGTTGCGGGCAGGTCCCACATGAGCACTGAGATGCCAAGCTCCTCAGCCGCCTCGCGGGCTTGGTGGACAGCCCAGAGCTGATCTGCCAAGGACGAGCTGCGGATTGCCGCCTCCCATGCGGCTGAGGTGATGTTTGATAAATGAGCGAATTTGGTGCACTGCCAGAGCATATGTTCTAATGAAGCTATTTCCCCACAATGTGGACAAAGATTACTTGGGTATAGGTCAGGGTACATGATGTGTAACGTTTTCAAAGTAGGGTACATCCGCGTTTGCAAAAGCCTTAATGTAAGTGCTTGGGGCCGAGTTAGATTTTTGTAAGGTGGAGGGAAAATCCTTCTAGACAAGTAGAATAGTTTATTGAGCTCGTTATATGTTGTAAGAATTTCCCGGTTATCCCCTTCACCGGTAGAACGCATCCCCGGAGGAGGCGCGGTTGGAGAGGTCTCGTGCCACCTCGTGCGCTGCTACATTGAGATTGGGAGGGGAATTGTTGATTTGTCCAAGGTGAGCTGGGAACACTCTCAGAAGATGATGCATTATGTTCTTGCCCTGCAGTATTCTCAGCGTTTGTTCAGAGACCGTCCCCTTGGCGAACGCCCGTAGTGCTGCCAAGAATCACTGTAGATGACTTCAAAGTTATCCATCTTGAGTGCTAAGGCGATGGCCACCTGTTCCGCAATGATTGGGTCTTTCGTCCTGACCGTCGCTGAGTTGACGACATGGCCAGCCCCATCGACCACCACTGCCACAAACGCTTTCCCATTGGCGTAGGAAGTCGCGTCAACAAATACGACGCCTCGTTCCTCAATTGAGACTTGACGAAGTATAGTCCTGGTCCTCGCTACTCTTCTTACGACGTTGTGTTCTGGATGCATGTTTCTTGGTATAGTAGACATCGTGATATTCTCCCTGATGTTGTTGGGGATATCATTGTAATTGCGTCTGATTGCTATTGGGTGTTGGCCCAGCTCCTGCAGAATCATTCTCTCCGACCTTGTTGTAGATAACCTTGCAAACTGTGCTCTCTCTTGGGCTTCTGGTATTTCTTCGAGCGTGTTGTGAATGCCAAGCTCAAGCAGACGCTTGGTGCTGGTATGTATGGGTAGGCCCAGGACCTTCTTGATAACTTTCCTGAGGAGCAAATTCAGTGTCTCGGACTCTGCTCTTGAACAGTTGTGCATTGCTGCCTCGTACGTGAAGTGGCTTAGAACCAGCGCATGCATCATTCTGATGAGGTTGTCTTCCTTGATCCCATTTCTTTTGTTGGCCACTCTGCATATGAGGTGCACCGCACTGTTTGTTTTTCAAGTTGACTTGGCTATAGATTTGCCGTTGGCGTTGCTAAACTCTATCAGCATGCCCAGGACTTTGATGGAGTCGACCCTCTGGTTGGCATCCCCTTGATTTGTACGGAGGTGGATGTCTATCTGGTTTAACGGCTTCCATCCCCTGGGCTTCGGTCCAGGGGATGGAAGGGGAGGAGCAGGGAAGGGGAAGATCCAGGGGAGGAGCGCTTGAGCCCGGAAGGACGAAGGTACTCTTCTACGGTGTCAATGGCCTCTTGCAGAGCGCTCTCAATCTGCCCCTCACTTGCACCTGTGCACCAGATGGTCATGTCATCTGCGTAATGCTGTGCTTCAATCCTTCAATGCTCGATACTTTCTTTGACAGTCCAATCATGGCAATGTTGAACAGCATTGGTGAAATCGCTGCCCCTTGCGGTGTGCCCCTTGCTTCTAGTTCGATTGCTGCTGTCTCGATATCTGCAATCTTCATCACGGCTTTCCGATCTGTAAGAAACGACCACACGTAGTCATAGAAGGCTTTTCCCAGACCAGGCTAGGAAATTGCTTTGAGTATGAATTAGTGGTGGATGTTGTCAAACGCTTTTTCTAGATCTAGACACAGAATGGCTCTCACGTCTCTGGTTTAATTGTCGATGACCTGTTGTTTGATAAGCCTCAATGCATTTTGTGTGGATAGCCCTGCCCTGAATCTAATCTTATTGTGTGTATATATGTCGTTATCTTCCAAGTACTTGTTTATACTGTGCAGTATGGCATGTTCTGCAACCTTGCCGATACATGATGTCAAGGATATAAACCTCATGTTGTCCAAGTTAGGGGGCTTTCCTAGCTTAGGAATAAGGATCATGCTGGCCAGCTTCCACTGCTCTGGCACCCTGCCTTCTTTCCATGCTGCATTGATCATATCCTTCATGGTTTCTATTGAATCGTCATCAAGCTTATGAAGAGCCTTGTTTTATATACCGTCCGGGCCAGAGGCCGACCTCCCATTGAGATCATGCAAGGCTCTTCTGATCTCCTCGATGTTAAAGTCGCCCTCAAGACCTGGATTGGGCCTGCCCTGGTACTGTCTACTTGGTGGTGCCAATCCTCTTTTGATTGGGAGATACTTATGCACGAGCCACTGCAAAGCTTGCTGTTCTATGGTGCGCCCTATCTCTTCATGCAAACTTCGAGCGATAACATGCTTTTGATTGGTTTTGGTGGTGTTTTCGTTAAGGAGATGCTTTAACATATTCCATGTCTTGCCATTGCGCATCTGACCATCGACGGAGTTGCAGATTTCGTCCCATTGCTGCCTGGATAGTGCGCGACAATGTTCCTGGACTGATCTGTTTACCTCGGCTATCTTCTTCCTCAGTCTTCGGTTCAGGCGCTGACCCTTCCAACGGTTCAGTAGTGCTTGCTTTGCCTCAAGAAGATGAGCGAGCCGGCTATCCATTCTTTCAACCGGAAACTCTGTAGTAATGGTGGAGGAGACGGATTTTATGTCATCTTTAATCTGTTTGACCCACTAGCTCCAAGCCTTGTCTCTGGCCATCTTGTTCCCATTCCATCCTTATCTTCCTGAACTTATCCCAGTCTGTGAAGTGGAATTCTCTCTGATTTTTACGCTCTACGGAGAAAGTAGTGGCAAGAATGCAGTGGTCACTCCCTAGGTCTACAGCAAGGTTCATCCACTGGGCCTTCTTGATGTTCCTTACAAATGTAAGGTCCGGGGCGGAATCCCTGCAGCAAGATGTACCAAGCCTTCTTGGTAGGCTGGGGTCTGTGATTACGGTGCGATCAAGTTCACTGACACTTTGCCAAAGTTGATTTCTTTTCTCAGTGTTGTACTTGTAACCCCATGTATGATGAGGGGCGTTGAAATCACCTGCTATGACGAATGAACATTCCCCGGCGATATTAACAGCTTTCTTTAGAACCGTCTTGAACCCTTGCTTTTGTTCCTTTGGACTGCTCTATATGTTAAGAATGAAAATGCTCTGACGGTTGCTGGTACCTGGCACGATCTCTACCATAACGTGTTCCAACCGGCCTGCTTCTATCTTGAGGTCGTGGGTTACGTGCATTAGTTTGTTGCATACGAAGGTGCAGACTCCTCTCCCTTCAGTATCCCCTATTACAGGCCGCAATCTAGGCAACGTTGTTTGCGGCGAAAGGGTCTCTTGGAATAATATAATATGAAGCTTTTCTTGGCTGCTCCTGATATACTGCTGTAGGTTTGCCTTCTTTTTAAGGTAACCTCTACAGTTCCATTGCCAGATACGAAATGCTTCACGTAGCGCTGCCATCATGGTTATTACAAGGGTGGCCAGAGCCTGATGCTACACCTGTCGACAGGTTTGGTACCACTAGTATTGGTGGCCGAAGGGGTGAGTTTGGTGCATGAAGAGGCCTTGCTGTGTTGTGCAGATATGCTTCGACCTTTGTAATGCGCAAAGTCTTATGCTCTTCCGGTGTCGCCACGCTTTATTGTAGCTTACCTATCTGCTCGCTCAGATTGGCTACTACTTTGCTGAGCGTGTCAAAGACCTCTTTCATATCTGACATGGTCGTTTGGTTGGCTTCCACGTAATCTGCCATGACTGCCCTCTTTTTTGTGGTTCTCGAGTCCCCCACGTTTTCAGCCACAGGGTCATCAACTGGCTGAGGCACTGGCGGTGAAGACTGCGCGCTGGTTAGCTTAGTGAGAAGAATTTTTATTTCCTTTAACTCAGCTGATAGCCTCTCATTCGATTTTGTAAGTCTCGCGTTTTCTAGCTCTAGCTGTGCAATTCTATCATGCTCTGGCAGCTTACCTGTCATCACCTCTGCCACGCCATTGCGCACTCGCTTAGCCCAGCTGCCTTTTGATGTAACTGCAGTCGTCCTCCCCGGGTGTGAAGCCGTGATCTCGAACTGAACGCCAGGCAGCTGGCCATTCGGGTGCCACCCAGGCTGATCCCGACCCTGATGGTGACCTTGAGAACTCGAGCGCCCCCGTGATTGGGAGCGGGCCTTCGGTCTAGAACCTCTTCTGGAACGCGACCTCCCCCGGGAGTGGGGCCGCCTTTCCTGTTCTTGTGCAGTCTAGATGCTCTGGGTCCCGTAGGCCGGAATAAGCTGCTTGTGGTTGATGCCTGGACTCGATGTGATTGATGCGTCCCGGGCTTCTGCGGCTGCTCGCGATCTTTCCCAACGTCTGCGTCTGACGACGTATGGCACTAAGGACCTGTTCTTACACTCCTTGTCTGCCGTGGAATGGTGACCGTCGCGCATCCTGCATTTTGGATTGCACTGGTGCTGGCTATCTGGGTTCTTGATCTCGCAGCCTCTGTAGATGGTTTCAGCTGGGTTCGCACAGACGTCAGATCGATGTCCCAGCTTTCCACAGACGTAACAAATATCGATGTTCTTGCGGAAAAGAGAGCACTGCAAAAGTGAAGGTCCATATCTCACGAATCTGGGCACCTTGTGTCCTTCGAACGCTATGATGATTGTCCCGGTGTCCTTGATTCTCTTGGCCGTCAGTGCGAGCGGGTTGTTCGCGTTCACAATCTTTCAGGTCAAAATGTCCTGAGTATCGCTTAAGGGGATCCCGCGAATAACTCCTTTACAAGTATCGTGGGGTGCCGTGGCGTACGCGCTAACCTCGAAAACTTTGCCTCCAATGTAAATTTGCTTGACCTTGAGGTATCTTGAAGCTCTGTCTTGGTATGGAGTGCTTGCCACCATAATGTTCTGCTGCAAGTTGGAACAGATGATGTCCTGCATGGCCTCCTCCTCTTTGACGCCGGCCGCCAGTACTATCACGTCTGCCACGGCTCCAGTGCCAACTCTCGATATATTTAATGCTCCTCTGGTGTACGCCCTGATCCAGATAAAGTGCGAGCTGTGCGGAACTTTCCTATCCCAGATTGCACCAAGGAAGTCCGCATCTTTCTTGTCTGTACTCGTACTTTCGACGTTTTGTGAACAACTTAGCAGAAATAGCCCGTCCTCTCACAAACTTACTGAGAAAAGATGTCTCATTCACATGGGGTGTTGCGCAGGCTACGGCATTTTCTACACTTATTGCCTAGCTAACAGAACCACCTGTTCTGGCCCATTTTGACAATGCCGCTCCTACAGAAGTCTACACCGATGCCAGTGGCAGCGGAATCGGTGCTGTTTGGTACAGCATCAAAGCGGCTGCGCCCGCGTTATCGCCTATGCCAGCCGTCTCCTCTCGCGGGCGGAAAGGAATTACTCAATCACTTAAAGAGAATGCCTTGCTGTCGTTTGGGCAGTAGCGAAATTTCCGCCATATTTACATGGTCGACATTTCATCGTCACAACCAATCACCACGCACTTTGCTGGCTCGCATCTTTGAAGGACCCCACGGGGTACCTTGGTCGACTGGCATGAGGACTCCAAGAGTATAACTACTCGGTGTCCTACAAATCTGGCCGCTTACACCATGATGCTGACTGCTTATCTCGGAATCCAGTGGACCCACCTGAGGCGTTCGATGAAGCGCCATGTTTCCTGTCTCTCTCCACTTTAAGCAACATCCATGAGGAACAGCGACGAGATCCTGTGTTACGTAAGATCATCGAGAAGCTTCAATCTGTGGCACTAAATCCGTCTACTCGATTGTTCGTGCTTAAGGATGGTACATTCTACTGTTACGACGTCCGCCCTGATGGACACGAACTGCTCCTTGTGGTACCTTCCCACTGAGGTGCGAGCGTGATCAGCTAGCTCCACGATGCCCCTACTGCCGGGCACCTCGGACTGTCTCGGACGTATGTCCGTGTACAGCGTCGATTTTACTGGCCCAGTCTTTATCGCTCGATCCGCAGCTACGTCGCCTCATGCGACCAGTGTCAACGCCAAAAAAAAATCTTCTGTGAGCTCTGCCAGGTCCTCCAACCACTTGCCGTTGCCTTTAATCCGTTTTTTCGACTTGGTCTTGACCTTCTGGACCCTTTCCCTGCGTCCACTTCTGGGAATAAGTGGATACCGGCTGCGATGGATCACACAACTCGATACGCCATTGCACGGGCTGTACCAACCAGGTGTGGCACGGACGTTGCCGATTTTCTCCTGTACGACGTCATACTTCATCAAGGCACCCCACGCAAACTCCTCACTGATCGTGGGCGCTATTTTCTTTCCCGAGTTATCGATACCTGCTTCGCTCCTGTGAGACAAAACATAAATTTACGACAGCCTATTACCCACAAACTAACGGGCTGACTGAGCAATTCAACCGGACTTTAACTGATATGCTTGTCATGTACGTATCGTCCAACCACCAGGACTGGGACGTTGCATTGCCCTTCGTTACTTTCGCCCATAATTCCTCACGCCACGATGCAGCTGATTTTTTACCTTTCTATCTCGTGTTTGAGCATGATCTAACTTTACCGTTTGACATTATCTTTCTGACAGCCCTCGACTCGACGACCGAATACGCCCGCGATGCTATCACCAGAGCTCGAAAAGCACGAGAAGTTGCCCGTCAGCGCCTTTTAGCATCGCCAGATCAGCAGCGGCAGCGTTACAACTCCCATCATCGCCAAGTTTCCTTTACTCCGGGTTTTCTTGCGTTATTGTGGACTCCGACTAGGCGCGTTTGACTTTCCGAAAAACGACTTTCCCCCTCCTCGGGATCCTACCGCGTATTGCGCCAGGTGACAGATGTGGCCTACCAGATAGTCCCGCTCGAGTCCTCCTCCTCCTCCCCTTCACTGTCTACCGACATTGTTCATGTATCTCGCCTTAAACTTTACCACTCGCCAACATCACAGAAAGCACCGAGACGGTCGTTGTTGTTGTTGTTTTCCTGTGCAAATGGCTCGTACCCAAAGAAGGGGATTGGCCGATTATAAGGTGAATTTTCCCTAAACTTTCAGCAATGCGTCATTCCTACAAATTTTTTGTAAGCTAATTTTGATTTGAAATACCGATATCAAGTTTGCAGAAAAAAACGGTCCTTCAGCACCCGGGGGTTATATTATGAGGCAATGTCTCACTAAAGCGGTTGGATACGCGCCGAGAAAGACGACGTGATTTTGGTGTAGGACACACTGAACAATTGAACATTTCTTTTTATTCTGTCATCGTTATTCTTATCAGACAAAAAGATTTTTAGTAGCTCCTTCACAAAAGCTAGGAATACGAGTAAATCTACCAGTAATTTTATCACTTGGCGGAACTTCATTTGGTTACTGCCACAGGGATGTATGCTCCGCTGTGTTTGATTACATCAACGCAACTAAAAGATTACCATGCTAGTGAACCACTACCTTTTCAGATCTTTAGTTGATAATTTGTAGTTATGTCTTTCAAAAACAAAAGATGGTTTGACCGCTTGCTCAGCAAACATTTTTGTTTTTTGGTAGTATTTAAGCTACTTTTTCAGATTGGCTTCATTTTCAGTTTAGTTTCATTTAAGTATCCTGCCGCTCGGTTCTTGGCCCATCCCCCTTTGTGGGTAAGCGCCATCCATCAGAGGTCATCAGCATCAGCATCAGCTCTTGCTCTCCATCTTGGCTTTTGCGTTGGCGCTGTGTAAACATAACTTCAAACGCCTAGTTTGGCGTGTGCCTTTACGTAACAATATTAGGGCAAGGTAGCATTATTGCTACTCAAAAAAAGATAACTTTTACGAGAAATGTTGCACCACTTCTTAAAACACTCGAGGTCGTGTTTTTCAGTGGCAATAGCCTCTAGTGACATGCTTGTTCATCTTTGATGCACATCTGGTCGAATACTTTGTTCCAATTGTAAGAGTGTTGATACAAAAGTCATCTAATAATAGAAATCAATCTTTATGGTTCAAGTCAGCTGGGAATATTGGAATCACCTGATATTGTTATGGTGTCGCGACGCTCACAAAGACTGAAGTCGATGCATGCAAGATGAAACTCCTTATTTGGCCGCACTTGTGGCTGCGAGAAGGAAACGGATAATACAGCAAGAATCGCAAGCTGTACACCGATGTCAGCGCGCAGAGCGTCCGTCGTTGATAAACTGACAATCGCGGGGACAAGCTGTTTTTTATACATCGCGCGTCGAGCATCGCACGTCGAGCTGTTTTTTATACATCACGCGTCGAGCACTGGTGGTCGCACCAGCTCTGGAATACGCTTGCCGATCTCAACCACACGCTAGTTTTTGCGCGACCTGCGAGATCCGTTTGGGCAGCGCAGGAAACGCAAGCCGGAATACTTATTTATTTACTCATTTATAACACCCACAAGAGCCAAATGGAATTTGAGAAGAGAGCCGTTGTTTACCATGTGAATATTTCGAACAACTGTTTAAAGATGTACTTAATATGGGAAAGCAATGGCCTGTCCCAGTTTCTCTGTTTAGAGAGAGTGTTCAACTATTTAGAGAACGTTGTACTCTGCTAAGGCATAACACATCGCCGCCCCTGTTGGAATGAAACAAAAAGCAAATTACTTCCTAATCACGAACACACTAGCTGTGTTTAGAATAAGTGTTTAGCAATTCAGAATATTTAGTACTCTACTATAGGGAAGCTGGATGCCATTTCTGTTTAGAAAAAGTGCTTATCAATTTAAAGTACTCTGTACTCTACTATGGGAGAGCGGAAAGCCGTTCCTTGGGCTTGGGCTGTGTGGTGTTAGAACAAAAGGGTAACTTTTCAGAGTATTAGGTACTCTGCTTTGGGAGGGCATAGAGCCGTCCCGTGGGCCAGGCGGTGAGGGCCTGTGTGTTTAAAAATGTTTAATAATTTTGAGTACTTCGTACTCAACTATGGGAGAACACTGAGCCGATCCGCTAAAAGTGCCGCTGACTAGAAAACGACTAGAGTTAATTAAATGGCTTGCGTCACAAAATCTGGATGCTAGAATATGCATTTTCGAAGAACCTCCACCCTTGCACCAACTTGTTTTTAGTTTTTCGCAGTACGTATTACTTGCGATGATACGAAGCGCAGGATGAAGCACCACTCAAGAAAAGCCTTCATTTGTGCCGAATATATTTTAATCTTATGTCACCGAATGAAAGTATCAACCGCACATTTCTCAAACGTAGTGATTGAAATTGAACAGCTGCAACAGAAGACACTTCGCTAGATCACAGCCTGCAATGAACCTTAGGGCCACTTGCTTCGGCGTATGCAATATTTTATCGGTGAAGGTAACAACGCTTCCCCGCTCCCTTTGGGCCGGTTCACGCTGGTGGCAAGCATGCCCTGATGGTGCGGTGCCGTGGACCATCGGCCAGCGCCGTCCGCAGGAGAGCTGTTCGAAGCGCACGGCAAGCTTAGCCAGCAAGGCATTCCTGCCTCCGACAAACGTGGCTGCTTTTAGATGCGGAGCATCTAATACTCGAGGCTCGTAGTGCGGCGCCGTCCGCAAGCTTCCTCCTCCTTCTTCCACCATCTGTGCATCCCTTCCTCCTCTACACACCGCGCGCGCTTCACTCCTCCACCATCTGTGCACCCTTCCTCCTCTACACACCGCGTTCGACATCTACAATTCTCCTGATTTTCCAGTGGACGCGCATGCGCCGTTGCACTTCGAGAACATTCAACAGCTGACAGTGCATGCGCCGTCGCGCTGTATATATACTCAAGGTCGGCGCTCGCTCGCTCAGTTGCCGCTCGTCGGTTGGTTTGTATGGCGCGTCGACGTCCAAGGTCGCGGTGAAATGAATTCCAACGAATCCACAAACACAATGATCGACGTCCCTTCGACCAGCGCTGCCCTTTCGCATACGTGTGTACGTGTTCACTCATTTAACACCCCCTCCTACAATCACGTTAACCAATTTAGCCATCGACCCAAGTAAGTCGCAATTTAACACCCCATTTTACAACCGCGTTAACCAATTTAGCCATCGACCCAAGTAAGTCGCACTTTAACACCCCGTTAACCAATTCTATGCTCCGCATCCTCCTCAGTGTTCCCCCGAGGGAAGCTGCGGGCAATTTTTTTTCGAATGCCGTTGTCGACCACCTCCAATGTATAAAGCGGCCGCCGTGCGCCCTGTAGCTTGTAAGCTCCGAAGGGGTGCTTCTATTTGCTTTGAACTCGTATCTTTTAGCTTCGACAACATAATACTCGAATCGATTTTGCGCTGTTTTTGAGAGCCGTAATAAAATGATCGATGTTGTAGGCTTACAAACCTTTCATAATCTCGGAGGATATACATTACACTTTAGTTAATTGTATAGATTTTTATACACAAATACCTAGAGAGGACTCTGGCGCTGCGATCATGTACCCTCAGGGTAATAATGGAAAGTACAGACTTCGGATTGTATTGCATTAGCCAGTGAACTGAGTACGGATCGTTTTTTTTGCAGTTTCAGTCATGTTATTCACGTAGAGTGGGTAGAGGGGTGGGTGCAAAGGACTGAAGCTGCGCCTTTGATGTTCAAAGCAGCTGAAAACTGCTATGGGCCTCTCAATTTACTGCAACGCTGGAGCTGTATAACTCGTGTTTGACAGTTTAGGTGAAGCGTCGTCTACTTACCGCTGCGCATAGATGTAGCCTTCCATGCCAGTGCAGGATTTTACATTGAGTTCACGTTTGTTGTTAGTGCGTGTTGCTGAAACTGGTTGAAATCAACTACAAAACGATGGCGATGGGAAGTAGATGCACCGCCACGCACTTCTGACTCGACTTCACAACAAAACGAGAGGTGCATTGGGGGCAGACTACTCGAACAGACGCACCTGGCATCGCAGCAGCCAAAACGTTAAGTGTTTCTCACTTAATATTATGCTGTTATTTCCACAAATAAATATTGCATGCCTTCGATGGCAAGCCAATAATGTTTGTTTTTAAATGTAAGGAATAATTTAATACATCTTGATGCCAAATCTGCTCAAATCTGCAACGCAATGGCAGGGCAGTGTATATTTGGTGGATAATTTTGTCCAGGTTTCACTTCTACCACCTTGTCACAAGAACCGTTTGCAATATAGTTTGCGTACAAAAAATGAGGCAAGTTTCAATTTATTATAACTTTATATTACTTTGTTTTACACTCTGAAAAGAAGCGTCGCGAATCTCAAGAACGTGATTCATCCGAAGCAGATCCGAAGCCTTTACTTCCCATCATTCCCTTGAGGGTACAAGCGCCGCTGAAGGAACCCGCGTAGACACTAGCGCCATATTCCACTCTAGGTATTATTGTATGAAACTATATGGTTAACTGTTTCTGACCTTGCAGAGCTAGCACCACCTGTCCGGGTGCCAGTTTTGTGACACGCTTGTTTTTACGCTTCCCTTTTACTGCTTTTACGCGCAATAAAGACTGAAATTTTCGGCCTCTGCCTGAATGTCTATATCAACAGCCAGCAAGTGCAATCAGAGCGCCTCCTGCACGTCATCCGTAACTGCGAGAAAACTAAATAACAATAATTTTCGGGCTGTAATATGCCATAACCATCATATAATTATGAGAGGTGACGTCGTGGATGGCTCCAGAAATTTCAGCCACCTGCGTTTTTTAACGGGCACCTAAATCTAAGAAAACGTGCGTCAAGGATTCTCACCTTTATCGAAAATGTAGCCTCCGCTGCCGGAATTCAACCACGCGACCTAAACGTCAGCAGCTGAGTGTTTTAGCCACTTGACCACTGCGGCCGGTAGACAACCAAGCAAACCCGCAGGTCACGGGATTGAATCCAGGCTGCGGCGGCCGAATTTTCAATGGAGGCGAGAATGTTCGAGGTTCATGTGCTTAGACTCAGGTGCATGCTAAATAACCCCAGGTGATCTAAATATCCGGAGCCGTGTACGACGTTCTCTTCCATAATCATACGGTGGTTTTCGACGTTAAACACCAATAATAACAATTAAAAAACCTAGTAATGATTGTTAACCTGTATACGTGCATGCCAATAAAAATTAAAAGGAATTGACGAGCGGGAAAAAAGCGAAATGTTAGCTAGGTGGCACTGCTCCTCTGCAATATTCCGGACGCGTCTGCCGTTATCAATGCCAAAGCGTGCGTCATCAAACATAAAGCTTGACCATCGGCCTCCCGTGTCATCGGGGAAAAGTGATACAAACTATCATCGAGATATGACATCACCATGTAACGTCATAGTGACGCTGAAGATTCCCAAAACTTGTGATATCATTTTGACATCACAGCGCCGTCACGTGACGTAACGCCATACGAGGGCGTCATCACATCGCATCGTTGCTTGGTCGAAGGTGGCGTAAACACAGATGCATTGCAAAAGCATGGTAGGTGACTGACCTTGAGAGCAATGTGAAACGATGTAATGTGCAGGAATTTTTAAAAGGGTTTGTCATGAAGGCAAATGTTTGTCATAAATACAGTAACTCTTGCTTCCAAAACAGTCTTGTTTTATTGAACACCAGAAATGTCTTTTATCGGCATCAATCTATACTTGGCAGGAACATGCGTTTTTAGTTTTGCAGGCCACCTATAGCACTCAGTAATTCAACAAGCAACAAAAAGAAATGCCAGATTAAACTTCTTTATTATATTAAGAAACGTGATACTACTGCGCATTTCATGCGAGAAAGTATATGATTGCTTGAGTTTGACATCCCGCAACCCTTATGTAATCATAAAGCACGCTTTGTTGGGGTCTGCAAATGAAGTACGACAAACTGGGGTTCTTTACGTAAACCCCTACATAAGCTGACAGGTGTTCTTAACATTTCGCCACCTTTGAAATGTGGCCGCGCCAGTGGGCTAGAGCCGAGCTCTGGTCCTCGAGTTATAGCGACGCGACACTTGCGGCTAAGCTACCACGGCAGGCGAAAACACAAATGAAAATGAGTAGCAAAGTGTCACCATACCTTTGTTTCCCAGACTGTTATTCATTATTCAGGAACGTTAAACTGCATCACAATTACATAATTATAAATAATTCTTCCGTAAACTAGGCTGTAATTCTCAGTCGCATGCGTTTTTATTTACGCAAACCTGCACCGAGAATTAGGGCCGAATAATGCACGCATGCAGTGTGTGTCTCTCATCAACGGGATTCTGCTTTGGCCAACGAAACTAAAGGCAGAATGCACTAATATTAGCAGCTGTGCGCTATAGGCAATTGCTAACACTTGCACTCACCTTTGCGGAAAGAGTATTTCAATTTCAAACATCTCGCAACCACTGCGCCGCAACAACAACACAGTTCTTTCACAATGACTACAAGCTGACACGCCAAGCGAGTACCGGGACGCATCTGTAGCAGAGTAGTGCAGCACATTGAGATACTTTACAACACGTAGTATGATTGGTGTTTTTTGCTAATGTTCATGCGGTGTGGCACTAGTTCATATATACATGTATAACCTAGCTGCCGGGACACCAACACCGACCGATGCCGCTCGCAAAAGAACACCGCCTGGTGCGAGGTCAACTAAAGTCTTCTTTCTTCGCGTGGTCCTTCATATAGCGTGCGTGTTGCGTGTACACAACGGAGGCGGCCGTTGCCGCAGCAAAGTAATGTCATACATGGGCTCTAAGTTGTATAAATTAATGACTCAACGTCATACCTGTGCGCAACCTTTGAAACAAGTATAACAGATGTTATAGCCACACCACTCAACGGAGTGGACGCGATGAAAGCGAAAGAATCTGGCCTACACGTTGCGCCCTCCCTAAGTAACAGCAAAAAGAGATATAAATAAGAAAGGAAAAATTCATCTGTGGTTGCTGGCGAGAGATGCCGCAACTATGAATATTTCGCAATGGTATGAAAGGTTCCTGCAGTTTGTTTTCACAGGAACTTTATAAACATCTGAGCTTCCTTGTTTTTTAAGTAAGTAGGTTACGCTGAAAGGGTCAAACAATCCTTCTGAGCCGAGCATGCATCCAAAAGACGCTACGATAACGCCGATATACAACCTCCATGAGTGCCTGGCGAAATCTCTTTTGAAAGCCATGGTATGCCAGCGCGCTATCGATCGCCATGCTTTCTTTAGCAGCCACTCCATCACGTGTAGTATGCGAACACAACAGCACCAGTAGCATCAAAGGACACCTAACAGCGACAAAAAAAAGAATAGCCTCGTTACTTCCATGGAATGCTCCTTGTGCGTGTAGATGGTGCTAGATACTCTCAGTGACCTGGCACGAACTGGCGAGGAACAATGACACCTCACTGCGTGAACACGGGCATGCATGTCTTTGGGAAACGACATTAGGAAACACTGCTCTGGAAATGGCTGTTTCGAAACTTTCCTTCTCGAAGCTGATCAAGCTATGCATATCCACTACGTATGCAAGATTCTTAGTACTTCGACGTATTTCTGTTACATCTCCTAGAAAATTTTTGAAGCTCTCAAAATATTTCACGCAACATGTACATACCACATTGTTTCATAGGGAAGTAATCAATGCCTTTGCCTTCATGTGAGCGAATAGTCGCCCCTTGTTTCTCGATAAAAGGTTTTTTCATTTTTTATATTGCTTAGGACTCTTGTAAAGCGATGCGCACTGCTTGTTACGGGAATAGTAAACAAATTGTGCGGAGATAAGCGCTGCTGTATTTACGGGAATATACGTCTAGCTACAACGTAGAGTAATACGCTAAGGAAGCTAGCAAGAAGCTATCCACCTAATCATCAAGCATGCTGATTGCCGCTAACACGGCAGTTTCTCTGGACGGTATATGGTGTGCTTTCCTTCTGCTAATTAGTCGCCTTCGAGTTGATATTCTTTCTACGAAATGTTTCTTCGTTTTCTAGAAGTTTCACTCGATTATATACGACTTTTCTTTTAAATAATGTTGTCTGCCGAATTTCCTCTTACAAAGTAAAGCACAAATCAGTTCTCGACATTGGCGTACCAATAGCACACAATATATTAGGAATATTGAGCACATAAATATTTATTTTCCTCTCAATCAGGCTATCCCGGCTCTACCTCCTCAACGCAGCTCACATACTGCTGACATTTTGGCTACACTAGTACATGCTGCTCTAAAAAAATCATAAGAAGACCAGCTGGCATGGCCTGCGCACGCCCGAGACTCGAGTGCCGAGCTTTTATGACGGCTGAAACGTACTCTATAGAAGTAACATACTGACTTTCTACACAAAAAGTTTCCATCGGTAACACGTTTTTCAATAAGAACGTCGCCATATGCCCGATTTGTAGGTGCGCTCGCAATATTTCCGGTGATGCAAACGACTACACAAAGCTTAACAATAGGTATATAACTTGGCGGTACTGCGTTGCGAGACGCCCTTTCTATGCCTTTGGGGACTCCACATGTACGCCATAGACAGACCGCTCGCGCTAGAATGCCCCGCTTTATTCCGCCCAAAGTACCTACGAATTCGATGCGTTCCGGCAGCCACGCGTGAAACGGCTCGCGAGAGATTAACGCTGATATACTTGCAAAATAATGAACGTAGCCGTTTTACTAACGGTGCATCTCTCGCTGTGGTGGTATACTGAGAGGCCTTTCTATTTTGAACGTCGGGATTGCTCTTTCTGTTCTGTTTTTTTTTTCTGCAACTCACTTTGTGTTCTCCTGAATCCGAAAAAAACCGTTTACAGAGATCACGAAGGGGGCCGTATACCTTGCGGCGCAACCTTTCTCGAATTTTCCGCCCAACGGTTCTACGCTTCGCATGGCGCATCCAGTACTGATGCGTTCGCAACAAGAGCAACATAATGAGATGGAAGAAGCCTCGGCTAGGCGACCGGAGTACGGCAGAAGATTTCCTCCATGACTATATAGATAGATCAGCTCATGCGCATGGCATTGTTGTCCTGGGACGGGATTACCGGCAGTCCTGCTGATACATGAGCCTGGAGTGCACACTGATTCCAGCAGGTTTGTGTGCGTCTACCTCTGAGGAAAAAGCTTCGCAAACTTCTAAAGCTGTATGCAGTTAATGTCCCCTAAAACTCCCAAAAAAGAGCCTTATGAAAAATTTCCCATTGTTGCGGTCTCATATAACAGCTCTCGCTGTAAGATTGCTCAAAAGAGCAGACAAACCGAAGTGCGAGACTGCCAATGTGATTGCAGCTTTCGTCCTTATGTTTACTTGAAAGAGGCGATGCTGTTTTTTATCACCGAAGTACGGTAGTAAAAACTAACCGCAAAACAAGATTCAATAGATGTCCACACTCTTGTGCTTAGAAAAAGTGGTTAATAATTTTGAGTACTTGGTACTCTACTATGGGAGAGCAGATAGCCGTCCCGTCGAACACACATTTGATGAGGCCGTGTTGGCGAAAATTCTGCCACGAATAAGTTCGTGACGCTGATGTTTTCGAGACTGCTTGCTAGTGCACGAGGCAGTACACTGTGCATCTGAAGTTACTTATGACACTTTGAATGATCCCGAACCATCACGAGTATAATGCTACCGTGCACTACTTCCAATAAGGGCTTCGCGATTACCCTAGTTTGTACTCTTCTTTTTTAACATATACACCGAGAAATGTTGCCTGCTTGTGCAAGAATCACTAAACCCGAAGTGACTCAGGTATTTTTGTACCATTTACACTAACGTCCCGAAATCCAAATACATAAGCATTCATCTCTTAAATATGGCGATGCACAAATTAAACGCTACAACAGCAGACGCTTCGATAGACCCGAACTCCTGTAGCCACCGGCTACCCCCATCAATCTTAGCTTGTTACCGACGTGTGGGGTGATTTTAAATGCGCATTTCAAATGAGCATTTCATAGTTGCACCCACTCGCAAATCTGGCGTCGGCGGTGCACCCCCAATGCGCATGCTCGCGTCTCGTGCCAACTGTCGCTCCCTTTCCCCTCATCTTCTCGGAAGGCTGACGCAGGCAGCGGCTACCAGTAAAAAAAGCCGCCACAATTTTCCATAGGGAAAACTCGAGTAAGTGCGTCGTAGAGGGGGGGGGGTATCACGTAAATGTTGCGTAATTGAGCATAATTTGGGAATGCATCATTGTTATTTTGTGTATATTATTTTAATTTGTTAAACGAACGAGAAGCGCTGTCTTGAACGTCAAGCAAACGCCAAGTAAATACGCGATTGACTGAATTTCTAACGTGCGATTCAGTGCCTACACGTACAGGGTGACCAGTGAATGGTTGTGCAGCACGAGTAATTGGCTTTTACTCGCAGACGCTAGCTGCGTACGCCTTACGGGGCAAGAAAGGGGGGTGAAGAGCGTTGACACAAGACGCAAAACGTAAGCATGCCCCGGGGGGGAGGGTGTCGAGGGCGCTGCCGACGCTGAATTTGCCACTATAGGTGCGGCTAAATAATGCTTCGCATTTAGAAACCGCCTGCTAGCGCTGCAGCACTGTTCACCGACACTGAATCACGCGTTCGGAACTCAAATTCATCTTTATTGGCTTGACTTGACGCTTTGCTTGACGCGAGTAGTTGCTATGGAAGCAACAGTACCTTCAGCCAACAGTGGGGCGAAACCCCAAAGCAGCATCCTACCGCTCGTTGAAGGCAACGCTGCTCATTTATTCAATAAATAAGAATAAAAAACACGAAATATTGCGCATTCTTAAATCATACCCGATTACGCAACCTTCACGGGATACTCCTCCACCTCGGCGATGCATTTGGTCGAGTTCCCCCCTGTGGCAAGATGCTGGTGGAAATTTGTTATAGAATGTTTTGTTGCGAAAGCTAGGCGAAGTTGAGCAGTCTCGCGTGACCGTTCTGCGCAAGTGTGAGGAGCCGTGACGTCACATGGCGCACAGCTAGCGTGCCGGAGAAATCTTGGAAGCTGCTGGAGTGACACTCCCGTAATGTCGCTGACTGGCAAATGAATGCCCATTCATCCATCCGTGGTTCGTTCATCTGCACTTTCATATGTAGTTCATTTGTCTGTTTGTCCGTCGTTCATCTATAAACCCGTCCCTCCGTTCATACAGGGTCCTCCCATCTGTTCGTGGTCCATTCATTGTTCATTCATCTGTCCGTGGTTCGTCCATCGTTTTCTTCATTCATGGTTTGTTCATCTGTCCGCCTATTCATACATACATCCATCCTTGGTTCGTCCATCCGTCTATAGATTCACCTGTTCATCGGAAGATCATTCGTTCGTTCATTCATTGCTCACGCTACGTACATCTTGGCATAGCCGATGTAATCCACTGCTACTTTCTTTTATGATGCATGCCTACATATACTCCGAATGTTTTAGCCTGCTTCCTAAACTGGCTGTCAAGCTCTTTAACAGCAAACTCTTCCTCAACATGGCGTCCGCTTTTTTATTCCTTCAGATAAAATCATTTCATGACAAAGAATGCACACGGCACATTGTCAGGATTATGAAATTATTTCTTATAACACGGTAAATCAGATACTCACACTACTAATGCAAATTAGCTACACAAAGAGACAGTTGCATGAAACCAGGTACAACGATTAGGCTTGTGCAAGCCTTCGTCCTTCGCAGAATCACGTCAGTTTGCTTCCTAGCTGAAGTGATAGGTCTCTTAAGAAACAAAATGAGATCGCCTAGTCAAAAAAATGTATAAGCGAGGCTTAGGGTTGCCCATGTACACAAAAATGATGAAAATATTTAAAATATTGCGAGGCGACGAATTCAACAAATTAAGCGAATAAGCGCAATACATAGAACAGAGCAAATGACTTTCAAAAACCAAAACGGGCAAGTTCATTCTACAAATGCTAGACATAGGCCAACGCAACAAGGAGAAAAAACCGATGTAGTCGCGATGGCGAGAAAAGAAATTTAGGTCCCGCCTTTGCCTCAAAACATCCGCCTGGAACATCACACCAGCAGGAGAAATATGAAGGGCTATAATTGTAAAAAAATTGTAAATTGCAAGGATGTGGCATTCGTGGATGCGGCGAGATATGCACACAGATTTAGCTACGTGGTCATGGTGGGAGACTGCGAAGGGACATGAAAGACGAGCGTTACGGTGCAAAGCCCTGATGGCAAAGTATATGGCAGAGGAGATGGCCATCGCTCTCGAGGTGGCCATCTCCGATGCCGCAGTAGATTAGCCACTCGCAACTGCAATATGTAACAAAGAGGAAAGATTAAGCAGAAGGGCAAGGAGGTTAGTCAGTTCTTAGACTGGCTGGCTACCATGTGCTGGGGAAAGGAGTGAGGGGAATAAAAGATGATAGAAAAGAAATGTTGGAAAGAGAGAAAGAAAAAGTGCAAAAGATAGTGAAACAGTAAAAGCAAAATCAAGGAGAACGAGACACTAAAGTCTGTCTCTGAGGCCAGTTGTCTGCAAAAGGCGTAACCAAGCTTTCAAAGCCTTCTGGGCTAAGGGGGGACTCGGCCAGTGACCCATAATCTTTTGTTTCGACAAAGACCGATGATCTAGTTTATCGAGAGCTTGAGTAAATTCTTGTCTTGGCGCTTTGAAATAGGTGCACGAACTCACATAGAAGGCGGGAAATTGTTTCTTCGCAGCTACAGTAAGTGCATGTAGAGGAGCTGGCCATTCTAATAAGATATTAGATAAGAGGAAGACACAAATACGAAGCCCAATATATAAGCGAGGAAGACAAAAATATACACTACAACACAACAGATTAAGTTAAAGAAAAAGATGAATGTTTCATCTTTCGGGGAATCGGTATACCACGAATGTCACACGTGTCTTCCTAGAGCAAGGTGAGCGTTTATTGTGCATGGTTCGCCAGAGGGATAAAGATATGACCCCAACAGCCACGAATTGCAATCTCACGCGAACGATGGCAAGCGGCTTGGTACTTGGAGAACATATCAACCTTAGAGGAGTCACGAAATGAGCCTACAATGCAAAAGCGCCAGGAAACAGAGGCACGTGTAACAGTTCAGCCATCAAAGCATGCTGCTCAAACACAAAGAAAGGCGCACAAAACAAGCACGCAAGTATAAAGAGGAGAAGCGCGAACTTTCACAATTCTTACTTCTTTGTGTGTGAGCAGCACTCTTCTTTAAGAAACGTGGCCACAGCAGCGAGAGGAGGGACTTTCGTGCTCTATTTAACTAATGTATATTTAAGGCAAAGTTGAGGTGCAAGTACTTTATCCGGTGACAACATTCTGGGCCAGCACGGCCAAAGCTACGGGGACAAAGCTTATGCGCTTACGCACACGTTCACCCTTTGCTACAGTTGACAAAACGTGCTGAAGTTGATTGAATAATTGATTGATTGATATGTGGGGTTTAACGTCCCAAAGACACCATATGATTATGAGAGACACCATAGTGGAGAGCTCCGGAAATTTCGTTCACCTGGGGTTCTTTAACGTGCACCCAAATCTGAGCACACGGGCCTACGGCATTTCCGCCTCCATCGGAAATGCAGCCGCCGCAGCCGGGAATCTATCCCGCGACCTGCGGGTGAGCAGCCGAGTACCTTAGCAACTAGACCACCACAGCGGGGCAAACGTGCTGAAGGTACCGAGTTCTGAAGACCACCAGAGATATGTGGTGTATATAAATTCCTCGCCGCTCGTAAGCGAGAAACCTACGCTTTGTGGCATAGTAGTTTTGCTTCGCACATGGCTGAGTGTGAGGTCACAGGTTCGATGCCAATCTGTGGAACTTTTTCAGATATTTTTTTAGATGCGGAGCATCTAATACTCGAGGCTTGTAGTGCGGTGCCGTCCGCAAGCTTCCTCCTCCTTCTTCCTCCATCTGTGCATCCCTTCCTCCTCTACACACCGCGCGCGCTTCACTCCTCCACCATCTGTGCACCCTTCCTCTTCTACGCACCGCGTGCGCTTCTCCTCTTCACGAACATTCGCTAGCTGTGTAATGTAGCGCGCATGCGCCGTCACGCTTCGAGAACATCGGCAGCTGACACGCGCGCATGCGCCGTTGCGCTTCTCCCCCTTCTCGAACATTCGACAGCTGACAGTGCATGCGCCGTCGCGCTGTATATATACTCAAGGTCGGCGCTCGCTCGCTCAGTTGCCGCTCGTCGGTTGGTGTGTACGGCGCGTCGACGTCCAAGGTCGCGGTGAAATGAATTCCAATGAATCCACAAACACAATGATTGACATCCCTTCGATCAGCGCCGCCCTTTCGCATACGTGTGTACGTGTTCACTCATTTAACACCCCCTCCTACAACCACGTTAACCAATTTAGCCATCGACCCAAGTAAGTCGCAATTTAACACCCCATTTCACAACCACGTTAACCAATTTAGCCATCGACCCAAGTAAGTCGCACTTTGACACCCCGTTAACCAATTATATGCTCCGCATCCTCCTCAGTGTTCCCCCGAGGGAAGCTGCGGGCAATTTTTTGCTGCTTCTACCATCTACTACATCGCAAAAGCAATGGTTTACGCAAGTCCTAAGCTGTGTCGACGTAACCACGGATGGACATCAATATCTTTTTCTTGTTATTACTTGCTATTGCACGTGAATGATTAAGGGTGGGTTGGCACAACAGCCCCGATGATTTCTAATGAAGTCTAGTTAAACAGGCTACAAAATCGCCTAGAGGAACATTCAAAGTGAGATTAGAAGAAAAAAAAGAAAGTCTAAAGATTTCCTAAGTTAGGCACTGACTCATGAGGATCAAAACCAAAGGAAAGATAAGCAATTAAGGATGACTTGAAAAACACGTCATCCAGTCTTCAATGCTCATCCTGCTAAGAAAGTGCCTTTGTCCACCTTATATAAAGTGCTACAGTGTTCCGCGATTTTCTACCCATAATTCCCGAAGTATGTAATCTCATCACCCAGTATTTCCCAAAACTCGTCGACGCCATTATTTCCGCAAGACTGACGTCTTCAACCCCTAAACTATTTAATTTTTGATCCTTGATTCTCATAAGTGTCCAAAACTATGCAAGATCGCTGACTGTAGTGCTGTTTTTTTAACAAAAAAGTTTGTTTCTTTGTATGTACTAAATTTCGGGCAACAATTGTTTTCCTCCTGATTGTGAAGTTTGATGATATAGTTTGTCATACAGTTTGTAGTCTAATTGCTCATATTCTATCGTCATAATGTCCAGTGTCCATATTCAATTTCATCGGGTGCATACGTATTTCAATTCAAGTTGTTCCCTTTATTTTTAATTAACGAAGACAATACCACTGCCAAGGCATTTAGAAATCAATGAACTTGTGCTCTGCAGCTTTTGAAGTAGAGTGTAAACGACATGAAAATAAATAAGGGTTGCAGAATACACCGAATCTGTAGGAATAATTTCGCACACATACTCCGACCACGACATTTTCTTACCATTAGGTGTTGCTGGCAAAGTTCCCATTTACTAATTATTAAGTGCATACCTTGGAAGATATTCCTACTTGTACTTATATACTGAAGTCATTATAGATTGAATAGAATACTTTGGCATTTCTTGGTCGTGGCCGCCCTCTAAGAGAATAGATGATTTTTGTTAAATATAAAATAAATTCTTGCGTAAAAGAAGTAGACTTTTTGCGTAAGATCAGTAAATTAATATCGCCTTTTTTCTGTGGTTCATTTTTGGTTTATGTTTCTGGGCGCTGAATTGGGGTTTGACGTAGAAGTGTAGGTGGCTTGATCACGTGACCACGCAAGAATTTGACGAACGTCATGGTAAAAATCGTCTCCTCTCGCACACGCGTGCCACACAGGCATCTGCAAAACAAACGGGCAGCAGCAGTGGTGTTGTGGCGGTACGAACGTGGCGCAGGTCTCCGGACCTCATTTAACTCGCTATAATAGGCGCGCGAACGGCAGGGGGTGAGGAGGCCGCCACTCTTTTACTTTCCTATGAGGTGGGGGGGGGGCTACACAACTCTACACAATACCATAATAAGGAGTGGGCGCTGTGGATTAAGGGGAGGGGGGTGAAGTCAGCACCATACATTCACATAATAGGGGGGGGATGCTCAGCGATAAATCTTTGCCCCCCCTCCCCTAAGCCCTCCTCCACCCTAAGGAGAAACCTGCATTTGCCTACACTAACTACAGCTCTGGTGTGACATCGTTGCAACTTTCGTTGCCGTTCCTAGAGAGCTACGACAGCTATGGACGCACTTGGGACCGTCAGTCGGGAAAACGAGCATTTCGAAATTCTTTGTACGTGCATTCAAATATATTATAAACGTTTGCTCTCTCCGACTATTCGTGTGGAGTGCCCTAGCTTACATAAAAAACCCACGAAAGGCTTGTTTTAGCCTCGGAGTTTGATGGCACCACTTATTTACTGTTTGCTCGTTTTAGAAACAGAAGTGAAACTCTGGCGTTCAAAATGCTGCTTTTTGAAAACAGTACAACCACTAGAGCATGCTTTTCCACGATGTTTTGGGAGTTGCGGCTGCACAATTTTTTTTATCGGGGAGATTCCTGCAGTGACCGCTGGGAGCACTGATGATTTAGTGTCGTTTCAGCGGTGTTGTTCCGAACGGGTAAGTTTTCAGCTACTTGTACACAAAGAATGTTGATACTAAATGGAAGAAGCGAACTCAAAAATTAATTGCTAAACAAGTATTTAGACAACAGCAGAACACCGAGGCAAAAGGAAACATCGGTTAAGAAGAAGGTGGAGGAAACAAAGACAAAATTAATTTGGAAGATTGGAATGCTTACGGAATCATCACAGTAGACTTACCGAACTTTCAAGGAGAATATTGCAAAAGAAAACATCTACGATGAGTCTCGAGGTACTTCTATGCTGTTCTAGGCCAGAACGGGAGTCTTGCGGACCGAGACGTACCGAGACAAATACGAAGGCACAGACACGGCATGTAGTACCTGTGTAGAGGAGGAGGAAACGGCTGAACATTTTTATTGTTCTTTGAGGTTGGTTTGTATGTGGGGTTTAACGTCCCAAAACCACTATATGATTATGAGAGACGCCGTAGTGGAGGGCTCCGGAAATTTATACCACCTGAGGTTCTTTAACGTGCACCCGAATCTGAGCACGCGGGCGTAATGTTCTTTAAAGATCTCCACCCTATAGTCCAAGATAATGGCGCAGAATTTTTCAGAGCATTCGGGGGTTTAGGGACAGTGAAGGCAACACAGACTTTAAACGGGTAGAAATAACCAGGAGGAGGCCACCTGATTAGTGGCGGCGATCAAGGGGCGAGTGAAATTCAATCCTTCAACACATAGTGATAGTACTTAACCTTTTGGCTAGGTGGCGTGAGACACCGCTCGATATAAAGGGCATAGCCGGATACATTCATTTATTCATACTTGAAAGCTGCATCTGTTCACGCATCATCAAAGTTCAGACGTTGCTAAATCTAATACCAAGCTTATAAAGGTGATTAGGGGGTGCGCGCGTGGCCGTTGCAGTTCATGAAGAATGCTAGAGCTTTGGCCATCAGTGGTGATTGTTCTGTGAAGCACCTTTTGCCATCATCATTAGGAAGACTAGAAAGAAGGTGAAAGATGTGGCGCCGGGGCTGCCTGAAAGCAATGTTCCTGGGAAGGCTACAAGGCTACAACCAATTTTATGATGGGGATAGTAAAAACGTGACAATTACGAAGGAATAGCTGTGGCAATCTTCGGCTTTTCTACATTGCAAGAGTATAAGCTCAGCTGTTCATTTTAGTCTTGTTATCTTTGCTGCACCAGCAATCAGGCGTATTATAGGAATTGGGAAACGTGCAATCTTTACAGGTAAGTAAGAACACAGAAAGCCAACAAATTGGGCTCAGTCTTCACGGGGGCGTGTCACGTTCTTGTATCCTATCTTCCGGCGAGAAATTCATCTGAACACGCTCACTTTGTTCCCGCCTAGTGAATACGCCGTTGCGTCCAATCGTTCTTTGCACTACCGGTTGGTTGGTCTGTTGTTCTAGACAAAACCTCAAAAAAAAAGGAAACAAAACGACAAGTCATACACACGAACCATCTGCTCGAAAAAAGAATGAGGCATTATTAGGCTTATAGCTTTTTCGCCCTTGAAGTAATTGCAATATCAGTGAAACGACTTTTTGAGGCAGCACAAGTTTCGGGAAGACAACATTCAGCTTCAAGCCAATATACCTCAACAAATAAGAACTATGTGTTGCTTTTCAAAAAAAATCAAAATATATCTACTCTCCCAAGTAATGTAACCCACTAAAAGTTAAGTTAGCTATAAGAACTTTCACAAACACCAGCTTATGAGCGAAGCTCCAATACAGACCAGTATCTTTCCCGGCACCATGCTTCTCTATGTGTGTATGTATGACATAAATCATATTGTGTGTGAAATAACCGCAATAATATTTTCTAAGAACTCGCTAACCTCAAGTTCATATCAAGTGGAACCAAGCGGAAAGAATGCAAGGTTACAGTACTTACAGCGCGAAACAGGTGAACTCATTCTTGGTCCAGTTTATCGAACAGAGAAGCACGTTCATACGGAAAAGGAGTCCAAGTGAGAGAAAGAGGTTTTGTTTTCGCAAAATTGGTCGCATGTTTGCATGTTTCGCTGCAAATGTCGTCGAAAGAAGTTGTCATCTGTCGGCCTTCTTTCGTGCATAGTGTCCTATTTTCAATGCGGCGTAAGAAACAGTAGGCTATTTAGATTTACCTATCTATGAATTTCTAGTAAAGTATACCTACGTTGTTAAGTATACCTACGTTGTAGTGTTGCGCCCCAGATGGGCGTAATATTGGCTTTTTGATCCAGAATGTTCTCAAGTATGAACGAAGCCACCAATTCAAAATGGCTGGACATTCAGCATGCGCCTAAAGTTTGGTCGGGTGACTGCATTGTGTGACAGACAGACAGAGAGACAGACAGTCGATAATTTCTGGTTCAAGTATCTAAACGTAGACTATCGTAATTGAAAAACGAAGGAATAGCTTTCAACTCCACAGCGCCGTGACACCGTTGTCTCGATCGACCAAGTATAGTTGACAAACACTCCGGGACATAAAATTTTCTAATATTGTTTTTGGTTTTTGCCGTATCTCTCGGTTACATGGAAATGTTTAAATCTCGAATGAACCACTTGGAAGTCTGCGACTTCACTTGTGGAAGCTACTTGTCTAAATTATACATGCGAATGATGGATAAGAAAGATTCGCGAAGTTTATCGTCAGGTTAAGGCAATATAACCAAAACAATCTGAGGCCCTCCAGCCATATAAGCTAATTGGGAAAGCGTTCCAACTTTGGACCTTTCAGAAATGCACCTACTTTTGTATTCATGATGGTCGATTGAACGTCATAACAAGGTTTTCCAAAACAACAGACCATGTAGATATCTAGTACAACAATTATCTAAAAAAATCAGACTGGGAGAACGCCGTAGCAATCAATGACATTCAGTTGTTCGGTTATATTTGCTTTAGGTTTTATTTTGAACGCATGTGCATTATCGGCTCTATACCATGGGTGCCTTGTCATGCCTCTCTCATTGTTATTTTTGTCTCAATACATACGTGGCTGCTCAACTTTTCTAGGCGCGAAGGAAGTCGTAAAATAACTTGGCTTCCACGGCTTTATTTTGAAACTTTACCGAATACCTTGTCAAATGAATAGGATCGTCATGCACAAACTTGTTGCACAAGTTTGACTCTATATGAGCTTTCTGTTTTGATCACTCTAAGCACTTTAATAAACCCATTTTGTTTGCGAGTCGCATTAGATTTGTCCCAATGGTTGGTGAATACAGAAAACTTCCTAAGCTGCGGTCGTTGTAAATGAAGACCTTTAATGGATAATTGAGCCCCGGTGCTTTAAAACATGGGACTCCAGTTTTTCGAACCATTTTCGAATGCATTCAATAGAAGTGCCCGTCACTTCTTACATTTGCATGAACACGCCTGTGCTTCCATTTTATAGCGACTGCATGCAGAGTGGGATGGCGCATTCTTTTAACTGCGTCCGCATCCCTCGCCTCGTGTAAGTTGGATTCTGGTCCAGAACTCATCTTCCCAGCGTTCCTCCCCCTCGATATTAGAAAACTGTCTCGTGGAAGGAGTTTTGAAGATGTTTTTTTCAACCTCCTTGGTCTCGCTTCAATCTATAGAGTTCCGAAAGCTTGCAAAAAAAAGCACATGACCTAACAGCAGCAATGTTTTATTGGTGCGTTTTTCTTCTCCGCGGTGTATAACGAAGCGCACACATCGTGTAGCACATCGTTCTGTGTTGCGAACTACTTCTGTTATGGCTGCTTGAGTTGCATTCGCTAAGACCGATTGTCTTGCTGCTCCCACTGTGACTGTGAGTACATCACACACTGTCTTTTACATCAACGCACGCTGTCTTATACATCAACTCGAATGCGGAAGATGCACATCTTGACTGTATCGGTGTTCACGAACCCAGGTTTTGGATGGCTTCCGGTTCTGTGTGCCGGCGTAGCCTAGCAGCAGTACTGGTGAGGAACAGAAGCCTTAACGAGTAGCCAGTTCATATTCATCAGCTTTTTTCCTGTGTCCTGTCAAACATCTCAAATGCACTTTCTTTTAAGCGAGATGCAACATCGTAAAAGTTGGTCCTTAACTTCGAGTGCCTCCTTACCAGAAAGTGGAAAAAGAGGCTATCCTCACTTACTCGGTGCACAACTTAAAACAAAATATTTATGTTTCGCTGTTAGAGAATATATAATAAATGGAGTGACCAGAAATTTCTTGGGTAGCAACACGTGTTGAGCACGTGTTGACCACGTGCTCAACGAACCAACGAAGTGCCGTCAACACCGCCAATGACGTCCGTGAACAGAGACATTTCAGGCCACTCGGAAGGTCTTTCGTTTCAGTGACGACACACACTGCTTCGTCAATTCAGGCGACGACGGAAAGCATTGCAGCTCGAACATATCCCACCTACACTCATCATGTGACGTACTTTTTTGCAGGCACGATTTCAGTCAAGATGGCTTCTCTTGCGCTGACTGCACGTGCACCCGTACACGACACAGTGATAGCCAGATGGTCTGTTCTTCAAATACGCAGTTTTAGCCTTGAGTTATTTTTTATTGAATGCAGGCGCCTATTACACATACTACACCCATGCGTACATGTACGACACGCTTTGCCCAAGGCACGATGGCAACACTGAAAACATACTCTTGACCCCTGCAGCTCAGGGGTTCGAGAGCGCTCCTGTGAAACGGTGTATAGCACTTGCTTGGGTTCGTTGAATTAACTTCCCAGTGTTGAAGTGCCTCGGCAGGTGATTGTGGAATACTGTACTCCCTTTTTCTCGAAGCGTTTCTAGGAGGATATTTCTCCGCGTTCGCGGGACATTGTTAGACCGTTACGATAATGACGTCATAAGGAGGTCATCGTGGCGTATCTAGGACGTCACAAATGTTGTCAGCTTTTCATGAGATGATCGCGTATGCTGATGACGTCAGTAATAAAGTGATCAATTGGATAAGGTCGCAATTCACTTTGGAAAGAGAAGTCAGTGTGACGCCATCAAGACGTCATCGCTTCGAGAAAGAAGGGTACATCGAATAGGCGGTGCTGAAATATTTCGAGGGCGTAAGGAATACAGTGCCCCAGACTGCAGAGACTGTACAAAAACCCGTTTTCTGGAAGACGCTTTTGTGGGGTGGAGAAAAGAATAATACAGTCAACTGAGAAAGCGAAGATGGTTGTCGACTTTGATTTATCATAGGAGAACGCACGAAGCACAACGGGATATATTTCGCAACACCTGTCCTTAATTTTACGTAAATTGACACACTGCTTTCTTCAGGTTTCTTATCGCAAAATTGCTAGCCGGCCTACTTGGAACGAATTCATCTTTTAGCCAAATGCGTGAACAAACAAGGACGTTTATGTTCATGCGAGTGACTAAAACATGAATTTTTTATCGGCTCAATCAACGTTTAAGGGCTGCGTCACGTAAAACACGCCAACTAACTTTTGCGAACCGCGCCAACCACCCACCGCAGCGTTAAGGCTGGAATATTTAACGGTACACGTATATATGCCGACGCACATAACTGCTTGTCGGGTTTATCGATGGCAGACGCTCCGTTTGCCATTATCATGTTCTAGTGGGTATTGCTATATACTGTGACTCTCAAGTTTCTCGACCAAAAGTTTGTCCAATAAAAGTTTCTTTCTTTGACACGCTGACTGCTGCCTTCATCAGTGTCACGACCACATGAAAGTATATAACGAGGGACGATGGATTACAGCTAATACTTAGCAAAGAAGAGCGCACTCCGAATGAGTTTATTTGTATTCTTTTATCATTGCATTCACTAAATAAACGCAGAATCGCTAATTGCTATCATGAGAAGGAAAGAGAATGAGCCCATGCAACCAGCCAAGAGTTTAAGACACTCCTAATTAGAAAAAGATATTTTTCCTGGCATGCTACTCTTTATAGGCATAGCATGCCTGCGGCATATAAAACCACTGGTATGCTACATCTGATGTTTTCTAAAATTCCTGACGTTTTCAGGAGACGTCATTATCAAGTGACCGATTTCAACATAGCTTTTAGTACCATCGAATGAGTTTGACGCAAACAACTTATGATCCGATGATCTAAGTGTTTTAGTTATTGTGCTCTGCGACAAGCTTGCGTGTTCTTGTTTTGCCAGTTTGCCAGAAAATTGAGATTTCGGCAATTTTTCATGTAATGAATTCTGAAGTGCTCCTATTGTTTTGAGCAAAAACACTTCTGCTAGCGGTTTAGGCCGGTCCTTCTTTGTTTTTTTGGGGGGGCATACAAGCTATAACCCTCTTTGCTATACAAAAGAGTGCAGTTGGGCTCATTTCCTCTGAAATCATTCATTTTACTCTTCACAACACAAGGTTCCTCTTGAATACACTCAGAATTCGCGACTTCCCAATCTTCTTAATAGTTCGCCTATGCGTGAACATTATCAGCCATACTGTCTATTAACGGGAGCCCAGTGCTACTGTGCGTCATGTGAATCTACTCGTCAGGCTTGCCATTCTTAAGCATACCGCATTTTATCGGCTGGAGATGTTCACCTGGCTTTTCACCTGACATGCTGCTCCAGGTGCCGGGTCACAACTATAATATATACATCTATAAACACACAATACATACAGAAACACTACTTACAGATTTTCTATAAGGCTTGTGGTCCGAAAGAAAGTCAGCAGCGCGTTCATGGCGCCTAATACACTGGAGCTCATTTGCCATGCACCCGCCACATTTCTCAACTCAAAACAAAGTCACTATAGGAAGGCATGGTAAGCAGACAAGCGTCAGGTTCGCCACCCTGTACGGCGGGGAAGAATGTAGCGTGAGAAGAGGCAGAAGAAAATAAGGATGAAAGGAATCACGAGCGCACATTCAAGGCTGGGTTCAAGAGCACGCAATTCAAGGCTGGGTTAGGCGCTTCCGCGTTTTGTGCCTTTTGTGGCCACATCAGTGACACCGAATATTTTATTTGGCTCTGCTCGCGGATTGAGAAGGAAAAGGCAGCAATGGTACACAGGGTTGAGAAATGATTGTCCCAGACAGGGGAGAGTTCACGATGTACTTTTTTCACGAAGGGCCCACGGCGACGAGCAGGATTGTGCAGCTGATTGTCATGGTATTTATGCAATATACTGGGTTGAGTGACATTAGGTGGTGCATGCCAATAATTGACGAGATGCTGAGGCTCAACAATATACCTTTTTCAAGCAATCCCAGAACGCACCACGGATGCGCGGAGCAGTATGAGGAACGTTGATACGCCGAGAGAACCGGCCCTTTCTCCGCCTGCTGCTCGTTGGCGCCGTGCGAGCACAAAATGAAGAAACATGCCGTCGCTTGTTGAATGGGATCAGAACGCGCAGCTGCTTGTATATCTACGCAAGATATGTGAAATGAATAACGCTGTCAGTATTAGTATCACTATACGGGTGTGCGTAGAAGATGAGCGGCGTGCGAGTTGTTGCGTACCGACATATGTGGTCACAACATGCTGTCGTCCAGAATGTGAGCTGGAATACAGAATTCGTAGTTATGCAACGATTAAATGCTGATAAAACTTTGTGGGTTTTATTATCATCACGGTTTGATTGGGTCGTTAACGCAAGACTGCAAAGAAGTGTTACAACTACAAATTTTTAAAAATTTTCATTGACAAACCACGCACTGCAAATAAGAAAAGTACATACATTCGAAACATGTTTAAAGACGAAGGAATGGAACTAGAATTCACGTGAGAGATACCTTGCTTCAATAATTCGCGGTTGCATACAAGATGCTTCAGTGCCTGTGGAGCATATTTGCTGGCACTATATCGCCCGTTGAGTGAGACCACTGCTGAATTTCGCGTTGGCGCAATCAAATGTAGTTTAGTGAGGAACGTTGATATCGTACCTACGCTCGGCAAAGAAAGAAAAAGAAAACTTTTGCACGTTACATGAGCAATATTTTGCAGCTGCAAGAAGGCGCAGTGTCTTTGCTATATATATTACTGCATCAGTTTGTGGACAGCTCAATCTCATTGCAAAAAAATAATAATGAATAATTCGGACGACCTCCACCCACGAAGAAACTGGGAATTTCGCACCTAATCCATGCATACGTTTTAAGCAGTCTGAAAAAAAGTTTAAAAGCGATGCGAGGTGAAGGTAGTGTTTTACTTAGTAACAATTCTTTCGTAGAGCTGAAAAGGTCACAGGGGTTTGCAGTAGGCGGAGAAAAGTACTATAAAGGCATGCCAATTGTTCTTTCAATTATTGTGCAAGAGTTGCTAATCGAATTTTTTCTTGTGTTAACTTATATATATTGGTCAGGCTGGTTGATGTATCAATACGCGCACAGAGCATCGAAATTCGTTGAATGAGGTCATCTCTTCTTACCTTGAATTTTCAGTAATTCAAAAGCGATTTCATCTTGAGAGGCCTGGTAATCTTGCAGAGTTACCCTAGCCAGACCACGCGAGAAATATCGGAGACATATCGTGAGAAACACCGCACCTTGTTTAAGTCAACTCACCTTCGCTATCGATACAACACAAGAAACTTAACCTAATTAATCTCTGTTAGTTTTTTTGTACGTCTTTGTGACATGCATGATGCACCCTATTTTTTTATGTTTTTTTAACACGTGCGATAACCTTTTAGTCGTGAGTGAGCGTTTCTGGGGTGCATATTTCTTACTTGGTCGTGCTTCTTTTTTTTTGCCCTGTAGGCTTTATTTCAATCTGCAGTTGCAGTTTCATGGTAAGTTGGTAGATGCATATTGTGGGAACGGCGAGCAGTGTCTAGTCAATGTACTTTATTTTAAGAAGTTCCGCTTATTTCTAAACAAATTTTTAAATAAACCAGAACCGTACAACTTACTCGTAAACAGCATCAAAGACATCAATTGATTCCTAATGCATCTGTGAATTTGTAGGCATGTAGTTCTTGCACTTTTTAGGCAACGAAGTTGTACTGTATTTTTTAGTTATGTGAAAGCTGGAAGGATGATAATAATTAACTGATGGTGTAACTGACGCTTCTCAGCCGCTCAGCTGGTTGAACATGGGCACAACTTCAAATGGTTGACATGCCATCGCACCCAAACACTGCTGTTTGTGAGTGAATCACGCTTTAAAATATCACGCTTTGCCGACTTCGCTTGATTTGAGAAGCGCTGGCACGGTGCAAGCGGGCATTCGAAACGTGAGGCCCACGAGCTCGTTACGGCAGCCGCTCCGGCATACAAACTTCCCATAAGCGCTTGCGTGCCCGTTGGCAGCGCTAGTGGGCTTAACTTTCCTTGATAGAGATAACAGATAAATACAAATATCTGGGCGTTTGGATAAGCAATGGGACCGAGTACCTAAGGGAACACGAAATATACGTGAAGACGAAAGGTAACAGGAATGCAGCAGTGATGAAAAACAGGGCACTGTGGATTTACAGTAGTTATGATGTTGTGAGAGGGATATGGAAAGGAATCATGGTTCGAAGTCTGACGTTCGGCAATGTGGTCTTGTGCATGAGATCAGAAGTTCAGGCAAGATTAGAAATGAAGCAACGTGGAATAGGTAGGCTTGCTTTAGGAGCTCACGGGAATACACCAAATCAGGGAGTACAAGGTGATATGGGATGGACATCATTTGAGGGCAGGGAAGCTAGCAGCAAGATAAAGTTTGAGAAGCGATTGAGAAAAATGAAGGAGGAGCGTTGGGCTAGGAAGGTTTTCAGCTACTTGTACATGAAGAATGTCGATACAAAATGGAGGAAGCGAACCAGGAAGTTGACTGGTAAATAATTAGAAAACAGCAGGTGGCTAAACCAAAAAGAACTATCGGTTAAGAAGAAAGTGAAGGAAACGGAGACTGACATGTGGAAAATGGGCATGATTAAGAAGTCTGCACTAGAGATCTATCAAACGTTTAAGCAGGAAATTGGCAAAGAAAGGGTCTATGATAATACTCGGGGTAGTTCTCCACTGTTTGAGGCCAGGACGGGAGTATTACGAACCAAGACATATCAGGCGAAATACGAAGGGGTAGACACGGTATGCAGTGCATGTGGAGAGGAGGAGGAAACTACCGAACACTTGATAATGTTCTGTAAAGGGCTTCACCCTATAGTTAGGGAGGATGGGGCAGAATTTTTCGAAGCACTGGGATTGAAAGACAGGGAGGGCAAAATAGACTTTAAGCGGGTAGAATTAACTAGAAGGAGGTTATTGCATTGGTGGCTAAAGTCAAGCCACGAGTGAAAATGAAACCCTTCACTACAAAGTAAGAGTCCTCAACCTCACTTTAAGAGGGAAAAAAAAGAAATTTAGTTTTTCGTTCACCAAGTAATACGGCTTGGGGGCGTTAGCCACCACCCGATCTAAAGGGTACAGCCATATCCATCCATCCATCCATCCGTCCGTCCATCCATCCATCCATCCATCCGTCCGTACGTCCGTCCGTCCGTCCGTTCGTCCATCCATCCATCCATCCATCCATCCATCCATCCATCCATCCATCCATCCATCCATCCATCCAATCCCGCCTGTTGCAACACCACAACCGCCACCACCACCACATCCACGTTAACGAGATCTGTAGATTTTCGGTATTCAATAGCGTTTCCGTTACTCTCTTCTCCTTCTGCACACATGGCTGTGGTCATAGAATCTAGTTTCAAGAAACGGGTCTTGAGTCCACTTTGTTCAAATGCACCCGGAGTGGGCGTTGGTGGTTGGTATTTCGAGCGCCGCTGTATGCGTAGTCCTCAATTATCTCTCCGCTTCCGCGTGCAGAAACTGAATTTAGAGTTGTCCCCACCATTATTCCGACGCAATACAACCAGACCTTTGTAAATCCAACTGCGATTGAAAGGCTGTATAATGTTGTCGCATCAGAGCGACCAATTCGCGATCACTCTGAAGTGACATGACACGATGAGAAGATTTCAGTTATGTCCAAAAATGGTGCTTGCAAACGCTGCTTCTTACGTTCAACAAGAAGTGAACGCTGTGCTTGGTACTGTTAAAGTGGCTCGGTGTTAAGGAACTAGTATTAAAAGTATAAACATTGAAAAGTCCTGCGCAGCACTTCGACTACGAAAAAGCAGTTGCATGAAGTGGGCTAGTGATCACTTATGAAGCAGACCGACCGAATGTAGCTATACTATAGGCGACTTACGTTCGCTACTGGTGTGCCAGGACAGACTAGCCAAAAAACCAGTTGGATGCATTCAGGAAAGACGCTATGACGGCAGTTTGTCTGCGTGGTAGCAATCCGTCCGTAAAAGATGCAACTGTTCCAACTCAGTGGGTAGTAGTATGAATTACAGTGGTGACCTCAAAAGGAGCAATTGTGCTTCTTTTGAGGTCACCACTGTAATTGGTGCAACAGAAGCAATTGTGCTATGCTCTGTCATAGGCCTATTAACGTGGTGGTCACTGCGTGTGACGTCGACGAGTCTTTTTTGCACGCGCAAATACCAACCATGATTTTCCCAAACGGGGCACGCTCCTTTTTACAACCGAATATTTTATTCAGCTGACTTCTGATCACATGCATCAAAGGTGAAAACTGGAACAAATAGATATAAAAGCAGGAACTTTTTGCCGCGGACTGCATAAAGTGGATCATCCTGCGAGCTGCCAATACTCTTAGGGTGGGTCGGGTGGACAAGATGCGTGCACTATGAGGAGGCGTTCAGGGCGTGATATAATGTTGGTTCATGTAACTTTTTTTCTTTCTACGTTATTTGTGTTTATGAAAAAATAGAACAGAAACAAAAAGGTGCTGAAGTTGTCTGGTACCAACTTTTAATGTAAAGATCGCATTTTTTACCAAGTTATTGACTAAGCTGTTGTGATGTGAATGTGCTTTTACTGAATGAAATTTTTCCATGAAACAAGGAAGAAGCATCTAGATGATAGGTTAAATAGCACTTCTTGCAGTTTAAAGTAAAATTGATACGTTGTCGTACAATTGAGCGTATGCAATGGGATTTCGTTAGGCATGGCACGTACAAATTGAATAGTTAGGTTTATATCAATAATTATATGATTAATTTTGCGGAAACCATTTCATCTGCCTCGAAGCACCACACTAACACACAGATATGTTTGTTTCATTCAGGAGATGGGTTTCTGACGCTTCAAGTTTCGTCGCTACTGTTAGCTGCCACAAACTTCTGACAATCGAATCAGGTGTGAAAAGTTTGCAGTAACATTTCCCTGACTCCATTAGACGTCCCTCTTCTTTTAATTGTTTGGCAAACTAACATGCTTGAAAACAACAACAAAACTAAAGTCTCACGTAATATGTATGCTCAGGCCTAGTACATTAGACGTAGCTTTCTGTCTCGACTTATCTTTACATTATAGGCCTTCACATTGGTGAAACGCTAGAAGACATTCACAAACGTGTGTGGGGCAAGCCAGTTTGTTGTAACTTTTCCGAATCGCCGCTGAGAATTCACCCGTGCACGCACACCGTTAAAAAATAGCGTTTCTTAAACATTCCTGGTTGCATTCCAGGTGACATCGAACCTCAGTTGTCGTGGATTTAAGCAGGAAAACAAGAAACACATCTTTCTGGACGTCATCGTCAGGTACGTGTGCTCCAGTTTAGGTATTTTCAAAGTTGATCACGTCAGCGAAGGTCTGATATAACACATCGCACTCGGCATGCTCAGCTTCGGTATCACCCGGATCGGAGCCTATAGAATTCCGATGATCATTAACAGTAATTACCTTCAGTTCTTTAGTAATTTACCAATTCAGCATGCTATAAATTGCTTCATCCTCACAACCCTCTCATTCAACGAACCTCAATTGAATATTAAAAGGCTGAAGCAACAACGTTTGCTTCATTGCTCTTTTTGATATAACTTTAGACTCTGTAGTGTTTTTAGACCCGGTTGTAGATGTTCTTCACGAATATGACAGCGACCTATATACTCTAAAATGATGTTCATATAAAATTTGCATTGGCTTTGAAAAAAACACTCTGCATAAGAGACCGGCTTACGTGAACTGCCATCAATTATTAACAACAAAGTCCGCTCCTCTGATTCAGTAGTTGGTGTGGTGATTCAAACTAAAGCCTCACACCTCCCATTGAGCTTCTCCTCCCCGAAGAATTATTGCGCGATTCGGCAATGCCGTATCTAGAGCCCCCGTCTTACTATGTCCGGCCCTCAGCACTGTTCTGGCAACATAAGATGTCAAGACCAGTGTAGAAAACAGTATATATCAGTTTTCATCGTACTCTCGGACATGAAACGAAACTTTACTACCACCCAGTTTTACTGCGTCAGTGTCAGCAGTTCTCTACACCCTCGCGTTCAAGTGCTTCAGTGACAAGTCCAGCAGAGGAAGGCTGGCGCCATAGGGCTATGCTTGGTGTAGTTTATTCGCTCGAGAGCAGGACTCCACGAGTTGTTGGCGCCGGTACTACCTGGCTTAAGACGCAGCAGCAAACGATGAAGTCTAGGGAAACGTTTTCATTATATTGTCACCTTTGGGTTACCAATAGTTCTGCACACACGTGTTCGCAGAAGCTAAATGAGGAAAGGCACCATATATATTGTACACGTGTGAACCACCCTTCCCATATTTCGTCTATGTAATGCTCTGTTCTTTTTTGTACCAATAAACACCTCCTGCCCAGAAACACGTTCTTACATTTGGTAACTCCAATGAGCCAGGAAGCGGCTACAAAAAAGAGGGGGAATGAAAAAGAAACGAGGTAAATTCCAGGACTAGAAAATTATTCGTGCCGCGAGATGCGGACGCTTCTGCTCACATTCCGGAAGCCCATGTGTTAATTCCTCGACTATCAAGACCCGCAAGTGGAGCGTAGCACAACCTTAGCAAAATGTTTTCTTAAACTTGCTGCTTAATGGCTTCTGAAGGCCAAAAAATGCAGAAAAAAAGCAACTCATGTACAAAAAAAGAGCACGGGACTATTGCGAATTCGAGAGACTTGCATGTTCATGCACGAGACGCGAGCATGCGGCACGAGACGTCAGGGTGCGCTGTGAGGGTGTAGACGACACCACCGCCGGTCATCATCACATCATTCATAATTTTTTTTCGTCATGAACGTCATCGTCATGGCATATTGCGGGTACCTTCCATGTACTGCGTCGTGATGGCAGACGAGTAATGTGTGGTCTGGAACACGCTTGTCCTTCACCGTCATCAGCATCATCGTCAGCGGCTGCTACGGCGAACAACCCCCCCCCCCCCCCCCCAGCCAACGAAAAAGCCTCGATCTTAAGAAGCTTTGTCCCTAAATTAGATATAAAGTGCAACAGCAGCCCTATATTCGGACCTACGCTTCCGCTTAAACCTACGTTTCCGCTTCGTCACCGTGTGTCGGACCACCGTCAGCAAGTAGACCATGCTAGTAGGCCTCCATGCAAGTAAAGCTCCAGCAGTACTCACTGAGCGTGTGAGTTTGGTGGGCACGTAGTCTGGCAAAGGGTCAGCATGCCAGGCGCGGCCCCAGTTTCTAGAGAGATCAGCAAATGGACCACCCATTAAGTAGAGAGCGGCCCCACACAATGACAGGGTGGGGTGAAGTGGGAAGTTATGAGGCGAAAAGCATAAAATACTTTTTCATCACTTTGCCTTTTCTCTCTGTTTCCACTGCCAGAACTACGCATTACTATTGCTTGAGGTGGCCAATGTTCCCACTTTCCTCTGTGCACTTTCCTATATTTTTTTTCTTTGTCTGATATAGTAGCGCTAGTCTGTGTTACATATTTTGGGCACACATTTTTTTCCCTTTTTGATGTTACTGGTGTATGCATTCTATTCCAGACACATGAAATTCACCACTACACACTCAGAAAATCCTGGATGTTTGATTGCACTCAGAACTCTGTTTACACGCAGGTGTAATACGCAAGCAGTTATGTCTCTTTCTCTGTTCTTCGTTGGTTTCGGTAATATCAACCTTCCTACCAGAAGCACTCACCTTATCCGGATAACAAGTACTCTGCTATCCTACGCAAATGTGTTCTGTGTGGTAGCGACACTAATGTTTATATGCAGCGTCACTGAAGAACAAGGCACTGAACAGATCAATGTTCCACTCTCGTCCACAGTAAGCTGCCTACAGTTATGAACTAGATTAGAGTGGGCGATGTGTGGGAAAACATCACCACAGGGTCTGAGAAAACAGCTCGGCTGTAAGACATTCGGCGGATCACACGTACCTTGGTAATTGTTGTAATGCGAAGCATGCGGTGGAAAGGTTACAGTGTTGTAAATTTTTATTGAGTGAAATACTGCAAAGTGGCGCTGAATATATGTACAAATGTTGTACGCACCGGCGTATCTTAAATATTAAACCTTCGCGCTTCATAAAAAGCGGGCCGGAAAGCGCACTTTTGAGTGTAAATAGATTAACGCTTGAATTAGTCATGCATTGAACGCAGAAGAGTAATGGTTCGTAAGGCCTGCACGGCCTAACTTAAACATCACTGAACGGCTTCTGTGTGCACGTGAATGGTATATATCACGGGCTCTGTCTCGCATGCATGCGCTATTCCCTACATGTATGTGCGTATTTCGGGTACTGCGAGCGATTAATCACAGCATTGTTAATCGTGCCACTAGTGGAGCGTAGTGCCCTCTCAGAGCATTGATTCCATATCATGCGGAAATTCGCAGGTAGAATTGTCTGAATTCATATCAGCAGTGAGAGAGTCAGACGGTTTACGGTTTCGAATTATACTCAAACACATAAAAGCGATTGTAGATAAAACGCCGAGCACAGCAAATAAAACCAGTTCGGAAACGGAACGTGGAGTGCTATCACAAGGAAGCTGGAACTTCGCAATTGAGTCAAGAAGTCTCACCTTCAGAACGTTTCCTGTTGTTCTCAGGGATGACTGTAGGGGACGTAGCTAGAGATGAGACAAAGGCCAGTAATGGCACCATAGCAAGCCCAGGGTTCGTGGACGTTTGTAGTTTGACGCTGTTTCACTGTATGGCTGGAATGCTCGTTGAGCTCCGTTTTGTGACCGTACTGTGGGTAATGAAGCCCTGTAATGGTGCACGGTGATAAACGCTTCCTGTGCTTTGTTCCCGCAGTACAACGGTGGTTTCAGAATGCCAACGCCCTCACTCGTTATTACGGAAGTAGTTTATGCCACTGTGGGTGACACGCTTTTGAGGCACGTAGTGCAGATTGGTGGGCAAGAGGCTTGCCTTAGCGCTGCCGCAGATTTGCATGCAAACTTGCGTAAGCGCCGAATTGCGTCCCGTACACCAGAACGGAAGCAGGAGGGAATAGTTTTACGTTATCCCGCTTCTTGACCAAAGCATTCTCCATTGATTCGAGCTAACCATGGCTAACGGATACAAACTCATCTCTCACTTAGTTTCGGTTTTCAAATGTCAGCAGTGCGTTTTTGATGATACAATTCCTTTACGAGCGTTTAATATTTTATTTTTGCCATAACTTGGCATATATTCTCCGCATACACTCAGCTATTTTATTTTCACTTTCTGATGTTGCTTGCAATACCTGAGAACATGGCACCAGCGCGTTCGTGCCTCGCCACAACTCACCACAATATTTCAACCAGAATTTTACCACAAAATTTTACCACCGCATTCCACGGCAACAATTCAATTTCACCACAACATTTTGTTGCAGAGACAATAAGCTTGTCTACTTCGCGTCAGGCAGCTCCTGTCAAGAAATATTGGGAGTATTTAGCGATAAGGGCCTTTCGTGACCTCCACCCACTGCGTCACTAACGGAATTTGTGGGAATCATGTGGAATCGGCGCATCAATTAGCCGTTGAGCAGAGTGCCTAATGATAGGTGGCAGCGTGCGCTCCGAACTGCGTTCGGGAGAATGTCATTCCTTCACTTCTCTTTAACGGTTCGTGCAGGCGCCTACCGGAAGAGTGGAGGCAGAAGGGCTGCGAACACGAGAGGGAAAAAGGCTAGGAGGAAGATGTCAATCTCACCGCTTGGAATCTCCCAGTAGCCATTTTGTTGCTTCCTTTCACACCACCCAACCTACACGCTTTTTCACTTTTCTCCCCTTGAGTGCAGTTTGCTGCTTTCCGGATCGGTTTCCAATAGACGGCCGGTTCCTAAAAGCACCCGTAATGGACGCTCGTCTTGATGTGTCCCCCTTTGCTTAGTACCGGACGCGCGTCCCCCTTTGCTTAGTACCATTGTTTTTTTTATTTTTAGTGTTTGTGAGGTGAGAGGTAGTTGTGTTATTTTGGTATTGGTGCGACAGTGTTGTTTTTTTTTCTGCAACCCAAACATTAAAGTCATCTCCGCTGATGACCAGCTTACTTTCTCAGGCGACATCATCGGAACATCTAAGTATCGTATAGCCTTTGTATATCTCCAGTGCCCGGACATTCACTGAAATAAAATCTACAAACAACATAGTTTTAGCCCTTAAGAAAATCAGTTTGCCGCCGGGAAGCTCCAGGAACTAAGCTCTACTGTTCTGTTTTTTTTTTGTGTGTGTGTATGTGTGCTGAAGGAATACGCCCCTTTGCCTTCCGAATAATGGAACATAGGAGACCAGGTAATGTTCTTTTTATAGCTTTCGTCTTCTTAGCCTAAATTATTAGGATCACATCAGTTCAATAGCGCTAGCAAGAAAAAATAACGCCATGCTTTTTTTACCAAGAAACAGATGAGAAGGAAGGGAGGCAAACCACTTTTTACATCGGCTGGCTTAATAATGTTGGGAAATCAAAGTACCTAAATAATATGTAAGAAATATTCGAAGCAAAAAAGTACATAGAAAATGGCTGGGCCGTCACATAACTCACATTTACAACACTGTAACCCACATTTGGCATAACTCACCCTCTGACTTTGGTGCTATTGTGCTTAGGTCTATAACTTTGGCAACCTTTTTTTAGTTTTTTTGACTGTGAAAGTGAATATCAGAAGCTATGTACCAAGTCAGAGGTAGTTCACATTTGCTCGGCCATGTGTCTCAACAATGTCGTCAACTCACAAGAAAAGTGTGTGGTCTTCAAGTAGGCTCTCTCGAACATCTGCATTATCTTGACAGCTAACCTGCCCTTATAATGAGAAAACTTGTGCTCTGATATGTGAATTCAATATGGCTCTGGCCCGCCGTGGTGGTCTAGGGGCTAAGGTACCCCCGCATTTCACAGGATTGAATCTCAGCTGGGGCGACTGCATTTTTGATGGAGGCGAAAATGCTGTAGGCCAGTGTGCTCAGATGTTGAAGCAGGTTGAAGAACCCCAGGTGGCCGAAATTTCTTGAGCCCTCCACTACGGCGTTCCTCAACCAAAATATGGTGGTTTTGTGACGTTAAAACTGACATATCAATCAAATCAATCGACATGACTCTTAAGTTTAGCTCGAACCATTCATTACGTAGTGCATTTATTCCTTACAAAGCTTATAACAGCAAACCCCTTAGGCAAGTTATGCCTTTTTAGTCAACCAGGAACTATATATATAATAAACATGTATCTGCCGCAGACATAATATAGATTTCACCAATGCCGATGTTCTACAGTACATGGTGAAGGAAACAGTTAGCCTAATAAATAATTGTTATCATAAAGTGGTGTGTGTCAGAAAAATGGGGTTAATCCGACTGCTCATAAATGGTCCACAGAAAGCCACAGAAAGAAGATAGGGTTCAGCAAAAAAAGAAATGGCAACGAAATGTTAGCGGCAATACGAAAAACCCCAAGTACCTGCAACTATAGAGTATTAGGAGTATAATAAAAGGCAAATACGTATGGAAGCAAGGACAGCTCGAAGAAACGGAGGGCTTACGCAAACGACGACGAGGCATTATAGTTATAAACCCTTGATTTCAGTGGCAGCTGCTCTCTGAATTCCGGGCACCCGTGTCATGTCTTTGGCTTCTTCCCGTCTAACTATAACCTCTCAGCACGTATAATCAACGTAGAGGCAGAATTCTGTGACTCAGCTATAGAGCCCAGCAACAATCTAAAACCCCAATCACCTAGCTGAGGCCTAGAAGCAATATATAAGTAAATAGAATAGTTTTCAGAATCATCCAGTGTTCGAAGCCTTGAGTAACTTTGTGGAAGCTTTGTATTTTTCTTTATATTTGGAAAATCAAAAGCACTGGCGTGGAAGACAAAGACATAAGTAAAGAAATAATGGCTAAAAAGAGAAGAAGCAAATAATGAATAATACGACACTGCCCCACGGGTGTTTGTTGCTCGTTAGAAGATTAACAGTTAGCTCATTCAAAACCTTCAGTGCCGAGGTGGGCTTTAGTCATTTTTCCAGAGCCTTTGCCTCTGATTAAGGACAATTGCCAGCTCTGTTTAACGTATCTATGGAGTTCTTTCTTGCACGTACTGAAAGGGAAAAGCTGACGGAAAGATAGGGGATCAATTTTTCACTGATATGCCATCATCGCATTCTGGGCTATTGGTCACTTCAGCGATGTCAGTAAGAGGACTGACTGCTGCTTTTTTGTCATTGTTATTGCTTCTAAGCCTTTCATGAGTGCTGTTCTCCTGGTAGCTATATACAGAATCTTCACTGAAGTGAAACATAGTATCACGAGGAGTTGTGAGGTGATGCCACTATTGCCTCAGTGGTCATGAAGCGTGAATCGTACATATAAATTTGAGAAATGGGTGCATCTACATGCATTCATCAAGTCATTTTTGGCGACTTTTTTAAGCTGCACTTTATCTCGTCAAGACTACATTAAGTTCGATGAAGTGGAATAGCACACAGTACAAATATTTGCGTTTCTTTCATTCCTTTGCCCCCACCCCTCCAAAAATACTGAGTACTTTAAGTAAAATACTAACACAGTCAATTGGATATGCAAAACACTTCTATCATAGCTATGAGCGTCACTTACAGCCTTACAGCACAGAAATAAAAGGCAAAAATGAGCTATATCTCATTAGAATGATTCGTTTTTTATCGATAGCGAACGAGAGGAAAGAAACAGCTGCAGCCTCTTTGCTCACTGCTCAAGCCCGAGGCAAATCGCTTCCGTTGCGGTCCCCACTGCACGGAGCAGGAATAGAGATGTGAGTTTGGTTAGATTTTTTTCTCTCTGTTATTTTTGTAGTTCCAGGGATTTGTTCATGTTTCTTCATTTCAACCGAGTCTGTGTTGTAGCCTGCACGACAGTGTTTTTTTCCCATTTAAAGATGAATGAAATGTTCAGAAGGGTTCAAACGGGAATCGCAAATGTTGTGAACGATATATTATACGCGCAAGTGCAGCAATCAGTTGCGAGTCAGATGTTCTATTTGTTTTCGTTTGCTCTGCTTAGTTCTAAAGTTTCTTTCTCAGAGTTCACACGCGTTTGAGCATTCATAAAAAAACAAATAAAGTTGGAATAGTATTGTGTATAAATCCTTAATGGCATAAAAATAAAAAAAGACGGAGCACTGAAGTTACCTTGTCTAATAGGTATTTTCAATAGCCTAAAGGTCACCCACTATGCTGACGTCAGTGCCGCAGAACCTCTACTCATGTAAGAATGCACGTGTACTCAGAAGTATAGCTAGTATTAGAACCAAACATAACCATACTTCCAGCAACGAAAACTCAAAATATTTTTTTTTCATTACGGTAACCTGGGTATCTACGAACATTGCAGATTTTATTTTTTACTTTGTGGGCTTCAATTTGCAGACTGCGCAATTTGGTTTGAGAAATTTGAATAATATCATAGAAAAGTATATAAAGAGTGTTTGAATAGTACTAATGCAATAGTGTTAATCTGTTAACACCGTTCCTGTGATATATGGTTACGTTAACACCTTTCCTGTGAAGTTGTATTATAGCCTAGAAACACACTTTTGTTAGTTCAGTTCTCACTACATGCGTCCCTGTCAACATTGTTCTATGTGCTATGTATCTCTACCTATGCTGGCTGTATGGATTTTTAAAAGTCGCTACTTCTGTTATTTTGCGAGAAATAGGATCAATCTTTTACTAGGATATTTCTGATTGTGCAATCCCGGCATGATACTGATAACCTATGCGCCTTTATAACTCAAATTAAAATTACTTTGGCATTTTGTTTCTGGTAAAAAGCTGCCCTATTGTTCCGTGTGTATTTGAACATACAAAAATATGTGTACTCGGCCAAATTTGTTCTAAATTGTGACTTGAAATAGCTAAAATTCTTAAATTGGAATATTTGAGTTTCTGTCTTAGGTATTAAAATCTTTTGTTCCACTCAAATTTTTATTTAAATCGTCTAAGTGATGTCTCCACTGAAAGATTGCGGCTCTGAGGTTGCGCTGAATTTAGCATGGGCATGTATCCTTCATTGGTAGAAAAATAAGCACCATGCCACCTATCGTTATTTGGAATTTTCTATTCCGAATTCTGACACCAATATTTTTTTAATGTTACTCTATTGATGAGCACTGCTGTTCATATGGTAATTATTCTCTCTCGTTTCTATTTCTTTCATTTTCTACATTTTCAGATTGTATACACATATCCTGACTGAGTCTGCTAGCGTTCGCGGCTGAAAAGCCAGAACCTCGGGAGTCCGCACATCGCACGAGCTAGATAATGCGGCGTCACCGCCATCGAGCACGCCAAGCATTTGAGCGTGCGTGGTGTTCTGTACAATTTTTCACACTAGCCTCGGAAATCAATGGGAGCAACTTTAGTGCAACTTTAATTAACAGCGTTAATCAGGACACTCGATTAGGAATATTGGACTATGGCTCTTTCTGCGCATGTCACTTGTTCATAAATAACAATACCTCACTATCACCGTCTTTAGGCCTTAAAGAACATAATGATTGCCTCACCGCGGTGGTCTAGTGACTAAGGTACTCGGCTTCTGACCCGCAGATCACGGGATCAATTCCCAGCTGAGGCGGCTGCATTTACGATAAAGGCAGAAATGTTGTAGGACCGTTTGCTCAGATTTGGGTGCACGTTAATGAACCCCAGTTGGTCTAAATTACCGGAGCCCTCCTCCACGGCGTCTCTCATAATCATATGCTGATTTTGTGACGTTAAACCCTACATATCAATGAAGAGCATAATGATTGCTAGAAAGTTTTGGACATAGAGTAACGATTTCAAGAGCCCAAGCGCTTCATGAAAACTTCAATAAGCCTCAGTTCAGCTAGCCACTACAGACAACTCGCTCTGATTCTTGTGTGTTCGACGGATCATCAATCGAAACGTACTTGCTCTGGGCTGCCTGGAGGGAAGTGCTGGTTAACCTCAAGCTCCCTGTCTGAGAAGACCGCGTGGCCAGGAGATTTGGTCACAGAAGTGGTACTCAAACGACAAGTATATAATACCCCGTGGTCCCATATTAAAAAAAGAAAACAATACAACATGTACAACGAGGCTCTATCGTAAAGGAGCGAATGTCACGCTCAGGCGGAACGCCCGTTCTCGCGGGAATGCGGCGAGACACCATGCCACCGCTGGCGAGATGAGTCCATGATGACGGTCGCGTCAGCGAAGCAGCATGCGCGAGACGACCACACCCTCGAGAATAATACGCTCCCCTCCGTCATACATCAGAGTCAGTGTGACGTGCAAGCCGTCGGTCGACAGGAGACAACTCACGGGAAGAATATAGAAGCGCTGTTGCTGGGCGGCCTACATCGGTTAGAATGTACATATGGGGACACCTAGGGTACCCTGACAGAGATACAAAAAACTGGAAGCACGTCGCTGCCGATGCATTCCTCCAGAACACAAAAAATATAGGCGACACGAGGGAAAAAAATATAATCTGGGCAACCTTGCCATCAGGTCTTGCGTATACTTTGCGGTTTCATCAGCCTATATACAGTATATAGGGGGCGTTGAAAGAGCTAAACGTTGTCATGGCATCAAAATTGCATCGCCAGGCTTTTTATATACATTGTAAAACTAAAATGAATTTCATGACTTTTGGCCAATTTTACGGTGACAGCTGGCATGCGATGGCTAGAAGGACCGTTTTTTTTTGGCACTGTAGTTTCCGCCGCTGCTGTCCATAACAACTATGGCAATAAACTAAAAAAATATAAGTAAAAACGCTGAGAACAGAGCGAGATTCGAACACTGACCCTCTGTGTGCCATCCCAGCGAAGGGAAGGAACCAGCGCTACCTCGTGTTCAAGCTCAACACGATTTTGTTTGGAAAGACGACCACGCCGCATGGGTTCATGTGTCACGTGACCCATGAACACAGAAAAGAAGCTATTGGTTTTCGTCATCTTCTTCGAGTGATGATGATTTCAATACAGATATTTAAATATCTTGTGCTCAGAAGTGAACACCGTGATGGCGGTGAAGTAGTAGCTCCACCGGTAATAACGAAGACAGCTCGGACGTGAACATAGCGAGTAGCCGCCAATGAAGCTGCTTTGCGTTATTCCGTGTTGTGAAAATTTCCACACAGCACCGAAGCTTCCCGAGTGAAATACACTGAAGAGGCTTAGCCTACACAAGTGAACAAATCTGCTTTATTCGTAATGTTTTTATTTATTAGCAGTAGGTAGCTGGTTTACTATGTATTGCTTGGACATAAATTTTATTACGTTCATTTTATTAAGTTTGAGGTAAAATATGTTTTCAGCATCGCCTAACTACTTTTTTAGTTTAATGAGAATAGGAATGAGCAATATGTAAAATCACCTTTTTGCCGGAAATAAAAAAATAGCGGGTAAGGGGTTAAAAGCCTTCAAGACACGAGTAACATTTTCGCATGAGCTTGAAAGAGCTCTGTGGCGCCGAGCAAACGTGTGGTTAAATTGTGGTAAAATGCGCTTTTGTGTTGGTTATGTTTTGTACGTGTTTCCAAGGCACTCATCTTTCAAGTTATAGATCGGCGTATTCATTTCAAATGTCTACTCATGGCATGTTGCACATCTGATATCACTAACTTACTTACGGATCTTTGATGCGGACTAGCAAGAATGGCTAATAAGACCATACCGGCAATCCTTTCATATAAAAAAGTAGTCGATGGAGAAGCTCTCAAGTACATTTATAGAATCCAGATACGTCTTGTGCTGTTTGGAGCCTCAGCGGTCGTGTACAGAACCTTAGTGATCAATAACGCCACTCACATTTATATAGATGATGCGGGGGAAAGTCGTTGGCCTCCCACTTTAGATGCGGAAGCATCTTACACTCGCGCCTTGTAGTGCGCCGTCCGCGCCGTCCGCACCGCGTCTCGAACATTCGACAGCTGACGCGCGCGCATGCGCCGTCGCGCCGTCGCCCACCATCTGTGCCGCGCGCGCTTCTCCTTCGAGAACATTCGACAGCTGACAGCGCATGCGCCGTCGCGCCGTCGCCATCTGTGCCGCGCGCGCGCTTCTCCTTCGAGAACATTCAACAGCTGACAGTGCATGCGCCGTCGCGCTGTATATATACTCAAGGTCGGCGCTCGCTCGCTCAGTTGCCGCTCGTCGGTTGGTTTCAACGGCGCGTCGACGTCCAAGGTCGCGGTGAAATGAATTCCAACGAATCCACAAACACAATGATCGACGTCCCTTCGACCAGCGCCGTCCTTTCGCATACGTGTGTACGTGTTCACTCATTTAACACCCCCTCCTACAACCACGTTAACCAATTTAGCCATCGACCCAAGTAAGTCGCAATTTAACACCCCATTTCACAACCACGTTAACCAATTTAGCCATCGACCCAAGTAAGTCGCACTTTAACACCCCGTTAACCAATTATATGCTCCGCATCCTCCTCAGTGTTCCCCCGAGGGAAGCTGCGCGCAATCTTTTTTATGCGCCGCCAGCTTTCTGTGGTATATTATTAATGAAATGCGACGGTTGTTCATGGTTATTTTGAGTGGTGCGCAACCATTGTGTCCGGCTATTTTTCTCCTGAACACTGAATGGGAAGAGTTTCTTTTTGACGTATAGCAATATTGAATGACCAAAGGTGCAAGCCCAAGTGAGAAGATACCCTGTCAAAGAACACACACAGAGTGCTTGGTCCACCAGGAGTATATTGTTTTGACTTAATTTGGAATAAATCCAACAGCTTCTGAGTGTCTATTTGTTTTCTAGAGTAAAATGCAACATAAACATCAGCAAAGACGTTGCCTTAGCTTCAGGTATAGGATAGGCTAGCAAGCTTGGCAAAACAGTGTAAAGTAGGACCGTGAAGTGTTAGCTGAAACTAGGTTCAGTTTTGCAATAGATGCAGTGGTGTACAGTGCTAAATACGAATAATAACTTTCAAATTTAACTGAGATCGTACGAAAGAGACAGTTTCATTATATATGCCAACCGCAACAGTGACTTTAAAGAGTGACATTATTTGCCACATACTGTTGTCACATGATTCAAACGGCTGCGCGAAAAAATATTACAAATGTAAGCTTAACCGAAGCCTTAATTTGATATAGATGCTCATGGACATAGAAAGGTAATGAGCTAATTAGGCGCCATATTCTGTGCACCACACATGAGAGCCAAGATGCAGTGGTAACAGAAACACAAAGCGCAAAAAACATGCAAGCACTGAAACTGCCTTTGCAAAGAAAATAAAAGTAAATACCGTATGACCAAGAAAAGTCGTACAAAACTAAATGCCACGGTACCGCTTCCCATTTTTATATAATGCTAATTGTGTGGCTGTGAGAGCGCACTCTTTCTTACTACTAGCAAAGTTTGCTTTCAAATGCCCATAAAAGAGTCATTGCTCATACATGATGAATATTGTAAATCTTATGCTTCCATAATAAAAAACAAAATGATCCCAACTGATAAAATAAAATTATTTCAAGAAAGACTGTGAATTGAATTAAGAAAATATTTTTTTTAATTTCCATGTTGATGGCTACTTTTCTATACGTGCATGCCACTGTTTCATTACTGAATTTACGAAGTGCAATATGATCGAATGGAGTCACAGCCATGAACAGCAAACTTCCAAATTCTTGTTTTCTTTAAAACATTGTATCAGTGACAAAATGGGCAAAGAGCTGTCAAATAGAATTAGAAATAATTTTTTTCTGCAGACAAAATTTTCAACGCTATAGTTCCAACTCAAGAACTTATTCTTTGATTTTACTTTCTATATAAACACGGTGTTCGGAGGGAGCACCACGTGGTATAAGTTCCGTTTAACGTGGACGAAAAGTAATTTTTTATAAGCGGTAATGTTTTCTCATACTATCTAAAAACCACAGTGATCTCAAATATTTTTATTTCATAATACATCTTCAGAAGAGGATTCATTACTCAGATATGCATATATGCATAAGTAAAAAGTATGAACGAATATTTTAGAGGTGTTTATGACAATGACATTGCAGTACTATTATTTTTATTCGACCACCTTACTCTTACACTTCTGCCTATTATGTATTGTAAAGTTGTTATTCAACCGACAATGACACCCTCAGAATTCCTTTCCTCACAAAAAACCTTGAGACGACATTCTGCGAAATGCGGAAGGCTCCGATGTGACGAAAAGGTTCTATTAATCGAAATACTTGTGTAGGGCATTTTATTTCAATCGAAGAAACCAACCAGAACAATTTTTCGGAAAATATTGCACATTCCCGCGAAAATGGCAAGGTCGATTGATTGATTGATTGATATGTGGGGTTTAACGTCCCAAAACCACCATATGATTATGAGAGACGCCGTAGTGGAGGGCTCCGGAAATTTCGACCACCTAGGGTTCTTTAACATGCGCCCAAATCTGAGCAAAAAAATGGCAAGGTCGTATGGCGTAGAATTCACCGCATTCCTTGCTGTGCCAGTTTGCATGCATGAAAACTGGAAGACGAAGAAGTGTGTTTTGAATAGGAGCTACTTCTGCTAACTCCGGCGTATTTCAGTTGTAATTTAAGTCTGTTGATCAGTTTTCGCTGCTCCCTTGGAGGGGATGGATGTAGACCACCCCGGGCGCCTGCCGGCACCAGCGGCGTCAGCGGCGGCCGCCTCCAGGAGGCGAATGGGGCAAGCGAGTGACAGCGACAGTGAAGATACTCATGCTTACTATCTCAGCAGTGAGGACTTTTTTTTTCGACGGTTTCCAACCTGTGCTGAGCCGCAAAGCGAAAAGGAGGAACATGAGGACATCCTCATCCTCAACTATTCAAACTGTAAGTGAAGCGCCAAAATCGAACACTTATACCATCCTGTTTCTGCCTGCACTTCCTACCGTCAGCATGAAACGCCTTAACAGACAGTCTGTGTCGAGGTCTCTGGAAACGCTCGTGCCAAATGAGATCACGGACATAAGAGTGAACGCCAGAAAGAATATACTGGCTGTGGACGTTTTGCACGCAAGTGCGCTGGGCGCTCTGCGCAGTGTAACTGACTTGGACGGCAACCAGGTGCGCTCTCATCTTCCCTTGGGATGTGATGTAGTAACCGGCGTGATCTACGACATAGATGTGGCTATTTCCAATAATGACTTACAATTTCTTGTCAAGTCAACAACTGATACTCCAATTGTTGATGTCACCCGGCTAGGCAAGTCTCGCTGTGTGAAGATTGCGCTTAAGAGCACATCACGCCCCTCTCATTTGTAGGTGGGGTACTTCAGACATGCTGTGCGGCCTTTCATTCCAAAGCCTCTCCAGTGCCGTAAATGCATGAAACTTGGACATGTGAGCAGCGTCTGCGAGAATTCGGTGGTATGCCACCACTGCGCCGAGCCCCATGAAGCGGATAAGTGCGTCGCAACTGTCAAGAAATGCTCTAATTGCAATAGATCCCATAAAGCCACATCGAAGGACTGCCCGCGGATTCAGAAGGAAATTGCCATCTTGAAGGAGATGGTGCGCGATCACTCATCTCATCGAGAAGCCGCAGCTAAAGTCAGAAGGCGTAGTTCACGTCGACGTCGGTCTTCAAGGACGCCCGCTACCTCCTCGACACGTTTGCCAGATCCCTAATCAGTACCACCTCCTTTGCCTTCCAGACCACCAGCCGTGGGAAAGGCTGTAAAGGACAAAGCCAGTGAGCATACCCTAACTGCGACTGATTGGCCTGCACTTCAAAGGGAAGCAGCATCAAGCGAACTGAAGGAGTTTCATGACGGCTAGTCCACGATCCCGGTTCGAGATCTTTCCAACCAAGACAGGCAAATGACTGCAATCGTGCAATCAATAATTGTCACGATTCGCACGCTACTGAGCAGCATACAATCTCCGTCTGCTAAGAGTGCACTGCAAATACTGGATGCACTGAATTCAGTTCTTGCCAACGTAGTATAAGCACAATGGCTCAACAAAATCTCATCTTCCGAACTGAAGTTGAAAGTGCGTCGATTTTTCAGTAGAATGCCAGAGGCATGAAGTCCCGTATTTCGGACTTTCGCCAATTTGTTCGGGCCAATCAATTCCCTATACTTGTCATATGTGAACCAAACGTATCAACGCCTTATGATTGTCCGGTTATGAAGCTTTTTGTTCAGCCGCTTGCGAAGAACGAATCAAATTAAATGTTTACATTCGCACAGACTTGACTTATTTTTTGCACCCAATAAGTTCAAATGACGATAATGAGTACGTGGGTCTTCTTGTAAAGAAGAATGCAATTTCGTCCACGCTTAATGGTGGATATATATCTCCGTCATCGCGATTTGACTGCGGCAGATTAAAAGACATCCTAATGAATACCGATGGGCCTTTGATCATCACCGGTGACTTCAACGCCCATTCCATGTTTTAAGGGAACACTAGGATGAATTCTAGGGGCCGGAACATTGTCACATTTGCTTACGATTACGACCTTTTCATCATGAACGATGGTACCCCCACATATCTGCGGGGTCTCACGTATGGCAATTGCCTTGACCTGGCATTGGTGTCACGGTGCTTATCTCACAAAGTTAAATGGTTTTGCGATATTGAGACTCATGCAAGTGATCACATACCCACCCCACCTACGTGACGATCGATGGTATCATAAAACATTTATCTTCCAGTGTTGTAATTGGCACTGACTGGTCGATGTTTACATCGCGTGTTGAGGACGCTTGCCAAGAAGGCCTCGCCTGCAGCCTGTAAATTACCATAGCGGAAGCTATGCAAGCGTCCAAATGTAAATTACCATTTTCGTCTAAAATAACACAGTTTGACATCGAACTGGAAAGATTACGAGCTATTCGAAGGCGTGCCGAACGACGATACAGATGCACAAGATCAATTTACGATCTGAGGGAAGCAAGGCGGCTCCAGAAAAAGATTCAACGACGCATTTACAAGCTGGAGAGCGAACGCTGGAAAGCATTGTGCGAATCTCTAGACCCTCATAAACCGTTGTCATATATCTGGAGAACAGTTCGTGGTCTTCGCTCCTTTCCGCAACAACGGCACCCTTTTAAAGCTTTGGCACTCCATCATGGAAAAACAGAACTCGAGGTGGCTAACAAATTTTGGACGTGAGTTGCCGGGATTATTATGAACGAGAGCATTGACGCCGTGATCATTCCTGAGACGCGATTACCTGAAATGGACATTCCATCCACCATGGAAGAACTGGAAGGTGCGTTAGTCGCTTCTAAGCGCATGTCATCGCCAGGTCCTGACGGTATTACTTATAGTGCGTTGGGACACCTTGGACAAAAAGCCAGAAAAGAACTTTTAACATGCTTCAACAACTCCTGGCTCAATGGCAGTGTTACCCGAGAATGGAAAATAAGTCGACTAATACCACTTTTGGAATCGGGAAAATCACCATGGGACTGACAGCGTATCACCCTATTGCCCTCGCAAGCTGCCTCGGAAGAGTAGTGGAAAGAATGGTTCTATTTAGTCTCGAGTGTTACTTGGAACGATACACCGAATACCCTTCTTGCATGGCAGGCTTTTGTCGGGGCCGCTCCTCCATCGACTGTGTCCTTGACTTATCGACATTTGTTCAACAAGAACAAAGTCGCAAGCGCATATCAGTGGCACTCTTTCTTGACGTGAAGGGTGCATATGATAATGTAGCTCACGATGCCATCCTCACTTTTCTCGCAGCAATGGGCATTGGTGAACGAATGTTTCAATGGATAAAAGATTATATCACTGGCAGGGATTTTTTTGTGCAAACATATGAGGGTACAACTGCTGAACATTACACCTACTGCGGAGTACCTCAGGGAGACGTTTTAAGCCCCACATTGTTCAATGTTGCCCTCATTGGTCTGGTGAAGGTTTTGCCAAAGTCGGTGTGCCTATTCATATACGCCGATGATGTTTGCCTCTGGAATGCTGCAGTTACTCGCCCTCAGGTGCGTGCACGAATACAGCGGGCAGCAACCCTCACAACAGCATACCTTCAGAAACAAGGGCTAACTATATCAACTGTGAAGTGCGCGTTGATGGCGTTTACACGCAAACCAATAACGCCATACCCTGTTTAAATGAATGGGCATAGTGTCAAATAAATAAAAAAAATATGCACGGACGCATCGTTTCCTGGGCATAATCATTGACAGAAGTCTTTCGTGGAGCCCACATTGTGCGTACTTAAAGAAGAGACTGCTATCTATTGTGCATATAATGAAATTCATGTGTGGGAAAGCTTGGGGAACTTCTGTGGCCTTTATGCTACAGCTGTACAGGGCCCTATTTCTGGGTCTATTGCGCTACAGCTTGCCGGTACTAACTAACACTTCAAATCCAATACTCATCCATTGGAGAGTTTGCAGAGTCAGGCACTGTGTATCTGCCTAGGACTGTCCCGATGCGCTTCTACTTATGCCACAATTATGCTTGCCAAAGACCATCCGGTCAGGACATATAGAGTTGTATATTGCCTCAGAACGCACATTCGACATGCTAGCCATGTCCCCGACCACCACTCGGCCCTTCTACTCTCCGGCAGACCACGTGCTACGTTTTCAGACGTTATAGCCAAGCACCTAAACAGCATTCCCTCAGAATATACGCCAGCTGCGAGAATGGCATGTCCTTTGTGGTGCCTCGACCAGCCGCAAGTGCGTCTAGAAATTCCGGGAATTAAAAAGAAAAGCAATCACTCCAGAGTGGCATTGAAGCAAGCAACACTGCTATTATTACATAAGTTGTACTTAGACCGAACGCAGATAAACACTGGTAGGTCCGTCTCGTCCAGCAGCTCATCAGGTGCCGCTGTAATTCCGGCTGCAGCAATGACAATCAAGTTTAGGTTGTCGCATATGACTACATCTACGGCATCAGAGATTGCTTCTATAAGGGCTGCTTTACAATATCTCGTTCAAGAGCGTCCAGGAAAATGGGTCATATTCTGTGATTCGAAGGCAGCGCTTCTGAGTTTGCAGTCTGCCATGCGTAGAAGGAGGCATGACCAATTGATACGAGGAATAAGACGTTGCCATCATGAAGCTCTAGCACGAGGGAATGATATTATATATCAATCACTGCCTGGACATATCGGTATTACCGGAAATCAATTAGCCGATGATGCAGCCCCCTCTGCCCATGAAGGAACCCGTGAAGTCCCGATTCCTCTATCAAGGAATGATGCAGCAAGACAACTTTACCTGCTGGCTCGAGATCTCACAGGCACGTTATAGTCGTCTACCAGCTTCCAAAGGTGTCAATTTATGAACTGGATCCTTCGCCCAAGCTAAAGCTACCATCACAACTTTCCCGCTTCGATGCGACACTGTTATGCCGCCTTTGGTTGGGTGTTGCATTTACAAAGGTGTACTCCTTTCGCATTGGTACGGCAGACACTCCTACATGCGACTACTGCGGAGCTGAAGAGACCATCGAACACGTCCTGTGCAGCTGCGCTTTCTACGACACACAGCGATGCGAGCTCCAGATGGTTTTGAATCAACTTGACCCTGGACCATTTTGTGTGCAGAAAATACTAGGACCTTGGGCATCTGCTTCAGTTGCGCAGAAAGCAATTAAAGCACTGCTACTTTACCTAAAGTCAACAAACCTGAGCGACCGCCTGTAGGCTGTGTGTGCTCCCCGAGTGTGCTCGTGATTGTGTGTACCTTCTCATCTCACAGCAACCTCTTTTCTCCCTTTTATCTCTTCCCCAAAGCAGGGTAGCAAACCGGATGTGCGTCTGGTTAACCTCCCTGTCTTTCCTTGCATCTTTATCTCTCTCTCTCTCTTGCATGCATGCATGCATGCATGCATGCATGCATGGATGGATGAATGGATAGACGGACGAACAGGCGGACGAACGGACAGATGAACGGACGGACGGACGGACGGACGGACGGACGGACGGACGGACGGACGGATGGATGGATGGATGGATGGATGGATGGATGGATGGATGGATGGATGGATGGATGGATGGTTGGATGGATGGATGGATGGATCGATGGATGGATGAATGGATGGATGGAAAAGAGTTAGAAGACGCTTTCGGAAAAGTTCCCTCGTCCTGGCAACAAGGAGTGCATTCTTGTTCGCCAAGGTCTGCCAAAGAGTGCGACAACCAAATGTAACGCCCGTAATTGTTACATGCTCTTGGTAATGGTAGTGGTGTTTTTCACTATCGCCACCTTAAGACAATTATATAGAACTTTTAAAAGACATTCCTGTGAGCACGGTTTCTGCCATGTAATTACGAATATATCAAACCTAAAAAGAAAACAGCTTGCCATTGCGATTGCATTTAAAGTGATTAGCATAAACTTCATTGTCTGGTGTAGTTTCTACCTAATTTTAGCGCAGTTTTTCGCGCCTCATAGTGAAATAACCAGTGTAAACGTGTGCCCTACTGATTCATCAGTTTGTATCGGATACAATATTCTTTAAATGGGTACCCCAAAACACAGATTTCTGTGTCGCAGGCGACTTCCACGTGGGTACTCAGATGCGGAGCTCTCCAGCCAACTCGTGCGCTTGAAGCCATGTAAAACTTAAAGCCAAAAGAAAAAGCGCTGAACAAAGTATGCACAAGCCATATGAACTTTTTTTTCATTGCGTGCCTTGTATTTGCACTCATGATTTTTATATGGCCAACACGTATGCAATACTAATTAGCCCGCTTGCCAGCGTGTTACCTGGTGTCTCTACCAGTATAGGGTTTACGCAAAACTAATGCGCAACTTTTTTACTTTGTTTGCAACGTTCACTTGTCAAACCCACCTTTGGAACAGAAAGCATGGCATAAGGATATTGTTGTTCTTTTTTGTGCTGCCTGAGTAATGCTCAGATTTCTGCACATTAAATATTGACATCAACGAAAGCGCTGCGCGTTCGCTGGTTCTGCGAACAGCGTTGCCGTTATTACACACGGCTTTCTTTTGCTAACAAAATAGGGATTAAAAGCAATTTGTCAGTATTTAGAGAAGTCAGTGATGGTGGCAGAAGCCTTGCCCGCCGCGGTGGTCTAGTGGCTATGTACTGGGCTGCTGACCCGCATGTCACGGGTTCGATTCCCGGCTGCGCCGGCTGCATTTACGATGGAGGCAGAAATGTTGTAGGCCCGTGTGCTCAGATTTGGGCGCACGTTAAAGAACCCCAGGTGGTCGAAATTTCCGGAGCCCTCCACTACGGCGTCTCTCATAATCATATGGTGGTTTTGGGACGTTAAACCCCCCTAAATCAATCAAATCAATCGGTGGCAGAAGCCTTCCTTAGGATCCCGATTCTGGGTACGGTGAATCCGTCACCTCTCTCTATCTCGAAGCACCGACAAACGAAGCAACGCCACCTAGGGGTGCCAATGTTATGGTTTCTATCTCCTTATTCCTTTCGGGAGGTTCTCTCTTCTATCTTTGAACTGAGCCCCGCCATGATGGTCTAGTAGCTCTGGTACTCGACTGCGGACCCGCAGGTCGCGGAATCAAATTCTGGCAGCGGCGGTTGCATTTCGGATGGAGGCAGAAATGTTGTGTGCTCAGATCTCGGTGCACGTAAAAGAACCCCAGGTGGTCGAAATTTCCGGAGCCTTCAACTACGGCGTCTCTCATAATCATATGGTGGTTTTGGCACGTTAAACCCCACAAATCAATCTATCACCTTTTTCTGACAGCCCCACACTTTGTTCCGGGAACGTGTGATTGTTTTTATAAAACGCAAACACCTCCCAGTCAGCAGTGCTTAAATATGCTGCCAGCCTAAAGCAAGATTCTACTGTAGTTCCTTTAATTTTGAGAGCTTGGTAAAGAACCCTTTAGTGTTCTAAGCTTTTAACTATTTAAATATTTAGGTGCTCCCGACGTATATTGAAAAGAAAGATTGGGCTACCCTGCCAATTTCACTTTGTCGTACGAGTCCATCCCTTCTATGCTCGGCCCGGTCGGTTATTTGGAAGAATGCCAATAAATATCCCCTGCATACGTATTCTCAGCTTTATAAACTACTGATAGTGCACCTTCTCTAACAATGCTTGAGCATGGCTTTCCAAACAAGACTGCGCATATTGCGTAGCTTTAGCTTTTTCGAGGATACTGGTTCTGCAGTTGCACTATTGAGAGGCATCGTACGGCCTCTTGTCCCAACCAAGCTTATGTAGATTCCACCACACTTAAAAATAATTGCTACCTAAATACATTTTGCATATTGTCGTTGTTCATCATTAGCCTATTTTTTCCACGCACCATTATGTTGTTTTTCACGAGATGTGGACCTGTGTCTGTTTGTACTTCGTCTTTTGCTGCTTTCCAGCTCTCAACAATGCTTTAACTTTGACTTGATGATTCAATGTTTAGACCTCCTAGAAATTCACCAGAGCAACTATACGTAAATCAGTACATGCTTTGCTTTCTTTATATTCGATTATACCAGACTTCATTAAGAGCATTCATGGGTATTGCTACTCACCATTATTCTTCTTGCCTAGTGGGATTCATCACTATAATTGTAACTATCAAAACACCCGCAATTGGTACGTCCCTTTATTAGAATACACACCGTAGGGACAGCTTTCAATTTACATCTAGCAAAAGATGGACACCGGGACAAAATAGTTAGCTTTGAATTTCTTAACACTCATAGGCTACTTATTCTAACCACTTTCACTTACACCGTCTCATTGCGAAAGGCGAGGCATATAAAGAAGTAATGTAAACGAATGTATTGGCTTGACTTGCAAAAAACATGAATATACGACTTCTTTTTTTCTTCTTCTAACATGCTTGTTTTTACGATTCAAAAACAGCATTGATATGTCTGCTACTTTTGGAGTAGCAGACATATAAAATTTCATCGACGTTCCGTGGAACGGTGCTTTTATCCTTTCCATCCTTTAAAACTCCGACTCTGGCATTGTTTATTAAAATGTTAAAGAAAAGTAAGCACGTACAACTGCAGAAGGCACTGTGAGGTGCCTCGTGGGCGGGAACTAAGTATAGAGTCAGCTCCGAATAATTTTACCATGCATAAATTACACGCACATGAGTGCTGCTTGCAGCGATGGCGATAAACTGCAAATGACATCACCGTACACCATTTTTCTCGTGGCCACACACTGCCTTTGTAAGCGTGAAAACGAGGCGGATACTTGATATAAAGAATGCATTCATGAGGAGGAAAACAGCTGAATATTTCATTTTCTCTATAAATCAGTTAATTTACACAAATGAAAGGGCAGAAAGGAAGTGATTCGTTTGACTTACAGCTTCCAGTTTTAGGCTTCGGGTTCCCATTTGTATGCAAAAGAAGGGAGCCAGATGCAGAAAGGCTCAAGTCTTCTCGCTAAGCAACAGAGATGAATTATAGGGAATAGTACGCTTCCATGTTTCTTGAAGTGTATTTTTTTACAATGTCAAACGCGTCTATTGAACACACAGCGTAAGTAACCTAAACTGAGTGATTATCAGGAACAAGGTATTTGTTCCCAAGTTTACGGTTTCACAGGTTCGCCCTGCGTATTTAACGACTCACCATTTAAACTGTGCACTTCTTCTGATGCACCCCCCCAATATTTCTGCTCGACATGGCAAGTCCTATTATTTTTTGCGTGAACCTGTATTCGAACGGATGCTTTTGCAAGAAGAAAAAGACACAATTCCATGGCTCGCATCGGTGTTGTTTGTGAGAAAGGCTTAAACTTTGTTCATTACAATGTTGCTGTCGTACGCAAAACTGCTTTATACTTATACTCGCTATAGCAGCAATGGGAAATATGCTGAAGTAGTGCTTTAATGAAAAAAAAAAACATTCAATGTTCCCTACAATCTCTCTCAGAGCAGTGGCTTTGAAGTTGCATGGAAGCGTGCGGTTTATTCAAACACTTTAGATTCACTATAGACTAGGCATACGCAATATTTTTTTGTGCCTTGGCGTGTCATGCGCGAACATTTATTTAATATACTCAAACTCCACATTAAGAGCTTTTCTTCCAACTTCTCTTGAAAGATGGCTTGAAACAATAAATTACAAATTTCATGTTGTATCTTGCCTCCTCTTTGTATTCATGGCAGTGTAGCTTCAAGCTCAGTCCTCGGAACCAAAGAAAAAAATTGAGCCCGTATTTTAATGTTACACTGCAAATGACGTTGCCTCATCGCGGTGGTCTAGTAGCTAAGGTACTTGGCTGCTGACCCCAGGTCGCGGGATCAAATCCCGGCTGGCGGCTGCAGCGACTGCATTTTCGATAAAGACGGTAATGTTGTAGGCCGTGTGCTCAGATTTGAGTGCACATTAAACAACCCCAGGGGTCGAAATTTCCGGAGCCTCAACTAAGGCGTCTCTCATCATATCGTGGCATTGGGCCGTTAAACCCCACATACAAATGTAGTCGAAAGAACTAGTGTTGCGCCCTGGAGAGAGGGAACAAAACGTTTATTAAAGACGGTAGTCTTTCTTGGAGGCCTTCGACGCAAAAATTTTGATCTGTCTGTCTCTCTGTAGATATGTCTGTTTGTCCACTCTTAGCAGCATTCAGTATTCGAAACGGCCGACCCCATCCAGAGCGATCACCTACGTTGCTCAAGATTCAGCGTTCATGCTTGTGCAATTGTCGATTAAAAAGCAAATATTGTTCATGTCTGAAGCACCATAACAACATGCATATATCTGCATGTGCGCCTTTTACTAGAAGAGGCATACATAAGTAATTTCAAGGACCGTAATGCTTGTCACGCTGCGCTAAACATGCAAAGCTTGCACGAAACGCGAGTGTTTCCAATGCTTTGCTAAAACGAGACGGTGGTGGCATCTTCCCGTCACCTTGCGTTCTACACCTTATCACCACTGAGACGGGCGCGCCCCACCCGTCTTAAAGGCACGCGCTTGTTTTGGGAAAAAAAACTGCCAGGTGGCGCTCATGTCTCACGTGTGACATAACTTGATGCGCTCGTTCGACTCCGCTGCACGCTCGAGGCACTTTAACGCAGCGCCCCCGAAATACCATTCACCGATTTTCTTGAGCAGAACATCAAATAAATGTTTTGTTCACTCTTTCCACACGCAAGACTGTCGTCTTTCGTCGACATTTGCAGATTAAATTCAGTTACGGGACCAATTTTTAAGGAAACGTTATCTCGAAAAACGAAGCGCGCGGCATGTGTGCCTGTCTAGGAGGTGGTGATAAGGGTGAACGCAAAGCAACGGGTAGGTTCCGCCACCGTGTCGTGTTAGCAAAGCGTTAGAAACACTTGCCTCTTCGTGCAAACGTTGCATGGTCAGCGCAGCGTGATGAACGCTGCGGTCCTCTGAATCATTTATGTATGCCTTTCTAGTAAAAGACACACATACAGAATATTGACGTGTTATTATGGTGCCTCAGATATGCGCGATATTTGCGTTTAAAATTGACAATCGCACAAGTATGAACGCTGAATCTTGAGAAATATTAGTGGGCCCTGCGGAAGGGGTCTGCCATTTGGGGTATGTCTGCTGATTTTAAGGTACCGTTAAGGGTAGACAAACGCCGACAGAACAGTGGACAGACAGACAGACAGACAGACAGACAGGACAGACAAGACAGACAGACAGACAGACAGACCAAGATTTTCGCGTTTGAAGGTCCCCAAGAAATACTATCGTCTTTAAGAGGTGGGTGGAG